>QEPC01006430.1:1964095-1988490 GCA_003113815.1 Sphenodon punctatus | reverse complement strand
GCATCCCACCCCTAGGTTGTTTTCCCCCACCGTGCATCCCACCCCTAGGCTGTTCCCAACCCCACCCTGCATCCCACCCCTGCTGTGTTTTGCCAGTGTTTTCTGTGTTTCCCTGTGTTTGGGGTTTATACATTATTCATTTTAAGCTTGATGTGCATGTAGACTGTGTTTTCTTCCATCCGATGGTAACCCTGGGAACTCCTTGCTGCTGGGTTATGCCCTGGCTCTGCCTACCCTTGCCCTGGCTCTGCCCACCGTTGCCCTGGCTCCATCCACCATTGCCCTGGCTCCGTCCACTGACTCGCCGGCCCGCTGGCAGCTTTGCCGCCGGCAGACTGGACAACCTTACTGCCCCTCCAAACTAAAAACCCACCAGCCGCCCCTGGCTTTTAGGGTTGCCCTTTGTCCCAGAAAATTTCCTCTGTCTTACAGAGAGGCTCCAAACTTCTGTAATATATTTGAAGCAGAATATAGTAAGATTTACCAGCCATCCTACTGCAGGTGTCAAGGACCTACTAACAATGTGACTCCAATCAGGAGCCCTGCATTGCTATGCAGGATCCTAGAGTCACCCTTTTGCAGGTACATCTGTCTTGGATCCTGTCAGGTTCCAGTTCCTGTATTCTTTGGGTGTACTGTATTCTCATGTCATCTATGGGGTTTGATGGAGAAGAGTTCCTCTAGAGTGTCTACCTCTCTTCCCTTGCTAGTCTTATAAGCAGTTAGAATCAGGAATGCCATCTCCTCTCTGTCCCTGATCTCCCCCCTTGGATACTGCAGCTGTTCTACTGTGCATTGGGTTAGGGGGTATGTGAGAATAACAAACAACTGTGTGATGCAAACATGCTGCGAAAGGGAAAAAAGAGAAAAGAAAGAAGTACAGAGGGTTGCTGGGACAGCAGAGGACTGAATGGTGCACCAATTACATCTGGTGCGTTGGCTTCGGCCGTACATCTCGAACTCCAACCTAGCCACGATCGTCCATGTTTTTATTACCTCGAGATTGGACTATTGGAACGCACTCTACGTGGGGCTACCCTTGGTGCTGGTTCGGAGGCTGCAACTGGTGCAGAATGCGATGGGTCGTCTCCTAATGGGGACGGGCTGACGCGAGCATATTACACCAGTGCTTCGCTCTCTGCACTGGCTGCCTATAGTCTTCTGGGCCCAATTCAAGGTGCTGGTGTTGAAGCCCTGAATGGCCTGGGCCCTGCCTACCTGCAGGACTGCCTCAACCTTCGGGTCCTGAATCGGCCCTTGCAGTCGGCTGGAGGTGCCCTCCTCAAGGTCCCCCGGGTTTCCCGGGTGTCGACCTTGCGGAGGGCATTCTCTGTGGCCACACTGCAGTTGTGGAACTCCCTCCCGTTGGANTGTCGACCTTGCGGAGGTCGTTCTCTGTGGCCGCAACGCGGTTGTGGAACTCCCTCCCGTTGGACGTCCGCCTGATTACTGACCTCCCCTCTTTCCGTAGACAATGTAAGACCTGGCTGTTCCACTGTGCTTTTCCTGAGGCAGAGGGGGTGGGTGGGTTGGGTTAGGGTGGGGGAGGTATACTGTATTTTTATATTGTGTTTTAATAGTGTTTTAAATTGTATTGTTGTTTTGAATTGTTTTAATATGTTGTTAGTCGTCCCGAGATGCTTTTAGCAGGAGGGGGCGGCGTACAAATTTTATTATAAATAAATAAATGGAGAAAAATAAACAAAGGATATTTCCCCTGATCTGTTCACATGAGTAAGACCTTCAGAGTAGGACTGCACTCTCCATTTTTAACCAGGCGTCTTTGCAGGAGTACTTTCCACATCTTTATCTAAGACACTTCTGTGTTGGCAGTCATGAAGATAAGTGAAACTAAGTCCCTTTTCAAATGGGTGTGAGTGCATGAGGGGATGGGTGAGCAGCATGATGAGTGGTCAGTGCATGGGGGTAAGTTACCATGGACCTCCACCCACCTGACCATCTCAATACATGGATCATCCAGCATTGGCTTCTGTTGCTCCATGTGTGGGTGACCTGCACACGTGTGTGAAGGGGGGCGTCCATTTGAAAAGGGCCTAAGTGAGTTACCTCTGAAAACAAGCCCTTTAAAAATGATGGCCTACTTGACACCAATGTGCACCATCCCAAGAGAGCTGCTCTTTGTCTGCCTGTCAAGCTAAGCACAACAATCTTGTCTTCCCCCTTTCAAGAGGTAGGGACACTTTTGAATCAACAATGACAAAGTACGCTAATCTGAATAAATACTAATTTTTTGGGAATGGCTCAATTTGGACACACCGTGTAAGCTTTATCCAAGTCATGTGGTCTAAGGTGCAAAAAATAACTAATAATCTGACAATTGAATATACTCAGTTTGGTTGTTTTCTCATGGACGCCCCCCCCCCTCCTGCTCGCACACGTGTGGGTGAGAGGGTACCCGTGCGAATGCCATGATGGGGTGTGTGGTGTGTGGTGTGTCCATAGGGATGCCATGAGCGGGGTGTGTGTCTGCGGCCCCCTCCATCTCCACCCATCGCACACCCATGGAGCAATTGGCCAGAACGGAGGTTGCTCCTTGAGTGGAGATGGGTGTGCACCTGTGGGAATGGCCGCCCATGTACCGCACACCTGCTGCTGCCTCCATCCATCCACACACCCCCACGGCCTGTGTGAAAATGACCTGTATCAGAACAGAGTGGATATAAATAGTTGTCAGCTTCTACTTCATTTATTCTTTTTAGATAGTTGTTTGGTGTATTTTGACTATGTCTATCTTCTTGATGTGTGTACAAGAGACGAAATTAAGGACACCAAACTAATTCCTTAAGGCCTCAGCAGATTGTAATATCTCAGCTGTCCCGAGGTGAAAGGCTAATGAGGACATAAGGAATTCCTGGGTAGAAAAGGCACTCTTGGCCCGGCAGTCCTGTCCCCTTCAAGTTTATTACCATTCACAGCTCTATGCAGTGTCAGTACATCCTCCTGCCCTGTCTTCCTATATAAACACATTTAGCTGTTTCTTAAATTCATGAATACTTTCTGTTTCACTCAGTGGGTTTATTTGACTTAACGCCTACTTAGTGCAAATGAAATAGTTCGGTAGGAATTTGCTATTTACTCTTAATTTTTAATTGATACATCCTGGTTTATTAACTCATTGGTGTCAGTATTAGTCTCCACAGTGTATCTAATTCCACAGCTTCAGCCCTCATCGTAATTATGGACGTTTTAATTTGGGAATCTTTTCCGAAGGGACTAATCTTACTCCTTGCTCTGGTTTAACTTAATTGTGGTTTTAATCCAATTTAGTGAAACGGGTAAAAACTCCTTTGGTTGTGATCTGAAAACAACTTAATCCGGAGTAGTGCCATAGAACCCCAAAGAGCTTCCATGGAGCTACCTCGGAGCTGTGGCTTGTGGATTATGGCTCATAGAAACAACATTTATTTCAGCATAAAAGTGGGTCTTTTGGGTTTAGAATAAACCTGTTTTTAAGCAAAACTATCTAACAAAACAAATTTATAAAAAAACCCAGAAAAAAGAGTCACTTTTAAGAGTTTCTATCCTGGGCTTTGCACTTGTTTAAATGAAATAATAGTTTCCCCACATTAAGTTGTACTAGTGTGACTGTCCTGTGCTTACAGTCTGTTATTCCAAATGCCTGTACAATTTGCAAACAATATTTTCCTGCTATCTTACCCCTGGCTGCTTTTACACAAGCGGGTCGCTGTGACGTAACCCGCTCACGCGATATTTCAAAATCCCGCAAGGTGGGATTAGACAAGATGGAAGTCCGGGTTCATGCGCGTTGAAGGTGGTCGCACATTGTTTTCAGACTGTGAATGAAATACCTCACAATCGAGGTATTTAATTCGTGGTCTGAAAACAATGCACGACCGCCTTCAACTCTCATGATCTCGGACTTCCGTCTCATCTAATTCCGCCTTGCGGAATTTTGAAATATCGCACGAGCAGGTTGCACCATGGTGACCCGCTCGTGTAAAAGTGCCCCATATCTGGGGCAATAAAGTTCTCCTCATGAAATGGCGAAAAACATTTAACAGAATATTTGAGATCTATCATTTTATTAGGCTGCTTTCATATTTTACAAATTGGGCTATTATAATAACTGGAGATAATACCGGGTATTATAATTCAGCAATTTTTTGTAATGTGTGAATTCACTATTCACCTTTTATGTTGCAAGAACTTGGGTCATTGTAAAAGCCACATTTGGTAGCTCTTACAATGACCCAAGATTTCGCAGCATAAAAGGGGAATAGTGGATTCACACATTACAAAAATTGCGGAATTATAATATCTGGTATTATCTCCAGTTATTATAATAGCCCATTTTGTAAGGTGTAAGCACCCTTAGTCTCTTACCGTGGACTCTCTTAGAGTCTCTCATCTGTGGACTGACTGCCCGACTGACAGCCACTCTCTTGACCTAGTCTGAACAAAAAAATGGTCGACTGACGGCCACTCTCTTGTCTTAGTCTTAACAAAAAAATGGTCTCTCTTGTATCTCTCCTTTGAATGCCCTTCCTGTCTGTGACCATCACTTTGCTTCGTTCTGTTCACCCCCTCCTACTTCCCCAACCTCTCGCTCTTTCTGTGACCTTCAATCCATTGACCCTCTTGACTTTGCTTCTTCCCTGTCCCCCAACTCTCATCTTGTCTTCTCTACCACCTGCCCAGACTCTGCTGTCTCTGCCTACAACTCATCCCTTTCTTCCACCCTTGACTCCCTTGCTCCCCTCTTGTGCTGTCATATCCATCACATAAACCCCCATCCTTGGCTCACCTCTACCATCCGCCACCTCCGATCTTGCCTCTGATGGAAGTCTAACTTGCTGACTTCCTCCACTTTAAGTTTGCTCTTTCTGCATTTAGCAATGCCCTTTCCCTGGCCAAAGACCACTATTGCTCCTCATTAATCAAATCTTACTCCCTCAACACCTGTCGTTGAGTCTTGTCAACATTTGCTTTCCTTCTGAAGTCTCCCTGTCCCCCCCGCCCCCTCTGCATCTTCTCTCCTTTTTCAACACCAAGATTGATAAACTCCACCTTGCTATTGCTTCTCAACCCTCTCCCTCCCAACTTCCTTCCCTGCTGTTCCCCCTCCTGCCTCTCTTCTCCTTCTCTCCAGCTTCTCTTGATGAAGTAATATCCATCATCTCTTCATCCAACCCTTCCACCTTGACCCCATCTCCTCTCACCTCATAACAGCAATTGCCCCACCACTGTGCCTTCTCTGCTGTACATCATCAATCTCTCCCTCTCTATTGGGTCATTTCCATTGACTTTCAAACATGCCACTGTATCCCCTATCCTTAAGAAGGACACTCTTGACCGCCTCCAACCCTTCCAGGTATCGCCCCATTTCACTCCTACCTTTCGCTTCCAAGTTCCTGGAGCATGCTGTCTACATGGGGTGTCTTGATTTCCTCTTTTCAAATTCCTCCTTTGACTCCCTTCAATCGGGCTTCCACCCTCTCCACTCGACTGAGACTGCCCTCGTAGAAAACACCAATGACCTTTGCTTAGCTAAGTCTAAGGGCCTCTACTCCATTCTTGTCCTCCTCAATCTCTCTGCTGCCTTTGACACTGTTGCCATGGCTGCCTTCTGGATTCACTATACTTCCTTGGTTTCCAGGACTCTGTTCTTGATGGGTTCTATTCGTATCTCTCGAACTGCTCCTTCAATGTTTCTCTTGTTGGTAACTCCTCTATGTCACTTCCCCTCTTTGTTGGAGTTCTCCAAGGCTCTGTTCTGGGCCCTCTACTCTTCTCCCTTTACACTCTTTCTCTGGAACCTTTGGCTTCCAGTATCGTCTGTATGCTGATGACACACAACTCTCTCTCTCCACTCCTGCGTTCTTCCCCTCCATCCAGTTTTGTATTGCTGTCTCTCTGACATCCCTGACCGGATGTCTCACCACCAACTCCAGCTTTATATGACCAAGACCGAACTCCTTATCTTCCCTCTGAAATGTTCTCCTCCTATTTCCCTCTCAGTTTCTATTGACAGAGAACCATCCAGCCGGTCCCTCAGGTGCATAGCTTGGGATTCATCTTTGACTCCTCCCTCTCCTTTACGCCTCATATCCAGGCTGTTGCTAAATCCTGTTGCTTTGCTGCCTAGTTCATGCTCTAGTCATCTCTCACCTTGACTACTGCAACTTCCTCCTTACAGGTCTCCCCTGCTCTGATCTTGCCTCCCTCCCTTATCTCCGTTCAATGCTCTGCTGCCAAAGTCATCAACCTTGCCTGTTGCTTTGACCATGTTTAGCCCTTCCTCTTTGCCCTACATGGGCTCCTTTTAGGTGAATGTATTTGGCACAAGCTCCTGCTGTTCAACTTCAAGGCTCTTCATGGCCTTGCTCCCCATATCGCTCTGCTCTTGTATCCTGCCACACTCCTGCCAGGGAGCTTCGCTTCTCCTCTGCGCATGCCCTTGCCTGCTTGCGATCCTTTGTTCCTCTAAATGTCTTCACCCCTTCTCACTTACTGTCCCATATGCCTGTAACCCCCTCTCTGGATCTGTTCACTCTGCTCCCTCCCTCCCAACTTTTAAATCCCTCCTGAAAACATACTTCTTCTTTCAGACCTTCCCTAGCTCATCATGGGTAAAACTGCGTCCTCTTTCCCCTCACTCAAAATCTAGTTCCATGTAACTAAGTGAAGCACGTGCACCTGAAACTTCTCAGCCTCATGAATGAACTCTTGTCTCTCCCGATGTTCACCTCTCTTAGATTGTCTCTTAGACTGTAAGCCTGTGGGGGTAGGGACCTATCTATAATTATTGATTGTACAGCACCAGGTACATGGCTTGTGCTATATAATTAATTTCATTGGCTTTTTTTTTTACTTCGCCCTCCTGCTACAGCAGCTCTGGGTGGCTCACAACACATAAAACCAAATGCACTATAAAAATATCAAATAAAATCAATACTATATCAATAAATAACTATCCAATAAAGCACAAGAAAACACTAAGGTGGAGCTAAAAAGACCCTCCCTCCAACCTATCCCCCCCTTCATCCATCTCCCTCACCAAATGCCCAGTGGAACAGCCATGTCTTTTGCTGTCTCCAAAAGGAGGGGAGGTCGGAGGCCAGACATACCTCCGTTGGCAGGAAGTTCCACAGCCTTGGTGTGACCACCGAGAACGCTCTCCCCATTGTTGCCACCCGAGAAACCTGGGGGACTTTGAAGAGGGGGCTCCAAGCCAACCGCAGGGGCCAATCCAGGACTTGGGGGGTGAGGCGAAATGGGATGTTGTCCGTACGTTCATGCTTACAGCTTGTTTAGTGATTATATAAATCCTTTCATTTTCTATTTTTTTGCTCTACTGGTGTTCACATGACACTGGCTTTATAGTGAATTGACACAGATTCAAAAAAATTAAAGTTTGACAAAAGAAAGAACACTATTTTAAAGATGAAATAAACTTTTAATTGGGATAAGGCACGTGGACAAGACTGTCATGTTGTAAGAAGCTTCAGAAGTCAGCAGTGTCTTTGGGTAAAAAATAGATGTACAGTTGGCATGGAGGTGACCTAACCAGGGTCAGGTTGGGAAGCCACGGTGGACACAGTCCAGACTGGATTGGAGCGCTGATCAGACATACCTGCAGCTGGGGCACCAGAGAGGACAGGGAGCATGCCGAATGTGCAGCCGGCTCCACCCCTGTGCTGTGCTCAGTGCTCCGCCCCTGCAATGACAGTCAGCTGTGTTGGCCAATGACAGCCAGCCATGGCGGCTGGCCATGGCAGACCCATGCCAGCCCAGGAACAGACATGATAGCCTGTTGTGGCCTGCTTTGGCCTGGGAGGGTGGGCCTTAGCATAGGCCATGACTTTGGGGGTTTCCCAAAGCCAGAGCCCGGGCTAGGTACCAGCATGGCCTGGGGAATCCTGGGTAAACATCTGGCAGCGCCTGCGCATACATGCAGGTGAGGTCTGAGACAAAGCATGACAAAGTGGGTCACAGTGGTCTGCTGTCACATTTTTTTTATCCTTTGAAAGTAGATATGTATCAACTTATAATAGGCTAGTGATCACTTCTGAGAACTCATGAACCTCCTTTTGCAGGTGAGATGGCCACTTATTTTACATGCTTTTATATGTGTTACCTGCCCCCAGCCTTTAGAAAAGGGAGGGGTCTAAATTTAAATAAACAATAAATAATAAAATGATATAGTGAGATTTTAATTCTGCAAGTGTCATAGACACTATTGATGAAAATTGTTTTGGGAAAGAAATTCTGGATCCAAGTAAGATGCATTGAGGCTTTATTCACTAACTATAGTGATGAAAGAAGATGGACCTTTTTACACAAAATGCACACTCATGCCAACGCATGGCCACACAGTGGAAATGAGTGGGTGCATCCTGTTTGAAAGCAGCCGTGGGTAGGTGTGTGTGTGTGTGTGCGCGCGCTCCTGCTAACACGCACCTCCACGCATCGCCCCCACATGGAGCAACGGGTGAAAATGCAGGTTGCTCTGTGCAGGGGGAGGATGCAGAGGGGGGATGGGTATGCACCCATGTGCACCTGCCCCCCATGCACTACCTCTGCAGTAGCATGCCCACGGACCACCCTCTTCCTCAGCTGCGACCCATTTAAAAAGGGCCAATGCAGAAGGAAGTACGAGTGACATACCCAGACAACCAAGGAAGACATTCATTAGCGAGTAGTACTGAGTCCAGTTCAGACAGGATGGGGAAGTCAGAGAACTCATTGGCTTTAGATAGTGAGACCCAGTTTGTCATGTGTGACTTCTAAGCAGTATAAGCCATGTCCTGCTCAGTTCAGGGACCTGCAGCCATTGGGCAGATAGTAAGAGCAAAACCTGCAAAGTGCACAAAAAGAATAGACTTTACCTAGCTTTTTAAATAACCAATCCTTTCTTGAGAAATGACCCTCAGAGGAATTGGAAATGCTACTCTTGGATTGGGTAGGATTCTTCTAATCCTGGGCTCATGGGAGTGGAGGATGTAAAAGACATTTTCTGGGGCATTTGATGAACTGCAAATACCCATCGTTTAAATCCTGGGATTTCAGTGTGGCTGTGCATATCCACTCCAAAGGCAATATTTGGGGACTGGAAAATGTATAGTAAAGTTGGCTAGTACTTGCTAGGGTACCGGAACACAGGATTTTGTGAGGATTCTTATATTAGCATACAGGAAATCACTGATAAGAAATACATAATAGTAACAAATGAATGCTTTTGCATTGTTACAACCCTATAATCGTCTTTGTAATGGAAGAAGTCTCAGTGGGGAGCTCACTTGAGTAAGGCCAGCAGAATTTGGTCCATATTTTGGACAAGTCACTTGAAGCTTTTGGGAGAAAAGTTGGATTTGAAAGTGGAAAAGCAGACCAACAACTGACCCTAAATTTAATTTGAATTAATTAAAAATGTTAAGACAAAATCCCTTGCCATGTCCTTGACAAAACCAAGAAAATTTCCATGCAGCTGTCCTCACTGACAATGCAATCATAAGCATATCTTCATTTATATAAAATAGTCAGCAGCATAGAGGCTGATCCCAGTTGTACCAGTAGAAATTTGAAGTTACTTCATTGAGATCCAGATTTGTGTTTGTCTGCTTCTGTCTGTCATTTTTACAGACTGTCAGTAATTTATGGCCAAAGTTTTGAATTTTCCATTCATTTTTTCTCCTTGTCCAATTAAATCAAGAGTTTCTTTTTAATTTCTTTCCTCTCCCCTCTACCCCAAGTTTTTTTCTAGCTCTTCTCTGTTGATGTCGTGGCCTTTTGCTTGTCTCTACTGGTTTCCATCTATCTTGTCCATTTTTAACTGCCCTTATCTCTCTTTCTCCCCTGATTTCGATATCTCTTGCTACAGATTCTCAGTGTCCTGAGTAAAATGTCTCCTTTGTTTGATCAGCTCTGCCTCAGTATAGTAGCAAGACCCTGGTGACGCTGATGGTGCATTTTGACACTGATTTGGATCTTAAGTGTATAATTGCTGGTAAGCAGTTGCTGCTGGCACCCGTGTAATTTTGGCATCCTCAGCAAATTTTGATATCTTACCTTTGATATTCTGATCTGCATCCTTTACATAGATTAGAAACAGGCCAAGTCCTTAACCTGGCTGGTGCAGTATCTTTCAATGACTGGTAATCTTGTAGTCATTTGGTGACTGCTGTTTTCAAACGGTTATCAGCTCAATAAATTTTGTTATCCATGACTCCATACCTTGCCAGTAATCTTACAGGATCTTATCACATGCAGTCTAAGCATCCATATCATTTTCCTGGTCTATGTTGGTCGATATATCTTTAAAGAATTCGAACAAATGATTTGAACTAGACTTCCCATCCAGAAAGACACATGGGCTGTGACCCTACTTGAATAACAATTTTCATTGAGTTACTTCACAAAATCCTGTACAGTTCTTCCTACTAGGCTCTTCATTTTTGTGAATTAGTCTGTAATGGCTCCTTTCATACAAACCTTTACATAAACGTACAAAAAACTAAGTGATAGTAAAGGTTGCATCAGGACAGATGACTAATGAATTCAAAACCTTAAAAGCACAGAAATAAAGAAGTTAAGTTGAGTCTTCTACATTTCTTGTCAACTTCTGTTCATAGCAGAATCTATTAACTGGCTGCTATGGATTAATCCGCAGCAATCTGAACTCTGTTCGTACCAGTTTTGGATCAGGAGTTACAGTTCTCCACCCACACCCACTCGGGCCCTGGCATGTACTTACCAGCCTTAGAGGACTTGATTGAAGTTCTGTCAGCCTGGCCCTGAAGTGTGTGTAGAGGTGCTGCTGAGGTCCCTGCTCCACAGTACGCATGCGCAAAATGGAGGCTGCCCCTAACCAAAATGGCGGTGGTCAAAATGATGTTGCTGCCATTTTGGTTAAGAGCAGCAGACATTTTGTGCATGTGCAAAATGGCCCGGGGTGGGGGGTGAGGGGGCAGGTCGGACTCAGACTATGGATCAGATGGTTTACCATTGACTTCAATGGGGAAATTTCCCATTACCTTCAATGGGAAAAATCTGAATCTGTAAATCTGAATCTGCAGTTTAAAATGCAAGTTACAGATCCAAATCCATAACAGATCTGAATCTGTAATTTAATCTGAATGCCGATCCCTAGTTTATATACATAAATAAATAAATTAAATAAACTCTAGCATTCAATCTAGAAGGCTTCTGTATCATCAGAGTAGCACATCTGACTGTCCTGGGTTGTGTACACTTGGGAAATTGTTCTGACAAGTTTGAGATGGCCACTAAGGTGACATGCTAGTGGGTGAGAATTTAGTTTTGTTTCTCTGATTACTCTTGTGACTTGTATCTGTTTATTTTCCAGCTCTTCAAAATCTTTTCTTTACTAAAATATTTTCTGTAATTTGTCACTTAACTGCCTTAGAATTTGTATCACTTGGGAGAATGCACTCTCCAGAAGAGTCAGCATTAAGACTCATGGGGTCTCCAGGATCAGGCCAACATATGGGGTCTCTTCCTCTTCCAACCTGCATACTGTATGTCACAACTCTGTAGATATGACCATATGAGCTTCGTGGGGTTTCAGATAATAGCCCTGGTTGACACTGTGGTTGCCAGCTGTCACTATTTTAAGGGATGCCCCTTATTTCAGAGCCCTGCAGCTCTGTTAACATAATGGGCATGATTTATTTAAGAACATAAGAAGTGCCATATTGAGTCAGACCAATGGGCCATCAAGCCCAGCATCCTGTCTCTGACAGTGGCCAATTCTGATCATATGGGAGAAGTATCAGCAGTCACAATGAGCAATCCATTCCCTGCTGATCACTTCCTGCTCCCGACAGTAAGACGTTTCTATCTTGTAATCTACTTGGTTAATAGCCATTAATGGACCTAGTCTCCGATAACTTATCCAGTCCTTTTTTAAACCCAGCCATACTACTGGTCCTGATAACCTCCTCTTGCAACAAATTCCATAATTTAACTGTGCATTGAGTGAAGAAATACTTTCTTTTATTTGTTTTAAATCTGCCACCAGTTAGTTTCATGGAGTGTCCCCTAGTTCTAGTGCTACTTGAGAGGGTAACTAAATGTTCCCTATCTACTTGTTCCACTCCACTCAAGATTTTATAAATCTCTATCATATCTCTTCTCAGTCTTCTCTTCTCCAAGCTGACGAGCCCTAACCTATCACAAGCCTCCCTTCGTACGGAAGCTGTCCCAAATCCTTGATCACTTTTGTTGCCCTTCTCTGCATCTTTTCAAGTTCTATTGTCTCTTTTTTGAGATGGGGTGACCAGAATTTCACATAGTACTCAAGGTGTGGTCGCACCATCGGTTTATATAGGGGCATTAGGATATTTTCAGTTTTATGCTCTATCCCTTTCTGAATAATTCCTAACGTTTTGTTTGCCTTTTTGAAGGCCGCCACACATTGAACTGAGGATTTCAGTGTATTGTTCACAATGACTCCAAGGTCCTTTTCCTGAGTGGTTACTCCTAATTTAGAACTCAGCACTGTGTACACATAGTTTGGATTGTTTTTGCCTATGTGCATCACTTTGCACTTGTCTACATTAAATTTCATCTGCCATTTAGATGTTCACTCACCTAGTCTCACAAGATCCTTAAAGCATCCTTAAAGATCTCACAGCATCATAAAAAAGATATTATGGATAGCTAATTTTCAGGTACCAGGGCTAGCATACCTCTTCAGTAAATGAAGAATATTATATCTGGAAGTATTTTCCTTTAGCGTTTTGCATAGGTTTTACCCCAATAAGTGTCTGAGTAATTAAATTTCTCCATTATGAAATTATGGCCCTTTAACAGCCTTTCCTTTATCAGTGTCGCGCCCCCCCCCCCCCGAATCTATTTACTGAAACTTCTCTGAGTCTATAACAGGGGTGGGGTGGCATTTCCCTCCCATGGTCTATTTGAAAATTAAGACAAGCTCCACAGAGTGGATAGAAGCTGAGGGCAGGAATGCTTTAGGGTTGTGCTCGGTATGAGAGAAGGATGGAGAAGGTCCAGAGAATGGATCTAGGTCATGAATCCATTTCCTATTCTTGAGTTCATGCCCTCATCTCCACTCCCTTGAGCTCATTTTTTTCAGGGCTTGAGGGCAGGATCAGGACTTAGAAAGGGGACAAATAAAAAACAACCATGGGGCAGGTTTGGCCCACAGACCAGGGGGTTCTGCACCCCTCGTCTTTAGCAACATCAGAGAATCACTAGGGCTTCTTCCCTGATCATAACTCCTGTCCAGCCAGTGTCTAGTATCACACATCTAAAATATTTAACAGCAAATTCTAAGAGTCTTAACTGAACTAAATTTTAATTAATTTTCTCCATTATTCCCCAACAGCTTCAATCATAGCCCCCTTGTTTCATCTGTTCCTTGTATGGACCGTGCCATGAATATTCCAAATTGCCAAATTGCTACAATTTCTTGAGACATTCTTTTCTTGGCTTACCATCTGGCTCTCTCTGTTCAGTGAATTGAAGATCCTTATTCAGGCTCTCATCATTAATATTAGACTTGGCTCAAACAGTTAAATTCAAGCAGCCCTGAGCTTTGGGGAGGTTAGGATATGGATATTAAACAGTGTGTCTCAAAAAAGCCACATCCGTAAAGGGAAGACAGAGGCTGCAACCCAAAAAACACTTTCTATGGACTAGTTCCATTGAAGTCACAGAGTTGGCCTTGGAGTTCTCCATATTTGCATCTGATCTTCACTGAATGCCACTGCCAGGATCTAACCCCTTGGGTAATTTTGAAGACCAATGAATGATATCAAAAAGCTGTACCTAACAGTGGGCTAAAGGCTGTAAAGAATAGAATACTGTGACTGTAAGACACAACCCAGAGTGAGGTGTAGCATGTGGCTGCTTTGTCCCAGAACCATCCAAAAAGAAATTTGAGGCACAGGGTGCTACAGTTCTTATGCCAATAGGAAATTCCTGTTTCCCTGGATGTGCCATTAAATATGAGGGGGTTATTATTATTTATCATTTATCTAGCACTTTCAGCATTCAGAGTGCTTTACAGTGCTTATCCAGTTGACCTTCACAACAACACTGTGATGTAGGTCATTATTATTCCCATTTTATAGATGTGGAACTGAGCTTGATAGATAGTTATTTGTCCAAAGCCCCCAGTGAGTTCATGACTAAGTGTCTTTTTAGACGGGCCTCAGGGTGGGGTCGGGGGTCGGTGTGTGCGGCAGTACAGATGCGGTGGGTCAAGGGAGGATGCAGACGGGCACACACTGATCTCCACCCACCTCCACCCATCCCCCATGCACAGAGCAACTGCCGTTTTCACCGGTTGCTCCGTGCGTGGGGGATAGGTGTGCATGCGTGTTCCGCAAGAGCATGCACACATGCACGCATGCCTACCCACCACTCACCCACCTGCTGCAGTGTGTACCCAGGCGGTGCCCATGTATGAACACCCAAGTTCCTGGATGTTCATGTGTGGGTGCCGCCCATGTAAAAAGGGCCAATGTTTCATCCATTCTTGCCCAGAGAGAGAGAGAGAGACTGTATGTGGTTGCTGTGTTGGTCCCAAATGACAGAGAGAGATATAAAGTGGTTTGAAACCTGTACGGCCTGAAAGCTTGCTCATTTTCACCAACAGCAGTTGGTCTAATAAAAGATATAATTTGAACCATTTTCTCTCTCTCTTCCCTCAGGGAGAGAGAGAGAGAATGGACAAACAGCACCTGCATACACTCGGCATCTGGACCTACTACCTGGTAATACAGAAAGTGGGTTACTCCTCTGAAGGAATGTATTAGTATTAGTAACTGCCAGGTTACAGTTTACTCCAGTAACTTGAATCAGATGTTTTTTCTTTTAAAAAGTTTACTTTTTCCAAGCAAATGCATTGCTGAAATAAAAGGGAAGGTGGGTATAAAGGCAAGGAGGGATAATAATGAATTGGATTATACACTGAACATCTGAGACGCTCCCAGTACCTCAGGCTCACAACAACCTGGTCAGGTGGACTCTCTGCTTCCACCCTGGCTGTGATGTGCCACTTTTGTCTTTGTGTATCATTTTGTTAATATTTATTCTGACGAGCACACTGAAATGGCGCCTGGCTAGTGGGAATGACTGTGCATATATTTATGTTGTGAATATGCAGTGATGTGAGTCCTCTTATGGGAAAGAAAGTGGCTTTTTAAAAAAACGCAGCTCAGTTCCTGCATGTAACGTGTATGATAAATGAGTTATATATAGTGTAATGAAAGGGCTGTTATAGACGTCTCCCATGCACAGTAGATAACTCATATTTTGCCACTGAATCAGGCCTAGAGGCTCCTCTTCTCTTTTGCTCCTCAAAATGACAGTGCTCTTGATTGGATATGAAATTTTCTTTTTTCATAATATAATTTACTTAATTGCTAGAAAGAGATAATTTATAGTTGTTACAAGTTTGAAGTGTAAATTCGCCTCATATTTTATTATTAACAAATGGTAGAAGTTTGTTGTCCTGGACTTTCCCTTGCAGGAGCAGCATAGCTAAAATTGTTCCTTTGCTAAAGCAGAGCTTTGACTCAAAAGAGAGTTTCCCTCATTTTCAGTTTCCTAACAAGATGTTGTTTATTACTTGAAACGTTATATGTAAGCCCCAAGAATACGTTTAATATGATTGAAGTTTTGGCAGTCTTTGGGAAAGTGAAGGTTCCAGAGATTTTGCTATGTTTAAAAACCAAAGCCATGTTTTAAGGAAAGGTTTAGACATCCAAATATGTGGTTGCCCAAACATTTAGCATTTTCCGAGTCAGATTTTCCTGCCAAATAACACACACTGTACCTTAGCTATAATAAAAAGGCATAGACACTGTGTCTAAAAAAACATTGCAGGGGCAACTATGATCATATTTCTTGAATTTATTCTATTCATGTGCATAAACGTGCACTTTAAAGTAAGTTTTCTACTGCACTGGTCACTTACTCTAGTAGAAAATGACATGTACGGATACAAGGTTGGCATAATGTACCAAACCAAACGAGTAAAGTACAGGAGCCCTAAGCCAGACCAAAATATGAGGTCAAGGAAGTTGCTCTTATAATAATAGTGGTTATCTGTTTAATGTGTGATCTGGCAGTGGCGGGATGTTGACCATAAGCAATTATGCATGTTTCTAAACTGGCTGTGTGTAAGCTCAGGGTAACTGAAAGCAAGGCAGATAACTGAACCTGTGAGAATGCAGCATTCACAGTCCTTTGTATTTCACTGATTATTTGGCTTTAAGTACAATTGGACAGTGGCTAAATATTTTACCACTGAAATATTGGTATTATTTATATTAATTATATAATATAATATTATTATATTTATATTATGTATACATTTTACCAAATTTATAAATAATTCTTATTTTGGTTTTTATCCTGGTTGTTTTGCACATTAAAACCTGAGCTAGAGACATCTCTCATGAAGCAAACCCTTGTTGTACTTGACAAATACCAAGTGCCATCCTTTTTTACCTGAATTAAGCACTTCATATTTGTAGGGCGTAATCCAGCTCCATACAAGTCAATGGAAGTTTAGCCATCGACTTCAATGGGAGCTGGATTGCGCCCGTAGTCTCCACATGAATGATTTTAGGCCTTTTAAAGACGCTGATTTTAACGATGCACAAATTCTATACCCTTTCAAACATTTTCCTGGAAAACTGTAAAATCCTCCCTTGAATCTCAGTGTTTTTCCCACTGCAGATGCATCAAATGCAGAATTTGACCTGGAGTATAATAAATCTGCCTCTTTTGTGCATCCTGGCAATGCAGAGAAAGGTGGGGCTTGGCTCCTGGGAATCCTAAATCCTAATCCTTAATTGTAATTCTAGTTCTGACAATGCTTTCTTCTGAGACTTGAAGCAGATCACTTAAGGTTTGCTGCAGAGCACATGGAAGTCAGGGGAGTCTTTACATTAATTCTAATTGACTCCAGTGACCCGATCAGACCGCTAAACCTTTAGGTCCTACCATGTAAAATAATGTAATCTACCAGAAGTGTTAGGAAGACAAAATTATAGATGCCCCACTTCTGGCCAGCCAGGAGAGGGCTCATGAAACCCTTTTCCACCCACCCTTCTTAACCTTTGGAATAGTCTCAGTTTGGTGTATGAGTGTAGGAAGGCCCTTCTATAACTGTCAGGTTTGTATCTGCACAGAGGAGGTGTGATCATTGCTTCTCAGCCCTGTAAGGAGACTGCCAGAACAGGAGAAGGCAAAGGGCTTGGGAGACACAGGCATTATATGTGTATTACATTCAGACAGGCAATAGCCTAAAGCATGTCCTGTGCAAGTTAGGGGCAGCCTCGTTCACATGTCTCTAGGCCAGAAGTTGCCAAACTTTATCCTACAGTAACACACTCCACAAAACCAAAGTTGTCGTCTGTACCAACACTACACCTATACCACACCACTGTGCCTGCCATCCCTATACTCTCTGTTGAGGTGCGGTGTCCTGGACAGTCCCTCCCAGCACAGACATGGTAGCAATGGAACTTAGGAGTTCCTTTGTTCTTTTAGTAGCATCTGGTAGTTCAGCATAGGCTCCTCTGGGTGAGGAGAAAGGAGGAGGAAAATGAAGAAAAACACTAGGAGAAGAGAGACTATGGGTGTTTTTAGACCCATTGCTCACCCACCAATGCATGTTGCAGGGCATGGGCAGGTGAACAGATACAACTTTTTATTAACTATAACAGTCTGGAAGAGGGGGTTAAAACAAGACCAAGAACCCAAACAACAGCACCATAAAGTGGCAGGTCCATTAGCATGTGAAATTCCTGGGCCAGACACCACTGATCCCTCTAAAACTAACCTAGACTTGAATCTAACCGGGTCCAGAGGGAGGGGTGGCCAGTGTTGCTGAGCCAGGGATTGGTGGTCTCTTGCTTGGCTGGTACTGTTGGCCACACCCTCAGGGCTGGAGGTGAAGCTGTGGAGGAGCATCTTCCAACCCCCACCTATTAAGAGGTGCCTCACTTTCCATTAAATACTATTCCCCGTTTCCAACCACCTTCCAAAAAATTGCCCAGCACCTAGGACCTATGCTGATACCCTAACATAGAGTTGTGACAATAATCAATCTGCTTGAACGCATCCTTCTGTCACCAACACGTAACCTTTATGGTGATGACATTATGAGGAAGGCAGAAAAAACTGGTTCATAGCCCATCCAATCAGGGCGTTTTTAGGCAAGACCTCATTTCTCCTGGACTTCTGAGTCTGGGGGAGAAACAAACTCGCCTGGGTGGGGGGGGATAGACATCCACCCCCACTACTGGAAGTCGGCCAGGCACCATTGGAGACAGTGGGCACTGGGGAACTTGTGCGTGCTTTGAGACCTGGACTTGTAAGACCTCAATATCAGGGTTGGCTGGATCGTCAAACATGTGCAAGTTCCCTGGCATCTGCTGTTTCCAATGGTGCCCGGCTGACTTCCAGTAGCGGGGGTGGATGTCTAACCCCCCCCACCACCTCCTTGCGAGTTCGTTTCTCCCAGACTCAGAAGTCCAGGAGAACCCCACCCCCAACATGAGTTTGTTTTTCCTGGACTCAGGAGTCTGAATGCCCTTAGTTTTGATCCAGGAAAAATTCCTTCCAAACCCCAATCACGGCTACCAGGTAGACTCATAGTGCCAGTCCGAGAAGGTGGGTGGGTGTTCAGGCTCCCCACACCAATGCCTGGACTTCTGGGCCCCACCCTCTGTCCCCTTTATAAAGGGAGGGCATGAGGCGCATGCAGCGCATTCCCCCTTCTGTTGGCGCAAAAAAGCATCCATCTGAGCATGCATGTGTGCCCCGAACAGCATTTAGCTGTCAGCCCCCGACCCATGTAGCCTCCCTTCACAAAGGCACATGGGGTGCAAGTCCCATCCACCCCAACAGGTGTGTGTGAGAGGAGGGGAATTTTAAGAGCAGCCAGGGGTCCCTTTGGCTGCTGGGTCTGAGGCAGTCGCCTCTGTCACTAGTGCCTAAACCTACCTCTGGTGAGGGTCACATGTCTGTAGAGATTGTCTCAGACGTTTTCCCATTCACATCTGCATGGACCACCTCTCTTCTCATTTGCAATGGAACAGCAGATTTGTAGCAATTATAGCATTTTGATACATAAGAAAATTAGTACCAGGAAAATAGTTAAGGTACATTGTGATTTAGCATCTGGAAACAAAGGGGAAATGCTGGGCTATTGGCCCAGCCAATTGTCTGCAGACAACTAGCAAGTACAACACAGACCACAGTACTATAGGGTAAGCAATAATATGCGTTTCCAAATAATGCAAGCGGCGTGTGCATTTTACCTTAGCTAGCTGATGCCCTGCTATTTGGAACCATTTTGGTTGTTTAAATTAGTATAGTTAGAGTAAGTAACAATCATTTTCCTGGTGACCTTGCATTTTTTCTTGGCATGTGGAGCTCTTGTGGTTGACCAAGGAGGTGATCGTGCCTTTGTATGTCAAAGGAGTTTCAGTAAGGAAAATAGCCTCACAGATCTTGCTCATTTCTTGGGAGCTTTCAGAATGAAATGTCTATGCGTAGCCTACCTAGGAGAAATATATGGACCTCATTTTACACTCTCGGAATGAAGGACAGCTTTGCCAATGTTTCCAGTGGAAACAAGACCAGGAAGAAGCTTCCAAACTGGGGTCATAGCCCTACGTCTATGGGGTCTGGGGGAGGGAAACTGCTGCCAAAGCTTTGCTGCTGGACCCTGGGCCACATCTACCTGTGCACTGAGTGGTGCTTCTTCAACTCCTCCAGGTACATGAAGGCTCCAGGAGCTTCAGGCAGCTGCCTGTAGGCGGCTTCCAAATTGCAGCACTGAAGGGCACTGCCCATTCGACAGCCGTTTGGTAGCGATCAAATTGTGGGCTAGATATCTTAATTTACACCAGCTGCACTGGAGATTTCTTAATGCTGCTCATGCTTTAAGACAGACAAAGTCGTTTGATTATCTTTGTTGCTGGTGGAAATAAGCAAGTTTCCAAACCACACAGTGCCGTTCCTCAAGCATGTAGGAAGGGCCCAGTGTGGCCTGAAAGCTTGCTTATTTCCACCAACAACAGTTGGTCCAATAAAAGATATTATTCAAACCACTTTGTCTTTCTGTCACTTGGGACCAACACGGCAACCACATGCTTTTAAGGAATGGGGAAGAAATGTACGAAGGTGGAGTGTGTCTGGACCCTCCGTGTGGGTATCTGGTTTTGATGGGGGGAGGGGTATTTTTTAATTTTATTTTATTTTATAGATTTATATCCCGCCCCCTCCTGCAATGCAGCTTGGGGCGGCTAACAACAATGATAAAAACAATTAAAATCAGTTAAAATATAAATATAAAATGCATCAATAAAACAGGGCTAAAAGACAATAGTAAATAAATAAATGGGCGGGGGATTAAAATCACCCCCCCCACCCTCCCTCCCGAAGGCCTGGGCAAACAGCCAGGTCTTACAGTTCCGCCGAAATGTCAAAAGGCTTGGGGCCAGGCGAGCTTCCTCCGGAAGGGAGTTCCACAGCCACGGCCCTACCACCGAGAATGCTCGCTCCATCGTGGCCCCCCGCTTAACACGGGGGACCTCCAGGAGGGCAGCCCCGGCAGACCGCAGGAGCCGTTCCGGGGCGCGAAGGGCGAGGCATGTGCTGTGAGGGCATGGGGGTTAGGGGGAGGGGGTTCAGGTTTCCGTGCTGACCCCTCTGGGAGATTAAGGGTTGTACCCTGAGCTCCATGTGAGAGGAGGGGACTGGTATAGGGTAAGGAGGTAAGGGTTATACCCTGATCCTTCTTTGAGGGGGAGGGGTTAGGGATAAAGAACATAAGAACTTAAGCAGAGGACATTCAAGAACTGTTTGTTTTAGATCTGGAGGGAATTGGGACTTCTCTTATCGATGGAGTCTGGCCCCCTCTGGTCAATTAGGTCAGCATTCTTGGGCCCTTTTTACACAGGCCAAGGCATGGTGTGCGGTGGGTGGGTGGAGGTTGAGAATGGGCACACACCAATCTATACCCAATCTACACCCACTTCCAGTTTAGTTGTAACAGCTCCTTTAGATCTCTCTGAATTATCCCATAGGCTGCCAGAAGATCCTTCATATCCTGAGCCTCCTCCATCCCCTGCTGCCATGTTAGACCATCGGCTGAGGCCAAAAGCTGGATAATATCCCCCTCAAGCTGCTGACTCCATTGGAATTTAGCTGACGCCTGGGGCTCTGAGAGGACTATCAAAGGTCTCCCACCTACTAATTCCTTTCTCCCCAGAGTCAGCTGTACTGGGAGATGGTTGCTCCCTGGTTGGAAACCCACCACAAATCGTTCGACCTCGGGATATAAAGGGCCTGAGATCATCATCAGATCTAACACACTGCATCCCAGTTTTGACAGAAATGTAAACTCCGCAGGGCAATCCTGCCGGGTCGTGTCATTTAGGACTATCAAATCCAAATTGACCATCAGCTCTAACAAGTGAAGTCCATTGCTGTTCACACTTTGGTCCTTGGACCTCCTCAATGGACGCTCACCCAGATCCTCCATATTCCCATAACCTCCAGCATTAAATAGGGCCTCATCAGATACCCCCAGTCGAGCATTGAGGTCTCCTACCAATAGAATCCCTACCTTTACATACCCCCCTTTCGATGGATTCTATAAGACTCAAGAGCTCCTGCCAGCAGCTTTCCCTATAATAGCGGGATGTACTGGGAGGGATATAGACGTTAATAACCGCCAAAACCCCCTTGGGGAACTGCAGAATTACTCCACAGCTAAAGGTACAAGATCCCGGGATTGAATAATAAACCTCCACCATCCCCCTGGATACAAGGCAAACACACCCGCCGCTTGCGTGGCCCTTCCCTCCCGTCGGGAGCGCATCCACGGCAAAAGAATCAAAGCCAGGGAGAGAGAAAGAACCCTGAAACCAAGTATCTTGCAGACAAACAACGTTATGGCCCTCAAGGAAGGACAAAAAAATCGCAGTCCCCCTGCTTTGCCCGTAAGCCTGCAACATTCCATGACAGTATCCTAATCCCGGGAAAATCCTATTCAGTATCCTCTGTACTTGTAAATTCACTCCCCGCAGCCTGATGATCCTCCAGCCGCTGTGTGTTCGCCATATTACCTCTGGTGGGGAGACTGCAAATCTCCTCCATCGTCTCTAATTGGGAAATTGCACTTCCCCTGATTTATTTCCTTGAAAGGAAAAGATTTGATCGATTTCCCCCCCAACTGTCCCACGACACCACTGCCTTGCTTTCCTCCCTGTGAGCCCCAGCACTCCCTGTCCTTGTGGGTGTGTATACCCAATTAGCATCCTCTTCTGGCTCCAACTGTCTATCTACCACCCACCGGGTGGTTGTAAGGGCTTCCTTGCTCACTCCCGGATTAAGTGAATACATTTCCCCAGGATTTTGCTCACCATCCACTGTGACAAAACTCCCATCGACTTCCTTTGCAATAATTTGGATGGAAGGGGAATCATAAACTACCCCCCCGGGAGGTTCTTAACTTACCAGGTCCCAACCTATGCTCCAGGTTTGAATTCAATAACCTCCTCTGTTTCAAGAGCCGCGACGGGGTCCTGGGGGCTGCTAACTTTATATACCGAGGAACACTGCCTCCATCTCCCTCCTCAACCTCTACTTCCCTAACACAACCCTGCAACACCTCTACCACTTCCATCACCTCTTCCCCAACAGGGGCAGATGGCAAGTTACCTAAAGGGGGAGACGGGCCAGCGGTCACATAGCCCTTTCCATCAAGAATGTCCTCAACCCTACTGGATCCCGCCAACCCTCCTTTGGACGGAAAAAAACCCCTCCTTCCCATATGTGATCTGTGACTAGCCGCAAGTGGGATCAAATTAGGATTATCCGGGTTGTCACTGCGCATAGACCCTTCCCCTGGCCTAGCTGAGGCCAGCGGATCACCCTCCCCCATTGCCCCCAAGAACCGGGGCTCGGAGTTAGACTTACTAGAGTCCACTGGGGACTGCCCCCTCGCAGGGCCCACACACATAAGAGGGACAGCAAGAGGGCCCCCCTCTATTTCAATAGGGGGTGATAGAGCACCAGAGGCCAGCGACCTCCTAGGGCCCAATAAAAAGGTCTCCATTTTCCTTTGTTTAACCTGTGGAGAATCCACAGAGGCCTCCTTCGCTGGTCGTTTCCTGGGCGCCACCATCCCATCAAGTGCCCTAGGAATACTCCGGTAAGAGTAAACAATATCCAATAGGGACAAACCCCCACAGCCAATCTGAAAGGAACCCAGCTCAGCTCAGCAGCGGCCAGCGCCTAAGGCCATGCTGCCGGGTGTCGCTGGTGTTTTAAAGTATCCCGGGGGGGGCACCCTGTGCGCACACTCGGAACCCGTCTCGCGTCTCCCAACAGCTGCAAGCCCTCAGTCCCTGGTGTCAATCAGCTGCTCCAGCCCTACCCTGGATGTTTAGAACTAACATCCAGGGTAGGCTGTGGGTTGTAGAGTGTCTGGGAACCCTTGGTTCGATCGGGAGTGCCATCTAACTAGGAAAGACCTGAGAGTCTCATACCAGCACTTTAGATGGGATGGAGCACCGGGTAAGCTGGGCTCCTTATGTTGGATTAGGGCCAAATATAAGCAGCTTATACACTCTAAAAAGAGGGAATACCATCTGAAACAATGGGAGAAGCTAGAGCAGGTGGCAAGGAATGGCGACTCAGTGTGTTTTTGGAGACTCATTAGGGGCTGTGTGAGGGCCTGATGTGTAAACCCCTCGAAGGTCGCAGTAGAGGTTTGGGAGTCTCACTTCTCAGAGCTGTTTGCATTTGATCCGGCTCCCATGGCTCCTTTTGCAGCATTGGACTCTCTACCTCCCTGGCCATTGGTTTTGCCAGAGGAGGTGTTAGTCCTGCTTCAGAAACTCAAGAAAGGAAAGGCGGGTGGCCCGGATGGTTTACCAGGGGAGTTATTTAAATCTAGTCCTATGTGGTGGGCCACTGTCTTGGCCCATTTATTTTCTGGAATTAACTTAACAGGAAAGCTCCCTGAACTGTGGGAACAGGTGGAAGTGGTTCCCATTTACAAAAGGGCCCCTCCAGAGCAGCCCAAGAACTATTGCCCTATAAGTCTCCTTAGTGTTGTTGCAAAGTTGTATGCCAGACTTCTACTGGGCAGATTGGAGGACTGGCTGGAGCAGGAATGATTTCTAAGGGATGAGCAGAATGGCTTTAGGGTGGGCCGCTCTACCTCAGATCATTGCATGGTTCTAACTCACCTGGTCAGTAAATATTCTGCCAATACGGGGCTGTATGCTGCTTTTGTAGACTTTCGGGCAGCCTTTGACTTGGTGTCTAGGAATCATCTTTGGCACAAATTATCACAAACTTCTATGGATCCAAGGCTTCTTTTCCTTATA
>QEPC01006430.1:1939763-1959516 GCA_003113815.1 Sphenodon punctatus | reverse complement strand
GGGTCGCAGAATTTTCAATTTGGGGTCGCAGAATTTTGGGGAAAAAATTGCAGAAGAATCGGGGCCCACCAGTGAATATGTGTCTGGCTCTTTATCTAAGAGCCTCCATTGCAGGGGTCAAGTGTGCTGCCACAAGCCCTGGGAAGGGCAAGGTGTTGTGTGATCTTCCCAAAGGAGGTTCGTGTTTGTATATCGGGAGCTAGCATTGGGACCGATTACTAGTTCCTTATGGACTGGTCCCAAGAGGAGCTTTGGGGAAATCCCAAGGGGCACAGAGATTGTCTGGGATGCTAAATAAGGTTTTATTAGTAACTTAAGTTTATTTATTTTATTTAGATCTGGAGGATTATTTTATTTGTTATTGTTATAACATGTATGTCTATTTTGTAATGGCCAAAGGCTAAACAAATAAACAAATAAACTCTGTTCATGTGTGTTCATGTGTGGGTGCTGCCTGTGTAAAAAGGGCCTTGGAGTGCTTTGGGCCCCTGGCTGTGCCTAGATTGTCAAGTTGCAGCAGGTCTGGCGCGGGTATCTCCCCAACGTCCTCTACAGTGAAGAATGAAGCAAAGAAATCATTCAGCTTCTCTGCAATGGCCTTATCCTCCCTGAGAGTCTCTTTTACCCACTGGTCATCCAATGGCCTAACTGACTTTAGCTGACGTCTTGTTTCTGATGTACTTTTAAAAGTTTTTATTATAAGTTTTTGCCTCTTTAGTAAATCTCTCTTCAAATTCTCTCTTGGTCTGCCTTATTAAAATTTTACTAGTTCAGGAAAAAAGGCGGGCGTATGCTAATTTTAATTTAAGTCTAATTTCTCATGAAACTGTTTTTTCCCACTGTGGTAGCATCCCATTGGCCACACACACACACACACATAAATATGGTATTGCACAAATCTCTTTCCATTAGTGCAGCAGCTGGCCACCACAACTACCTGAAATCAGGCTATGTGTACTTACAGAATATTCTATCCTAATGAGCACCCTAATGTCTACACTATGTTTCAGATGGGATGGCCCGTAGGAGAGGCAAGACTGGGTACCGAACTCGTTATAGAGCAGGTACTGATGGGCTCTCTGAAAGAAAAGGGAGGTCTGACACATGGTAGTGGGTTGACAGAAATGCAGAGGGCATTATGGTTGCTGTCAATGGCTGTTTGCCCAGGCCTTTGGGGGTGGGTGGGTGGGTTAGGGTTATGTTTTTGCCCCCATCCTGTTTTTACTGTTTTAACCTGTTTTTTAACTGTTTTGAATTGTTTTTATAGTGTTTTTATGTATTTATATATTGCTGGAAGTCGCCCCGAGCTGGTTACAGGAGGGTGCGGGGTAAAATCATAGAAATAAATAAATAAATAAATAAATATGCTCCAAATATATCTAACTATGCAAGAGTACACTGATATTTTGTATTGTACAAGTGAACATAAGGAAATGAGTGAGACAAGAATCCTAAGAGACGACAATGATACACAGAATCTCCTGAACGAATATAAGGCCCATTTCACCATTCCATTCCAACACTTCATTGCAAAATATCGTCAGTGGAGTCACAGTACAGCTGGGTGTAAATCTTCATTGATTACATGATATTGGCAGTGAATTCGTCAGCAAGATGAAAGAACAGTCTGTTTTCACTTATTCATACAAAAGAACGGATAAAGATATAATGTTAGGTAATTCTTCTGCTGTGAGGTTACATGGTGAAGATGATGTGAGCATAGTCCCTGCTTTATTGTTCCAAAGATTATGAACCTTGAGGACATGCTACAGTAAGAACTATGTGTTTTCCCACTAGCTTTATTTGAGTTATGTTGCATGCTACACATTGCCGATATGCCACAGTTAGCACACGCTATTTCAGGGTATGTTCAGATGAAATGTGGAGCTGCAGAATTAGAACATCCCCAGACAACAGAGCAGTATGTGTTAGATGGAGGATCACTACTTCATCCCATTTCATGGCATAAGAGCAACACTTATGAAGCCATTGCAAAATTGTATGCTAACTTCACATTCAAACACTATGAGAAAGCCATTTTTATCTTTGATGTTTATGTCAACTCACCATTGACTAAAGATGCGACTCATAGGCACCAAAAGAGCATGCACACTAGTCCTGTTGTGAACGTCACTCCTGACATGACTTTTGTAGGCCAAAAAGATTACTTTCTGTCAAATGACATGAATAAGCAAGAGATGATTCTGCTCATAGCACAGGAGCGAATGTGACAGGGGTGCATTATCCAACATGTTCATGGAGATGTAGATGTCGATATTACTAAAGCTTAACTTTCATCATCCAAAACATGTACACCTACTCTCATTGGAGAAGATATGGACCTGCTAATTCTTTTGTATTACAGCTGTCAAAGTTATTGCAAGCTGTACTGTCGCAGTGACATTAAATGAAAGACGTGTTTCTTCAATGTTTGACATTTATAGCATTCAACAGCAACTCAGTGATGATACATGCAGCTATCTACTGTTTCTGCATGCCTTCACAGGCTCAGACAGCATCTCACAAATTTTTGGCATTGGAAAATGTACAGCTTTCCAGAAATTATTCAACAGGAAGTTCTGTGAGTTATCAGCCATATTCTGTTCCAATAATAGGACACAGTCTGAAATTGAATGTACAGGGCAGAAGGCAATGTTTATTACTGCACAATAGTAATGTAAATGATCACTTAGACAAACTCGCTGTCAAATTCTTGAGAAGTTTGTGTGTTCAAAATCATTTACCCTGTCTGAACATTTGCTTCCAACAACATCAGACACGAACTATCATAGCCTTTGCACATACTTCCAAATCTTAGAGTAGAAGTCAATACAATGCTCCATCAATGCTGAAGATTGGGATTGGTAGCTGAAAGATCAGATGTACTGGCCAAAAATATCTGATATGGCTCCAACTCCTGAATCACTTCTGAAAATGTTTAGGTGTAACTGCATAGCAGGGTTTTTAACATTGTGCTGTGGATGCAAACAAAATGGATTGCCTTGTTCAACTGCTTGTGGTAACTGCCAAGACAGTGGACTTGTGGACTTATGTGGCTGTGAAAGAATACAGCGGAACTGCGTCTTTGGGAGGGTGCGGAAGGGCAAGAGGATGTGGAATAATGAGGAAGGCAGCAGGGAGAGTGATTGAAATGTGAGGAATGACAAGAACGGTTCAAGTGCAACAAGGAAATGGGTAAAAGGACAGGAATAATGCCATGACACACAGGTGCAGTGTCACGATTCAGATTGGAAAAACGGTTTCAGAAGACCGATAGGAGACCACGGGCAGCACTCCTACCATTCTACCCAGTTCCCATAGCTGGCCACTGGTTTCCTACATCCCTGATATGTTAAACTGTACAACATCTTTACTGCTTAAATGGCACATAAGTTAAGGCGGGAGCCTTAACAATCTCCATGCTTTTTGGTGCATAGTTGGATATAAAATATAGATTTGTGAATTAAAGTGAATCCTATTTAGAAAAGAATTTTGGAAAATTCCCCCCCCCCCTTAAATCTTCTCATTAACATATAAAAAATTGAAAGTCCTCAAAACACTGATTTTGAGATGTTTAGGTAAAACTTGAAAATTGCTAAACAAAGTTTCCAGTGAATAAACACTGAAAACTAGAAGTCCTTATTATACTATTGGTCATCTCAACATCCCATGGCAACAAGTTCCATAGTTTACTCATATGTTTTGAAAAAAAAAGTATTTCCTTTTTTGTTGATTGTAAATGATGTGTTTAGAGACTACTTTAAACTCAGATCTGTCTGTTATCATCATTGCTTTAAAATGATTCTCCACACAAATGGATTCTCCATCTTGTGTTTGAGTTGACTGGAGATGGGCTTGTGGGTCCGGCCAGGGACAGGATTGGGATTCTTCTGGTATAGCAAGCACCCCACTGCACGGGAGCATCTGACTGCTCTAGATACACCTAACTGTTCTAGCTGCTCTGATCTCGGACCTGGTCTTGACGTCTCTTAAGCTTGTTGTCTTGGGGGACTTCAGTATCCATGCTGAGGCCAGATTGGTTGGGACGGAGCAGGAATTCATGGCTGCCATGGCAACCATGGGGCTGTCCCAGGTGGTAGTAGGCCTGACACATGAGGAGAGGACATACTCTCGAGGGGGAGTGATGATTGGGGGGGTGAGTTCTTCCTTGCCGTGGTCAGACCATTACCTCCTGTGAGCCTCCATCTCAGCATGCCAACCTGACCCTAGGGGTGCAGGCTGGCTAAGATGGTCCGCCCCTGGAGATGTATGGAACTGGAGGAGTTCCAGAATGCTCTGGAGGAGATACCTGCTGACCTTGATGGTTGCTCCATCGATGATCATGTGGTCTTTTGGAACATCTGGTTGTCTGAGGCCATTGATTGGGTTGGTTCTCTAGCATCCACTCCTGTAGTTCTATCACCGCAGGTCACCGTGGTTTATGGAGGACTTGAGGCGGCTGAAGCGCGAAGGGAGGTGGTTGGAGTGACGGTGGTGCCAAACTCGGTCCCAAGATGATTGATTCCTGCATAGAGCATTTTTTAGGGCCTATGCCATGGCTGTGAGGGAAGCAAAGAAACAGTTCTTTGCTTTCCTCATAGTGTCCACTCAGTTGTGTCCGGCAGAGCTGTTTCGAGTGGTGAGAGGGCTGGTCGGTCCACTCTGTCTCCTCTTGGAACCAGACTTGTTTAAGGCCTTCTGTGACATGATTTTAGCATACTTTGCGAATAAAATTGCTCACACTGAGCACGACTTAGACGCTGCCACTTTAGATGCAGTTGCAGAGCTAGAGGTTAGGAATGCCCTGTCTAGACAGGATTTGTGGGATGAATTTTCAGTTGGTGACACCAGCTGAGGCAGCCGATGTCCTGGGGTTTGTTTGGGCCATGCCTTGTGAATTAGATCCGTACCTGTCCTGGTTGGTTAAAGCCTCCAGGGAGACACTGGGCCCGGTGCTGGCCTGGGTGATTAACAGCTCCCTTTGGGAGGGAAGAGTGCCGAACTGCCTCAAAGAGGCTGTGGTTCAGCTCCTCCTTAAGAAACTTTCTCTCAACGTGGATGCCCAGGTGAGCTACTGGCCTGTCTCTAACCTTCCTTTTTTAGGGAAGGTTATTGAACAGGTAGTGGCCCGGCAGCTGCAGGTACATTTGGATCGCACCGGTTTTCTGGATCCCACACAGTTGGGCTTTCATCCGGGTTATGGCACGGAGATGGCACTGGTGATCTTAGTTGACAATCTCCTGTTAGAGTAGGGGTGTGCATGTAGTTTTCGTTATCGATATAATAAAAACAAAATTTGTAATTTTCATTGTCGTTATTGCAATAACAAAAAAGAAAAAAAATAATAATGAAAATAATAACGAAATTATTGTTAAGAACATAAGAAGTGTCATACTGGGTCAGACCAATGGTCAATCTAGCCCAGCATCCTGTCTCCGACAGTGGCCAAAAATGGTGGCTTGGGAGAAGCACCCAACAGGCCACAATGGGGGATCCATTCCCTGTTGTTTCCCCCCAGCTCCCGTCATGTTCCCTGACCCTATCTGGCTAATAGCTGCTAATGGAACTATCTTCCAGAAACTTGTCCAAACTTCTTTTAAACTCAGCTATAATACTGGCCCTTACCACAGCCTCTGGCAGTAGATTCCACAACCAAATTATATGCTGAGTGAAAAAAATATTTTCTTTTATTTGTTTTAAACTTGCCACCCATGAGTTTCATGGAGTGTCCCCTAGTTCTAGTACTAGCTGAGAGGATAGGTAACTGCTCCTTGTTTATTAGTTCCACACCACACATGATTTTATAGACCTCTATCATATCTCCTCTCAGTCGTCTCTTCTCCAAGCTGAAGAGCACCAACCTGCCAAGCCTCTCCTCATACGAGAGCCTTTCCGTGCCATTGATCATTTTTGTTGCCCTTCTCTGTACCTTTTCTAGTTCAGCTATGTCTTTTTTGAGATGGGGTGACCAGAACTGCACACAATATTCGAGGTGTGGTCGCACCATTGATTTGTCAGAGGCATTATGACATCTTCAGTTTTATTCTCTATCCCCTTCTGAGTAATTCCTAACATTCTGTTTGCTTTTTTGACTGCTGCCGCATATTGCATTGTGGATTTCATTGTATTGTCCACAACCAGCCCCAGATCCTTTTCTTGAGTGGTAACTCCTAGCTTAGTACCCAGGATTGTGTACGCATAGTTTGGATTATTTTTCCCTACGTGCATCACTTTGCACTTGTCCACATTAAATCTCATTTGACATTTATTTTATTTTTAAAAAAAATTAATTTAAATTTATATCCTGCCTCTCCTGCCCACAGGGCAGCCCGTGGCGGTGAACAACATTCAATAATTAAAAAAAAGAAAGAATTAAAACAATTTTAAACAATTTAAAATACAATATAATGTGGGGAAACCCCCCACCCCCACCCCTTCCCCTCGCCAAAAGCCTGACGGAACAGCCAGGTCTTACATACACGCCGAAACAGCAGGAGAGTGGGAGCCAACCGAGCCTCCTCCGGGAGTAGGGATGGGCGAACGTGGTTCGGAAGTTTGGAGTTTGGCCCGAACTCGGCCTGTTCAGACGACCGAACCGAACTTCCGAACATGAACTGACCGAACCGAACTCATTCCGAACGGCGAAATGACCGAACAGTTCAGTCAGTTCGAATCACGTTCGGGTGAGTTCGGGTGGCAAAAAAAGGTTCACTGTAAGGTCAAACGTGACAGGGAGGGGTAGTACTAGTCACTGAGAAGCAGACTTCCAGGCACCAGGGGTGGAGAGGCTTGCAAGAAATGAAACAAACTATCTGCCTCCCCCCTTCCCAACACCTTCTGAGCTAGTCACTGTTCCTGAACAGCAGGCGTTGAGTAGGATTATTAGATTGCTTTAAGTTTCATTTCAGTTTTGTACTGAAATGAAACTTAAACCTTAAACTGAAACCTTGTGTTTGTGATTCCCCCCCCCCCCATCCCATATATAGAGAGATAGAGAGATATAGATATAGAGAGATAGATAGATAGGTTAGGGATAGTAGTTGTAGGAGCTAGCTTAGTGATAGAGATAGCGTTAGTGATTTAGTTTTAGTGTTTGTAGGAGTAGGCCTGTGTACTTATTAGATAATCCATTTAGTTCATAGCATTTAGAATAGTTAACAGCAGTTAGATTTAGTGTAGATAGATAGATATAATATTAGATAAAAAAAATAATAAAAAAACCCCATATAAAAACAAAAAAACCCAATAAAAAACAAAAGAAAACCATCTAAAACCCAATAAAAAAAACCCCAAAACATAAAAAACCCCAAAACCCACCCATAACAACATTTCCCAACCGGCTGAACCAACCGGCCGAACCGACCGGTCGAACCCGAACCCAAACCCGGCGAACTAGCCGAACTGCCGAACCGAACGGACGAACTGAACGCAGCTGAACCGAACGACTGAACCGAATGGACGAACCAAACGCAGCCGGACCGAACGGCTGAACCTGAATCGCAATCTGTTTGCCCATCCCTATCCAGGAGTGAATTCCACAGCACAGGGTCAGCCACCGAAAAAGATCTAACATCGGTGGCCACCCGCCTCGCCCGGGGAACCTTCAAAAAGGCTCCCACGGATGATCTCAAGGGTCGCACGGGCACATGGGGAGTGAGGCGGTCCCACAGATAAGCAGGGCCCAGGCTGTGAAGGGCTTTTTAGGTTAAAACCAGCACCTTGAACCTGACCTGGTGCTTTATAGGCAGCCAGTGCAGAGCCCGGAGCACTGGTGTCATGTGCTCCCTGTGACCCGCTCCCGTAAGGAGACGGGCCGCAGCATTCTGCACCACCTGCAGCCTCCAGACCAGCTTCTCGGGCAGCTGCACGTAAAGCGCGTTGCAGTAATCCAGCCTCGAGGTGATGAAGGCATGGATGACAGTGGCGAGGTCAGAGTCTGAGAGATACAGTCGAAGCCACCGGACAAGATGTAACAGCTGGAACGCACTCCCGCCATGGCCACAACCTGAGATTCCAGGCTGGGGGACTGTACATTGTCCCCAGGACCCATCACGTGTAGGGTCCTGAAGAGTTCTATTCTATCCTCTCTCTTGTTTAATGTGTATATGCTCTCTGGCAGGGACTGTGTCTATCTTGTTTTTTGTAAAGCACCAGATACATCACTGGTGCTATATAAATGCTTATAATAATAATAATAATAATAATAATAATATGAAGCTGCTTGGGGAGTTCATGCACAGCTGGGGAGTGCCTTGTCATCAATACACAGATGACACCCAGCTGTATTTGTCCTTTTCATTGGACTCAGGCCCTGCCATCTCCTTGTTGTCCCAGTGTTTGACTGCTTTAGGGGATTGGATGCGGTTGAGCTGATTGAAGCTCAATCCTGATAAGACAGAGGTGATGTTGGTGGCTGGAACCGGGGATCTGGAGAAGGGGTGCTCTCCTGTTATTGTGGGCATTCGCCTTCCATTAGTTCCATCTGTACGGAGCCTGGGGATGCTCCTGGACTCACAGCTATGCCTGGATTCCCAGGTTTTGGATGTGGCCAGGGGTGCCTTCCGCCAATTATATTTGGTGAGAAGGCGCCACCCATATGTCTCAGACTTGAACCTTGCCATCATCATCCATGTATTCATCACCTAGAGGCTAGATGATTAGAATGTTCTCTATGTGGGACTGCCCAGTGGTGGCTGGTGTTTTTTGAGGCTGGTGGGGCAGTGGGTGGGTTGAACCTACTGCTGGTGGCTTTGCCACCGGCGAGTCTAGGGGTGGAGCCAAGGGCAACAGTAGGCCAGTGGCATGGCTTAACCCAGCAGCAAGGAGTTCCCAGGGTTAACATTGGATAGGCACTGCATTAGTTAACACTGGGAACTCCCTGCTGCAGTGTGAAGCACTCCCACTAGGGGATAGAGAGACACATCCCCATTGGGTCCAGCAGCACCATGCAGTAACAAAGCCACAAACAGCCAGGCCAGCCAGCACTCTCTCTTCACCAAAATGGCACAGATCACCAGCATGCCAAATGAGGAGAGCTCTCTTTTAACCCCACCCTAAGGGATGGGGTACAGGCAGGCAGCCTTAGCCCTCAACAGGAGCAGCTGTGCAGGCACACACTGCCTGGGCGTTTGAGTCTCCAGTCCAGACAGAGTCTTTAACATAGGGCTCTGTGGAACACTGCCCCCACTGCTGGGAAAAGAAAGTGCTTTTCCCCATTCAGGCAGCATGGGCTCTAAGCCCAGCTGCACAAATCGCTTTTGTAAAGTTTTGTCCCTTAATCAGGCTCATCAGGAGGCATTGGCCCCCACCCCCTCAGCTCCTGCCTGCACATGTGTCCAGGGAGGCACAACAACAACACTGAGCAGTCAGCTGATTGCCTAACTGGAGTACTCGAGCAAGCCTGGAGCGGGTTGCTGGCTCCCTCCTCCCTCCTCCCCTTGGCGCCTTTGGGACTCAGGTGAGGGTTTTTTTCTTTTTCATTTTGTTTTCTTTCTTTTTAAAAGCATGACGAGTGTGCGGAGTGGGATCAGGCCAGGAAGGGCAATGCCCGTGGCGCCCTGCAATGCGCACCGCCCCTGGGACTGCCCTTGGTGATGGTCTGGAAGCTGCAACTAGTGCACAATGTGGTGACCCATCTTCTTATGGGGACGGGTTGCAGAAAGCACATTACACCAGTGCCCCAGGCATTGCACTGGCTTCTTATTGTCTTCCAGGCCCGATTCAAGGTGCTGGTTTAAGGCCCTACATGGCTTTGGGCTCTGCTTACCTGAGGGATGGCCTCACCCTCTCGGTCCCCAGGTGGTCCCTACGGTCATCCAGGACCACCCTCCTGGAGGTCCTGCGATTTCAATGGGTCCGTACGGACAGGAGAGCATTCTCAGTGGCTGCACTGCTGCTCTGGAATGCCCTCCTGGCGGAGGTTTGCCTCAACCCAGATCTCCTAGCCTTCCAGTGAAGTTGTAAGACCTGGCTCTTTTGCCAGGCGTTTGGTGGGGGGGAGGGCGAGGGGGGATGGGTTAAGGGGTTTTATGCAGTCTATTGTTTAGGGCTGTAGCGTAATATCGCAGCGCTAGCTATTTCCGGCGGAAACAGTGTTTCCGCAATTAGTGGAACGGCATGGCAGAGGCTTTCATTCCGCGGTTTCATTCCGCGGTTCTGGCGGTTCTGCTTATTTAATTCCGCAACTTAGTGGAATCGTGGAAACATGACATTGTCACTATTTCCGCAATTCCGCCAGAGCCAAAAAATAGCAGAATAGCGGTTTTCCGCGATTTCCGCAATTTTTCCGCAATTTTTCCGCAATTTTTCCGCAATTCCGTTATTTGCAGAATTCCGGCGGAATTAGCGGAATATCCGCAGAAAAGTCGCGGTGTGGTGCGGGCAGTTCCGAAATGGCGGAACGGAATCGCGGCGCGGTAAAAGCTGCTGCCGCATCAGCCCTACTATTGTTCTTATGCTGTTGTTTGCGATTTTATATTTTTGTATTTATGGTATGTTTACTATTGTTTTATATTACTGTTTTAGAATGGATGCAAGCCGCCTCGAGTCACCTGTGGCAAGAGGGGCGGAATATAAATGAATAAAGATAAATACATAAATAAAATGGTTTTATACCTTTATTAATTTTGAGTATTTCTCAAACAGAATTCTCTCTTTACCCCTGCTAAAAAAAATATCTAGATTGCAAATATGTGAATGGACTATATAGACCTAATGCTAAGCTCATCAGGAATGGGAGTCCTTGTATTGACATCAATAGACTTTGACTGATGGGTCCCATCGATGCAAGGGACCATGGAATAGTATGCCTGGAACTCTCGCTGAATACAGTCACTCTGCTCCTTTCCTCTCAAACTTCAAATCCCTCCGGAAAACCCAACTCTTCCTTCAGGCTCTTTCCCTAGTGCCTCAACTCCATAGACTTGACCATGGGTAGAAACAGAAGTGATGCCGGGCTGCTGAGTCCTGTGCTGACCTGGGACAGGCAGCCCGGGCAGACACAGTGTGTGCTGGGCCAAGATTTAAAACAACCATGTGCCCAGCTGGCCTGAAGGCCACATAACTCGGGGATAGGGAGACCGGGGAAAGCGTGGCTGGCTGTCCCCTGTCCCCATGCTGTACCCAGTGCCCCACCCCTCACCATGATGGGCAGCCTGGGCAGCCAATGATGGGCAGCCAATGCTGCCTGTCATGGCGGACCCAGCCTGGGCCAGCAGACCAGCCCAGGAACACACATGCATCCCCGGGGCAGCCTGCTTTGGCCCAATCAGGCAAACCGTAGCCCAGGCTGGGAGCTTGGAGGTTTTCCAAAGTCAGAACCCAGGCTAGTCACCAATGGGTACTTTCAGACATGACGCTAACCACCCTTTAACCACCCTTGGTGGTTATTTATGCATGTTGCGGGGCTGCATAGGGCACCAATACAGCCCTGCAACATGCATAAATAACCACCTAGGGTGGTTAAAGGGTGGTTAGCGTCATGTCTGAAAGTACCCAACATGACCCGGGATACCCCAAGTCAGGGTCCATGCTCCAGTGTGCCATAGCGGGCCAAATCAGCCCACGGTCACATTTCTTTTTACCCAATGATGCATCCTCTTCTATCCTTCACGTACGGTCCCCCTCTCAGCTCAGCTAAACTAAGCACGTGACCTGTGACTTCTTAACTTCATGAATAGATCCTCATCTCTCCTGACGTTCCCCTCTCGCTTGCCTATCCTCCCTTGTCTTTCCCAGATTGTAAACCCCTTGAGGTAGAGACCTGTCTCTAATTAACGATTGCACAGCACCAGGTACCTTGCTGCTACTACATAAATAATAAATAATATTAACAACAATAATGTGGCCAATCCTGTTTTCCAGTGCTCTAGTCTGATACCAAAATGCAGCAAGAATGGCTTCGTTGCACCTGTTTCACAACAGCGACGCCAGTGGAACCCCTGTTTCACAGTGGTTTCAATGGAAGCAGAATTAGGCTCAGATCTTTATTGTGAAGGATAAAATTTTATTTAACATAAGGTTTGTTTTCGAAACAATGGAATGTGACCACATCAGTTTCTCAAAGGAGGGGGCAAAAGAGTCAGGGTGGGAGAATGTAAGTGAAAAATGCTGATATTATGCTTTTTGGGGTGGGGTGGGGAGGGAATGGTAACATCTTAAAGCACTTTTTAAGAGCCTTCTCCCTTCCCTGGATGTTTATGTATTCATGCCGAATATGTGATAACAGAGCACGTAAGGCTATATAATTTTAGAGAAGGAGAAAATGACTATTATAATACTTTCTCCTCTCAGTTTCCTCTCTCCAGTAATGCCCTTACACCTTTCTTTTTCAGGCTTTTTGTAGCATCCTAAACAGAAGGATATTGAAGGGAGCTGATTCTGCTTTGATCCTTATGCTTGTTGTCAAAGCGCTGGGGATTGAAGAGACTGTTGGCTACAATTGACTGTGACAATTAGGAGATGATCAGAGCCCTAGAGTGGAGCACTTAAAGGGTAATTTACATGTCAGTTTGTCGAATAAAAAAAAAAGATATTCAGCTAAGATTCCCCCCCCCCCCTCCCCTCCACAGAGCCTTGTAAACTGCAATTTGTGCTCTGGTAAGAAAAACCTGGCAGAGGAGTTAGGATAGCCATTTCCATTTGAAAAGAGGCAATCATAAGGCCACTGCTGAGCCTATTGTCCACTAAAAATGCTGATTTGCAGTCAGTGAGTGAGAGTGGAACCATCACTAAATAGAACCTCAGTGCAAGGTAATTCTCCTCCTCCCCTTTTCCAACCCTTGGTGGCTTTTTAATGTTGGTTAAAGGTTTTTATATACCTTAAATCCTACATTTACTCTCATTATAGCATTGTTACTAGTCATGAATGTCCTTTATCATAAAAAAAATATATGACTGTATTGAAGGGGAGGTTGGTGGAAGGCAAGCTAGCAGCAAGTTGATAGACTCACCCTGGCTATCAGTTGTATCAGATCTGTTTTATTCTCTTGCCTTTTGTATGCCATCACAATTTTCTTCTTGTCACCCCTTTGCACTCTGCCATTCAAGCCTCTTCCACAGCAGTTTCCCTTACTTATTTACACTCCATTTTACACATGCTCCCAGCAGGTTTTTAACAGTTCCCTCATTTAACCTAGTGGGGTAAGTAAAGCAGGAGAAGGAAGATGATGTTAGCAATCCTTATGGAGAATTTGCCAGTCTCCTAACTATTACACAATTAGCGACTGTAATAGATTCCGTCTACACAACAGCCTGAGCAAGCATGACAACTAAAGCAAGGGAGTTGCCTTTTCAAATCAACTTGTTAGGGATGGAGTTTCTGTCTCATATTTGACGGGACTAGTTAGTCTACATTCACTTTTGAGTTTGCGGTTGTGCATACATTATCATGTATGAAAGCAGTTCCTCTGGTGGGCCCAAACTGTAGCATATGTTATATTCTTAACAACAGTTCAGGGAAGGGATATTCGGGGATTTACATAACCCGCCTATGTTTGTATATGCAAATATATGTATTTATTTTCAGAACGTATAATAAGCTTTTCTTCCAGACACTGCGTAGATTCTGGTTTTATGGTAGATCTCCTCAAAAGAAGATACAATTGTATACAAATTGTTACTTTGGTGCTAGGGTTTAAGAGCTTTGCTTTGTCGTAATTTTTGTCCTAAACAAGCTTTTGCTGTTGAGAGCGAAAAGCTGTTGTCTTCCAATGCTAGAGGCTACATTTTGCAGGAAGTTCTTTTGGTTCTAATAAATCTTGACTGTCTGGTTCTCTGATCTAGTTTTTGGTGTAACACCACTGATTTCAATAGTCTCCTGATTGTTGCCCTTATAAATGAGATAACTATCAGGCTATGTACGTCCATTGGGTCATTAGAGTGCCCTTTAGTTAGCTGCCTGCCCTATGTCCTTATGCATTCAATACATTAAACACAAAACAAAGCAGCTTTTAGTTCTAAGTCTGGGCTTCTGGTAGGTTTGAAAGTGTTCTGTATTTCGTAAAGAAATCAGCAAGTTTTTTTTTTCTTTAAACTGTTTGAGCCACTCTTTCCTTTTAGAAACATGTTATTCCCTTCTCTTCCCCCTCCCCCTTTTTAATACAAGTTTCTTTGTTGAGTCACAATCCTCAATTTCGTTGGAACGATGCTCTATGTACAAATTGGAGGTGTCTGTTGATTTCTGCTGTCCTGTGGCAGACTTAGTTTCTGTGTTTTAAACTTTCTGAATGTCCAGGTTATCATGTGTACGTGCCTTTCCAGCAAAAGAGAGAGGCAAAAAGAACAAACAGGAATAAATAAAAGAAGAAGATTTTAAGGGCAACAATATAATGAAGCAGTGAGTATAGGATGGCTTTGGCTTAGCATGTATCTGCAGATTTGAGGCAGTAGTAAATCTGTATCAAAAATCAGGCACAGCAGGAGCTGTTCGTCTCCCAGGTAATGGGTAAATGATGAGCAGATCAGCCGTCGTCATATTGATTTAAGCGTTTTGTTCCAGCCAGTCACAATTAACTTTGATTTGTTTTTACTTTCCTCTTACAGGTTTGCATTTAAAGCACTCTCAGAGCACTAATTGTATAAAATTCTAGTAACTGCACATTCTCTTGCTAGAGAGGTAATGAATGAATGAAAAGGCAGAAATTATTTGAGATTCTAAGCAGGGGTTGCTCAGTGTACTTCTTGCTCTGAGTGAAATTGTTTCTGAAGGTGAGCGGGAAAGGTAAACTTTTAACCAACATGAAATGGCCTTAAGAATGACCTTTTTTTAGCCTGGGTTCCTATGGAAAGAAGGTGTATGCAATTACCCTGTATGTGCATATGTTGTACCTTAATAAGATCCACATTTACTTTTGATCCTGCAGGGTGATTTCAACCAAATTTGGTATACAAGCAAAAGGCCTAAAGGTAAGTAAGGACATCAAATTTCATAACACTCAGTGCCTATGGAAGGATGATTTGGCTCAGTTTATCCCCATTAAGGTGTGTGCATTGTCCCACCTTAATATCCTTGGATCACACAGACTGATTACTACCAATTTGATAGAGAGCCAGAGGAGCCAAAGATAAGCAGGGAACCACCAGCTGATTTTTATAACACTATGTGTGTGTGGGATGGATTGGGACAGGTGGCTCTTTTGTAGCCAAACTATGCTATTGGGTTACAATGAACAGGGTCCTCATTTTGGAAACCAGGCTTCATTGGTTTGGGTTTTTGCTGCATGGAGCTATTTTAAAAAAACCCACAATAATGTTCTTCTTATTTACAGGTAGCAATTTAGGGATGGGACTATCTGTATTGGATTAATCAGATAATGCTGATAATTGGCGATATAGGATTAATTCGATAATACCAATAATATCGGTATCAGTATATCGGTTTTTTAACATTGCCGATTTTTCAAATCTTTAACATTGCGGCCATTTTAAAAATGGCTGCAATGTTAAAGAGCCGAAAAATCGGCAATGTTAAAAAACTGATATACCGATAAATCCAATATCGAATTAATCCAATACCAATAAAACCGGTAACCGATAATTTGCCGATAGTCCCATCCCTAGGCAGCATGGAGACTATTTAAAAACACCATCTTGAAAACTCAGATTAAATGTATTCCACAAATTAAAAAAGGTAGGAAGAGGACCAAATGTCTGCCTGTGTGGAGGTGAAGGAGGCTAATGGAACCAAAAAGGCATCCTTTAAAAAATGGAAAGAGAGTCCCAATGAGGTAAATAGGGAAGAGCATAAGCATTGCTAAAGTAGATGTAAAAAGTGAATAAGGCAGGCCAAAAAGGAATTTGAGGAGCAACTTGCTAAAGATGCTAAAACTAATAATAAAAACTTTTTCAAGTACACCAGAAACAGGAAGCCTGCTAGAGAGTCAATTGGGCCGTTAGATGACCAGGGGTGAAAGGGGTGCTTAGGGAGGAAAAGAACATTGCAGAGAAGCTGAATGAGTTCTTTGTTTCAGTCTTCACTGAAGAGGATGTTGGGGAGATACCCATGCTGGAACCTTACTTTGTAGGTGATGAATTGGAAGAGCTGTCACAAATCAATGTGACTCTGGAGGTGGTTCTAGAGCAAACTGACAAACTAAATACTAATCACCAGAACCAGATGGTATTCACCCGAGTTCTGAAGGAACTCAAATATGAAATTGCATATCTACTGTTAATAATTTGTAACTTATCACTAAAATCTGCCACTGTACCTGAGGACTGGAGGGTAGCAAATGTAACCCTGATATTTAAAAAGGGATCCAGAGCCAGAGGTGATCCTGGAAACTACAGACCAGTAAGCTTGAAGTCTGTGCCGGGCAAAATGGTGGAAACTATCTTTACGAACAGAATCACTGAGCATGTTGATAAACACGGCTTAATGGGGAAGAGTCACCATGGATTTAGCAAAAGTAAGTCATGCCTCACTAATTTTTTGAGGGTGTAAATAAGCATGTGGACAAGGGAGACCTGGTAGATATGGTGTACCTGGATTTCAAGAATGCATTTGATAAGTAGGAATGGATGAATGCAGTTCGGAAGTTTGGCGTTTGGGCCGAACTTGGCCTGTTCGGATGATCGAACCGAATGTCTGAACAGAATGCTCGAACGGCCGAACAGTTCAGAAAAGTTTGGATGAGTCCGGATGAGTTTGGGGGTGGGAAAAACATGACTGGAAGGCGGGAAAAGCGTGACTGGAAGTGGGAGGCAGCCGAGGAGCAGACTTCCTGTCACCAGGGTGGAGACCAGGGGTGGTTTCAGGGTCAAACAAAAAAATATTTCAAATTCAGTTTTGGTTTCCGTATCAATAGCGCTATTTTTGGTTGTTCGACCAAGTTCGGCCAAACCGAACTCCACCAAACCGAACAGCTGAACCCGAACTCTGATTTCGGACTGAACGACCGAATGTCCGAACATCCGAATCTTGTTCTGTTCGCCTAGCCCTATTGATAAGGTCCCACATAGAAGACTCTTGAAAAAATTAAAAAGTCATGGGATAGGAAATTGTGTTTTACTATGAATTGGTAACTGGTTAAAGGATAGGAAGCAAAGAGTAGGACTAAATGGTCAGTTTTCACAATGGAGAGATGTAAAAAGTGGTGTGTCTCAGGGATTTATATTGAGATCGGTGCGTTTAATGTATTCATTAATGATCTGGAAAAGGGTGTTAAGAGTGAGGTGATCAAATTTGCAGATGACATGAGGGGGTGGCTAATAAAAGTAAATAAATAAATAAATAAATAAATAAATAAGTTATTCAAGGTAGTTAAAACACAAGCAGACTGTGAAGAACTGCAACAGTATCTTACGAGACTGGGTGCCTGGGCATCTACATGGCAGATGAGATTTAATGTGGGCAAAATAATCCAAACTATGAGTACACAATGCTGGGTACTAAGCTGGGAGTTACCACTCAGGAAAAGGATCTGGGAGTGATTGTGAACAATATACTGAAATCCTCAGCCCAGTGTGCAGCAGCAGTCAAAAAAGCAAACAGAATGTTAGGAGTTATTCTCAAAGGGATAGAGATTGCCCACTGTCAGAGGACGGGATGCTGGGCTTGATGGACGATTGGTCTGACTCAGTATGGCACTACTTCTGTTCTTATGTTCTTGTTTGGGAACTGCTTAATTGCTATTAAATGTGCTGTTTTCATGAACCTTCAAATCTGTTGCTTCAGTTATTCAACACAACCACTTTTGTAGGAAAGACTTGAGTGTATATCAATCAACTCCAATCACCAGAAATGGCTTAAAATTCCATATGATCATTCTAATGCCACAAAAAGATGTTGGTCAAAAAGGTGTATAGGCCTTTGTGTCAATTCCTGGCCTAATCTGGGGTTGAGCTGGAATCCAAGTCAGAGTCGAGCCCTGGTAGATAGTGGGAAGGACTGAGGTGTACCAGAGGTGATGGGGATGAGCTGGGAATGCAGTTAGATTCAAGACATGTTTAATGGCAGGAAGCCAGAAGCGGAAGGACCAATCCTAGTCAGGAGCTAAAGCCAAGAACTGGGAAATGAGAGTAGTCCTAAGCAAGGGTGTCTGCAGAATTACGTTCAGGGGCAGGCAGGGGGCGGGAGACTCACTTGGCCCTGACCCTCTCTGACATGACCACATCCCTTTCTGAACATTGTAACATTATGACTCTTGGAAAAGGAACATGATCATATCAGAAAAAGGGTGGGACAATGGGGGTCCCTGTCCCTTTATAACATGTTTATCATGCCCCCCAAGTGTCAGTGTCATGATGCTCAGAGAGGGTGGGGCCAGGTGGGAACTGGGGGTGTGGGGCGCAGTCCAGCGAGACAGAGCAAAGATCAGGTCAGGGCTCAGAACTAGACAAAGCTTGAGGCTGTATCTGGGGCTGAGTCAAGGGAGGAGGTGGGTTGCAGCAGGATGGGGAACTGAGGCAAAGAGGTAGGACAGGGACTGGAAAGGAGTGAAGCAGGACTATGGAGAAAAGGCTGATGAAGAACAAGACTGGAAAAAAGGTACAGGCCCAGTGCAGGAGCAAACAGAAAGGTCCCCACTTACCTGTCTTCAACTAGTGAGTAGCTGATGCACTTTCTGAATCCCCTTTGATTCTTACACCGCTTTTAGACGAGGCGATGAACAAGCACCTCCTGAGCCACACGTTAAGTGAGAAGCCACACCATGCTGCCGGAAGTGACATTCTCCCTGCTGCTGGCAATGGCGGTGGCCGGAGATGTGGTGCTTTGCAGAGGTATGTTCTAGAGACCTCAAGTTTCAGGTCTCTAAAACGCGCCTCTACAAAGCGGTGCGTCTCTGGCCGTTGCCGGCAATGGGGAGAATGTCACTTCCAGCAGTGCGGTGCGGCTTCTCTCTTAACGCACGGCTTGGGAGGCGCTTTCCAGCGCCTTGTCTAAACACAGCCTTATACATCCTCAGGCAGCCAATGGGGCACAGCCTGCTAAGCAAGGTTCCTAGTTTTCTCTGCCAAAACTTTCCACATTCTCTGGAAAAAAACCCAACAACCCCGAATTCTCTGATTAAAATCTCCAAAATCCGCGTTTTTGAGCTGTTAAAATTCGAAAGTGTTTATTGCAAATTATTAATTTTTCATGACAATTTTATGTACTGGTTAGGTTACCATTGCCCCTCAAATTTAAAAATAAATCAATATCTCACAGCAGCAAGCCCTGGCACAGAGCCCAAGTCTCTCCGGCTGAAGGTGTATGTGTGTGTGTGCGCCGCTCCAATCCCCTTCTCCCCGCCAGCCCCGGCACAGGCCCCAACATACCTCTGGCTTGCCAAAAGCCAGACGCAGCTGTGTTCTTCTTGCACCAAGGGTAATTTCAGATGTTACGAATATTGTAGAGTTAGCTTTCTGTTGAATAACACACAGCAGAAGTTTCTTCAAAACAGAACTTTACTAAGAACTCAGAAGACATGCTTCCATACTCTACAGACTGCATGGGACAAGATGGAGGACAGAGAGGGAAGAAGAGAGGAGAGAAGGAGGGGGGAAAAACTGTTTCATCCCCTGACCCTCCCCCTACTGGACAAGCCCCATAATAAGCTTGCAGGGCTTGCAATGGGCTTTTACTTGTGACTGTTGCACAATCCAACACCCCTTCTCAACAGTCACTAGTCAAACCCACTAGGTTCATTCTTCTTAACAGCTTGTGATGGCGTTTCCCTGCTAGTGGCTTCATGAACACATCCGCTGTCATATCCTCTGTAGGACAGTATTGCAGATCTATGAGTCCTTGTTCCTGTGAGTCTTTCAGGAAATG
>QEPC01006430.1:1867265-1925144 GCA_003113815.1 Sphenodon punctatus | reverse complement strand
GTCCGTGAAGAGGGGGGGCAAGAGAGTCAAGGGTCGAGGAGAGAGAGGTATTGAGAGCAGAGATGGCAGAATCAGGGGAGGAGGAGGCGAAAACTGGGGGGAGGGGGGGGAAGGGAGGAGGCAAACTCCGAGGGGGTAAAGGCCTGCATATTGCGGAAGGGGCGCAGAGAGGGGGAGGAGGAGGGGGGTTGGTGGGAGAGGCTGAAGGAGGCAAGGAAGTGATCAGAATTAGGGCAGGGGTCAAAGGAGAGGTCAGCAAGAGAACAGTTTCGTGTGAAGATGAGGTCAAGGGAGTGGCTGTCAGTATGAGTGGGGGAGTTGGTCCAGAGTTGGAGATCAAAGGAGGTGGTCAGAGAGAGAAAGCGGGAGATAGAGGGGGTGGAAGGTGTGTCGACGTGAATGTTGAAATCACCAAGAATGAGAGTGGAGATATCATCGGAGAGGAAGAAGGTGAGCCACGAATCTAAGTCTGGGAGGAAAGAGGAGAGGGAACCCCAGGGGGCGGTAAATGACAGCAACACGAAGGTGTAGAGGGGAGTATAAGTGCACAGAGTGGGCCTCAAAGGAAGGGAAGGAGGGGGAGGGAGGATGTGTAGATTTACTTAATAGGGTCAGATTATTGGCTACTGTATAACATTGACTGAAGTTACAGCTGTTTACACCAACTAAGAATCTGGTTCATAATACTTGGAACTAACATGTGCATTTAAAAATAGAATGGCAATATGTTAGAAATTGGAAATATTTATTTATTCTTTATTATAAAAATTTATATGCCGCCGCCTCCTTCTACAACATCCTCTTTCTAAAGCCCTACACGGTCTCAGCCCCTCATACCTTAGGGACCACTGCACCCTCTGCGCCCCAGAGCGGCTCCTGCGGTCTGCCGGGGGTGTCTTCCTGGAGGTACCCCGTGTTAAGCGGGGGGCCACAATGGAGAGGGCATTCTCGGTGGTAGGGCCGCGGCTTTGGAACTCCCTTCCAGAGGAAGCTCGCCTGGCCCCTAGCCTGTTAACATTCTGGTGAAATTGTAAGACCTGGCTGTTCGCCCAGGCCTTTGGGAGGGAGGGTGGGTAGGGTGGGGTGTTTTTAGTTCCCCCACCTACCTGGGTTTTTATGTTGTATCTAGTCCTGTTTTAATGTTTTATAATATTTATGATAATTTTAATTGATTTTATTGTGTTTTAATGTTTGGAAGCCGCCCCGAGCTGCATGGCAGGAGGGGCGGGGTAAAAATCTATGGAAATAAATAAATAAAATAAACATCTCGGGGCAGCTAACAATATTTTAAAACACATAACCAAAAATACAATTAAAACAACCTAAAACCCCCAGATTAAAATAACCCATACCCAAACCCTCCCTAACCGAGCCCAGCCCCCTGCCCACTACCCATCTCCCCCACCCCTACCCACTCCCTTCACTGAAGGCCTGGATGAACAGCCAGGTCTTACAGATCTGGTGGAAGGCCAGCAGACTTGGAGCCAGTTGTGCTTCCTCCGGGAGGGAGTTCCACAGCCGCGGTGTGACCACTGAGAATGACCTCTCCATTGTGACCCCCCGGCTAACCCAGGGGACCTCCAAGAAGGTGCCCCCAGCGGACCGCAAAGATTTCCCCAGGACCTGAGGAGTGAGGCAGTCTCTCAGATAGGAGGGGCCCAAACCGTATAGGGCTTTAAAGGTTCAAACCAGCACCTCGAATCGGGCTCGGAACACTATAGGCAACCAGTGCAGAGCTCGGAGCACTGGTGTTATGTGCTCCCTCTGTCCCGTCCCTTTCAGATGATGGACCGCTGCATTCTGCAACAGTTGCAGCTTTCGAACCGTCACCAGGGGCAGTCTCACCGAGTGTGTTGCAGTAATCCAGCTTTGAGGTGATGAACACATGGATGAGGGTGGCCAGGTTGGAATCCAAAACATATGGCCAGAGCCTCCGCACAAGATGTAACTGGCGAAAGACTTCCTTCACCACTGCCTCTACCTGGCAACCCAGCTGAAGGCTGAGGTCCAACAGGACTCCCAAGCTCCGGACCTGGGGAGCCAGCAGGAGGTGGATCCCCTCAATGAGGGGAGCCATCACCCCTGCCACCCGACCCACCAACATCACCTCTATCTTATCGGGATTCAGTCTCAGTCTGCTTCGCGGCATCCAGTCAGCCACTGTCTCCAGGCACCGGGAATGCACAGAGACTGCAGGGCCTGGGTCAGTTGAAAAAGAGAGGTATAGTTGGGTGTCATCAGCATATTGGTGGCAGTGCACACCAAACCGTCTCACAACCTCCCCCAGGGGTTGCATATAGATGTTAAACAATAATGGAAACAAAATAGAATGTTGCGGTACGCCACAAGAGAAGTCCGGGGGCTAGATGTTTCAGCCCCCAACACCACCCACTGGCTCTTTCCTGAGAGGAATGAGCAGAACCATCCAAGAACCATCCCGTTCACCCCCGCCCCCCCAGGGATCACAATTGTCTCAGCAATAACCCATGGTCCACTGTATTACAAGCAGCCAAGAGATCTAACAGGATGAGTAGTGTTGAACGCCCTGAGTCCATCTCTTGGTAGAGGTCATCCACCAAGGCCACCAACAAAGTCTCGGTGCCATACCCTGGGCAAAATTCCGATTGAAATGGGTCTAGAAAACTGATGCCATCCAGGTGACCCCGGAGTTGCTGGGCCACAACCCGTTCAAAAACCTTCCCCAAAAAGGGAAGGGTAGGGGCAGGATGGTAACTGGCCGGTGCCCACCACCTCCTTGAGGCAGTCTGGCACCCTGCCCTCCCAAAGGAAGGCACTGATCACCCCCACCAGCACTGGCCCCAAGGTCTCCCTGGAAGCTTTCACCAACCAAGACGGGCATGGATCAAATTTGCAAAAGGTGGCCCTAACAGACCCCAGAACACCCATGGCATCAGCTGGCATCACTTCCTGAAACTGATCCCACAAAGATGGACCAGGTGGGGCATCCATAATCCCAAACTCTCCTTCCTCTGCATCAATCCTGGCTCCGAAATCACGCTGAATCAGAATGATGTTCTCTGCAAAGTAGGTGATAAACTCCTCACAGTGGGCCTGGGATATCTCCCCATCCATGCGGAGGGAGGCCGAACTGACCAGCTCCCTCACCACCCAGAAGAGGTCCGCCAGGCGCGACTTTGCAGCAGCTATGAGGGCGGCAAAAATTTCCTTCTTTGGCACCCTTATGGCCACAGCATAGGACCACAAATGGGCCCGATGCTGTAGCTGATCAGATTGAGTGCGAGAATGATGTCAGCATTGCTCTAACCACCGTCTCTTCTGCTTTATACACTGCAGGTCCTCAGTAAACCAAGGAGTCCTACGATGACGAAGCAGTGGCAGAGGACCCCTCGGAGCCACCCGGTTGATGGCCTCCTCCAGCAAGATGTTCCTTGCTTGGACGAGATCATCAGCCAAGTGGCCATCAAGGGCCAAGGACACCTCCCCCAGCGTGTCTTGGAACTGTTGCAGTTCCATCAGTCTCTGGGGGCAGATTATTCTAATAGGTCCCACTCCTTTCCAGGGGCTATTGTGCACTAGGAATCTGGCCTGCAGGAGGTAATGATCCGACCATGACAAGTAGGGATGGGCGAACGCGGTTCGGAAGTTCGGTGTTCGGCCCAAACTCGGCCTGTTTGGACTACTGAACGTGAACCCGAACCCGAATGCGAACATACCGAACTGAACACCGAATGGCAAAATGGCCGAACATACCGAACAGAACAGAACACCGAATGGCGAAATAGCCGAACTGTTCGGTCAGTTCGGATCGTGTTCGAGTGAGTTCGGGTGGCAAAAAAAGGTTCACTGTAAGGTCAAACGTGACAGGGAGGGGTAGTACTAGTCACTGAGGAGCAGTCTTCTAGGCACCAAGGGTGGAGAGGCTTGCAAGAAATGAAACTATCTGCCTCCCCCCTTCCCAACACCTTCTGAGCTAGTCACTGTTCCTGAACAGCAGGCGTTGAGTAGGATTATTAGATTGCTTTAAGTTTCATTTCAGTTTTGTACTGAAATGAAACTTAAACCTTAAACTGAAACCTTGTGTTGTTTGTGATTCCCCCCATCCCATATATATATATATATATATATATATATATATATATATATATATATAGAGAGAGAGAGAGAGAGAGAGAGAGAGAGGTGGGGGACAGTAGACAGTTGTAGGAGTTAGCTTAGTGATAGAGATAGTGTTAGTGATTTAGTTTTAGTGTTTGTAGGAGTAGGCCTGTATACTTATTAGATAATCCATTTAGTTCATAGCATTTAGAATATTTAATAGCAGTTAGATTTAGTGTAGATAGATAGATATAATATTAGATAAAAATAAAAAATAAAAAAAACCCATATAAAAACAAAAAAACCAAATAAACCCCCCCCCCAAAACCATATAAAAAACAACAAAAACCCCCATATAACAAAACATTTCCCGAACAGCCGAACCCGAACCGAACGGCCGAACCGAACGGCCGAACCCGAACCCGGCGAACTAACCGAACTGCCGAACCGAACGGGCGAACTGAACACGGCCGAACTGAACGGCCGAACCAAACGCAACTGAACCGAACGGCCGAACCCGAACTGTGATCTGTTTGCCCATCCCTAATGACAAGGGCATAGAACTAATCTCCCCCACTACCAGATTACTGGCTTCAAGGCCAGACCAGAATACCAGGTTGAGCATATGCCCCCCCCTCGTGCGTCGGGCTGTTGACCATTTAGGACATGCCCATGGTTGCCATGGTGGCCATGAATTCACGCTCCGCCCCTTACACTTTCTTTTTTTCCACTGCCTCAATTTCAGCCCCATTTAAAGCCTTCATCTGTACATTTAAAACCTTCACCCATCCTTCATACCCTGCGAATGTCCCCAAGAGGGCAGATGTGTGCCCACAATAGCCCACCCCAAATAATTATTTCAATTGATGAAGCAAAACTTTTTCTGTTCATATCTGCTCTTCAGTTCATGAACTGTTCTTTGGTTCGTGTCCCACACTACATACCATGCATTTGATGAAGTTTTACCAGACAGGAGTTTGACACTCAGTGTCTTTGCAATGAGTGGAGGATGTTTGCTTTACAAAAGCAAGGCAACCGTTGTTAGAATAAGTGGAAAACTGGCCCGTTGCACATGGATAGAGATGGCATAAAATCTCTTTCACCGATACCCCACCTCTTCACAACTGACTTGGAAGTGAAAACTTCAGAAGATCTCCTTTTCTCTCGCACCCTCTGCTTTCCAGCTGGGACTGGCAGCAGTAACTCCTAGATTGGAAATGGCACAATCCTGTGAGAAAGTCTGTTTCTGTTAGACGTCTAGCTGGGACTAGAAGCAGAAGCACCAAACATCTTAGCATGCGTCCTGTTCTTGGGAGATTTCCACCTCATTTTTCAGACTTGGCACCACATTCTGTGATGGTGTGAAGGACTGGTGTGAAGGACTTGATTTTCCATGCACTTTAGGACCATATCCAATGCGCTGGCTGATCTTTTTGACGACAATGGAAACTGCAAGGTCCTAAGGGCAAAATCTGGTCCTCATAAAGTTGAACTGAAACTGCTGGTATTTATTTATTTATTTATTTAAATATTATGTCAGGTTGATATGTCAACCTAAGAAAGAGCATGCGGACACTTTCAATCAGCGAATTCAATCAGCGAACCCAAGGATAATGATAAAATGAAAAAAGTTCAATCCTCAGCTGGTGCAAATCTATTGTGGAGTAAAAACAGACATGAGGCTGGCAGGACTGCTCCCTGGGCTGCCCCAGGGTGGAGGCGACATGGATTTTGAGCCCTGTCATTTGCGAGTGAAGTCGCGGCAGGACCCCATTCGCACTGGCAGTATTTCCGACTTGCGCCTCCTTTCCAGCACCGCATCTTTGCCTGATGGAAGCACCGCTGCTGTGCCGCCCTCAGGTGTGAATGCGGTCACTGTGGCACAGGTCCCTGATTTTAGACACCTACTAGCAATGAAGATCTGCTCTCCATTATTTCCAGTAAACTTGATTCTGATCGTTTGGACACTGGTATAATTCCATTGTTTATTATGAGGTTATTCCTTCTTTGTCATGTAAAGCATAAGGTGTAAAAATCAATATAAAAAAGACCAGTGTGGTCATTTTTGTGTAAAAATACACTTACATCTACATTCACAATGTGTAGGCTTTTTAAATTTTAAATTCTTTTTTTACAGGTGACTAGAGATTCTCACATGCATATAAAATAACTATTTAGAGCAGCTGGATTTTAATAAATGATGAACAATGGTTATGGTGATGGCTTGAATAATAAAGGATTCTCAGTTGAAGGACAGCAAAGAAAGACAACACACACTTATTTCTGGCAAGACAAAGGTAATGGCCCTCAACTTTATTAATCACCCCCCAAATGCATGGTAGGCCCAGCAATGGGCAAAGGACAGGATAGTAACTGGTCTAGCTGAGTGTTATACATAGTGCAGGCCATTGGGGATTACGCAACTACATCTGTGCAGGCTGAGGCTGATTCAACCCTCAGCACAGCTCAGAGCACTGTGGCCTGCTTTCAGTTTTCCACAGCTGCATGAAGTTCTGAGGGTCTGTAACACAGACCGGTTTCCATCTGGTAACAGGACCGGGCCCAAACTAAAAGCTACTACAGGAGTATGTCCATCTAGTGCCTTTCTTGGTTGGGCTCTCAGTTCACATGACTGCACTGGGTCCCACAGTAATGCAAATGGCCCACCCGTGTTCTATAAGTTCCAATATCTGGGGCTGGCTCCACCCACCCTAATAGGGGACCCCAAACCATCTCTGTTTCTTGACTACCCCCCCCCCGTACCTGACTGGGGGTCCAGCCCACCCCTCCCTAATTCTGGGGTCTTCTGAATGGAGTAAGTTCACCAGTATAGTGTAATAGCTAAGTGCACAGTACTTGAACCGGGGGGTGGGGTGAGGTGGGGTGGACCCTGGTTCAAGGCTTACCTTAACTGGGTGACCTTGGGCCAGTCACAGTATTCTCTCAGCCTAACCTACCTCACAGGGTTGTTATGAGGATTAAAAGTTGTATTTATTAGTTATATGTAAAGCGTGCTCTGAGTGCCATGGTAGGGGCTGTTATATTAAAAAATATGAATTATTATTAATTTATTATTATTAATAATAATTATTAATACCACCCCTCTAGCCCATACATCTTCTGGGGGCCACCTGCACTGCTTGCTCTTGCAGTGATAGCCTCCTCAAAAGTGCTTGAAAGTTCCTTCATCTTGGCCTCCACTGAGACAGAGGCTATGCTCCTTAGCTGCCTGTAAGGCTGACTCTTAGTTCCAATACCAGACCTCCCTCAGACCACAGTTACCATCATGCTTCTTGGGAACAGATGCCCCAGGAGATTCTGAGTCCTACCTTGTAGCACCATAGCTCTCCTGATAGAGGGTCCTTCTGGCAGCTGAGGTTCACTGGAGCTAGGTCCCAATCCTCTAAGAATGGCTCCCCTGCTGGGTTCAGGAGGAGGTGTGTAGAGTTTCTGCACCAGCTTTATGCCACCCACAGTTTCCCGCTGTGCTGACTTGAGCTCTACTGATTTATGCCAGCTGAAGATTTTGCCCATCAAAACTCCTTTGTAGCTAATTATCCCCTTGCTCAATACCTAAGTGAAAAGAAAAATATGTTCTTAATTAAAGAGCCTGGGGAATGTAACATGTTTTAGTTGCATTTGTCATTAGCTGACAAACAAACAAACAAAGAGAAAACTTTACACGTAGTCATCTGTGAACTATGAGTACGAGAAACTTATTCAATTTTGTACCATATTAGAAAAAGATGATATGTTGGCAATCACAGAAGGACCAGGACTTTTTATAAGGGGGGAAGAATGATAGTGCTTTATAGGACATCTGACTCATGCAAGGGTTGATTGTACGAAAGGCTGTAGGGCCAGCAGCTTCAAAAGGTACCAATCTTTTATTGTTGGAGATGTGAGATTTGCTCAATGCAGAATGGAAGGATTAGGAAGATTGGAAAGCCACTCAGCACAAAACCACTGCCAGGTTCTCCCAGCAGAGTAGAACCACTGTCGGACATGGATCCACAAGGATGGAGTGCAGCTTGTACACAAAGCGGACCTCGTCTCAGTCCAAGCTTCACATCTATTAATGGAGAGGAGGGACTGACGGTCATGTTGTGGAACAAGACACAGCTGGCTCCCCAAAATGGTGGCGTCAGTGGTCACACAGTGGGGCAACAACTCATACTTTTAGTCTAAGGTTTGTTCTAATCTGGAGGCTGTAGAAGTACCTGGAACCAGCTTTATGCAGGGCAACCAGGGTTGACGCTCCTGGCCCTGGCCTATCAGAGACCTTGTAGCTCTGAACCAGGGCTTGCTATAACACATGGTAACCTAGGGCAACCACCCCAGGCCCTGCTATTTTCTCTACTTTCAGGGGCTCATTAGTGACCCCTGTTTTCACTAGGGGTACAGGACCCCCAGTACCTCCCAGCATGGTCCCAAACATAACCACCTAGACTCTAGGGCCCAGGGCCAAAGAGGAAGGATGAGGCCACCAGGGGCCCTGCATTTTATCTTCAACCTGGGCCTAGGGTGTATATTTTTCCAGGCCACTTATGAAAAATACAGGTTGCAGGGCCTGCATTGATGCCATAGGTGCCAATGCAGGTCCTGCAACCTGTATTTTTCACAAGTGGCCTGGAAAATATACATAGGTGGCAACCTTACCTGGGCCCTGAAGCCAGCCCAGTTCTGAACAGGGGCCTACCACCATTGCTGCCAAAGCTCTTGAGAGGCCCCAGGAGGCCTGTTGTCATTGCCACCATCACTCCTGAGGCTCCCGGGGCTCCTTCAGAGAGGCTGTGGTTCTCCTGGGATCCCACCAGAGCAGGGATTATGGAGCCATGCCATCACCATTTCTGAGCCTCCCAGGGTCCCTCAGGGATGGCAGCAACAGTGGAGGCAGGTCTCCCAGTGCCCTTGCAGACAGAGCAGGGGCAGTGGGGTGGCTCCCATCTCTCCTGAGGCTCTCAGGGAAGGTACTTCCTTTGAGACCCACTGCTGGCCCCTAGTGCCCCAGTGACTTGCTCCCCCTCTAGGACATGTCAATTCTAAGGTCAGCCCTGGAAATACCACATCTCTTGTTTGTGGGGTTAGGAGGGTGAATTTTGTGTGTCCAGTTTTGGTGTTCATTCACTTAGGCTTTCCGCAGGGTGTGTGTATCATGAATTCTTTTAATGCCTACTAATAAAAAAGGACTTTGTAATACACACACAGTTCACACACACAGGCATATGGTTTTATTCCAAATGTGAAGCAAGCAACATTTTTTTGTCGTAATTGAGAAACTATTTTTTTGCTGATTTCTTTTAATTAGATAATTCAAGTTTGCTTGTTGGAAAACAGAGAGCAAGGGAGTTTTTGTAACTGGTAGAACCAGCCGACCAAAGTTCTGTTCTGTATTGGTGTAAATATGAAATAGCTCTGTTCAGGTTAATAGCATTATTTCTGGAGTTCTGGTGTGTATTAAAGTAGAATTGCCCTCCATCACATACTTGGAGACAGATTCTTGCTTACACAGAAGTCTCTTTACACCATTCTGGCAGTATGAAGACAGTTTCCCACATTACTAAATATGCATTGTGTGCCTCCGTAAGAAACTGCGAGAGGTAAAACGCGGCGTGGTTTTTGTCATGTGGGAAAGTAAAGCTGCAACGGCTTTGGCGCCAATCATGGAGGATGCAGAGCTCAATTTTCCAGCTCTGCCTCCTCTGCATGATCAGCGCTTTCCCATGCGACAAAAGCCACACAGCGTTTACCTCTCGCAGTTTCTCTCGGAGGCAAACAGTGCACATTTAGTAACGTGGGGAAGTGTCCTGAAAAAAAGCAGTTTGCTCCAAAGGAACCTTTGAATAAAGGAAAATCCTCGGAGAGAGTCTCTGCCTGACTGTGGCAAACACAAGCACGAAGTGGTTAACTTTTTAATAACCTTATTTAACGTCTTATTTACTGTATGCACACATTTCATAAAACCCAACAGTGAAAGTCCAATAGATTTACTTCATTTAGATAACTGAGCATGGGCTTTTGTTATTTTCCATAATGATAACAAGGTGTTAGAATCACAGAAAGTGCAACTGCAGATTTCTGTTTGGTACTCTGCCAATAACCACAGGGTCAAAGGAACCTGCAGATTCATGTACTTTTAGCTGGAGGTCTGCTGTCAAACCCTTGACTCCCTAATAATTCAGGACCAGATTATGATCCCATTTCTACCTTTGTAAATCAGAAGGAACCCCAGTGAAGTCAGTGGATTTACACTGCTGCAAAATCAAACTAACTGAGGAAGGAATCCAGCCCCATGTGTTCGACTCTCTTTGCAATTCCTAGTTAACGTTTAAGTCAAGAATAAAATTAGCTTTGACATTCTGTATTCATGCTGAAAGTAGAAGGTAAAATGGGACACAGACTCTATTATTAATAATCAGTAGTAGAATTCTAATATACAATACGTAGCATCTGAAATGTGAATTGCTACTTTTAAAACTTTTACATGAAGTTAAATTATTGTTATATAAGCTCCTCAGACTTAAAGCCTATATTAATTTATTAAATAGTGTTTAATAAAATTAATTACATTACATTAATTGGCAATCAATTAATTGATCACCAATTAATGTGTGATTTCTTTAATATGTGATCCCTGAGAAGTGTGGTACAGATACTTTTCCTCTTCATATGAATAACCGTCTCGTCTCCTCCCTCCCTGTGTACAAAGTGTGTCTCAGAATTTGGATAATCTTCAGAAGAAACTGATGAGGACTGAGAACCAAAAGTGTCTTTGGGAGAAGAACATTATTATTTTCAAGCATTATATTCTGACCATTTGGGATTGGCTGCACCTGCTACGGACTTTTAAAAATAGAATTTGTTTTGGTTTCTCTCATTTTTCATGACCAGCATAATTTTCCCCATACGTTACCTCTCAGATTATTGTTTTAAAGAAATATAGGGTCAGGTCTTCAGTTGGTGTAAATTTCCCCTGGAGGTTTGCTCGAGCATTTTCTTGAGTTAATGCAAGACCTATTTATTTGGCCAGGTGTTTCATTGGTCGGGATAAGGTTTGGGATGCTGCTTTTAAACGAGGAATTTGTATACAGTTTGAGTTTTTAAAATTGGCTTTATCTTTTGTATGTTTTTATGTATGCTTTGTTATCTACTCATAGCCTTAGGGGAAGAGTGGCTATAAATTGAAATAAATAAATTGGCATTGTCCCATTGCAGTTATTGGAGATTGGACAGTTTGAACCAGTTTAAGATTTGTCCCCTATGCTCAGAGAGTCCAGCTGTAGATGTTTGAGAAAATTATTTTCACATTAAAAAGATAACACGGGGATTATATTTTTCCTTTGCCCTAATGCCTTCTTTGTCCTTTACCTGTGAAGAAAAAGAGAGCCACCCGCTCAAAAGAAACATGACATCTAAGTAGTGATATTCTGGGGAGAAGAGCATACAGTAGAATCTTGAAACAGGTAGAGAATGTGAGGCAGAGGGAAATGTGTGAATTCCCTTTCTGTGGCACCATTTTGTTGCAGCTCTGAAAAGCAGCAAATGGTGGATATTGTTTGTTTGCAGACTATGGCTTTGTACTGGATTCATCTGCAAAGTGTAAACATGTCATCAGTTCTCATTGGCTATATCCAAAAACATTCCCCATGTCCACATTTGATTTTCAAGTGCATCTGTGCAGTGATTGAAACCCTCCCAACATGCTGCTGCTATACAAATGCAAAACCCACACATTTCTGACTTGGAATCCAGCACTCTCATGGACTCCTATTTCAAAGTTTGCTTGAGAGTTGCATCTTGTCCTAAAAAAGCACTTTTCTTAGGAACATGGTGTATTTTATTAAACAGACTTTTCCATTTTATTTTTATTTCTCACTTTCATTTTCCCAGCTTCTTTCTTCTCTGTTACAGCCACGCATGCTTAAAATCAACCTTTAAAATAGGATGTAAAAATTGGAACCTCAACGTAGGAATTTACTGAAGTCAAAAAGTTGCTTTACAAATAGCAAGGACTTATCCCTGTTGTATTTAAGGAGAGAGGAAAAAGCATGTTGAGCTACAAAGTTCCTGAAAAATAATAAACCTCCCATAACACCAAATGGAATATTTTGCTTTTTGATGTTGACTCAATTTCTAGTTAAAAGTGCAATTGGGGCAAAGTTGTAATTTTAAAGAGAGAATTTAGTTCCACCTAATTATATTTTCCCTCCCAAGCAAAAAGAGTTACCTTAGCTCTGCAGTAGCCTTTGCCTGTCATTTTTAATCAGGTTGTTTTAGGTAATTTTTGTTATGCCCCTCATTACTGAATTGTTTATCAATAGGTGCAGCAAGTGTCACTAGCTTTTCTCATCAAGCCAGGTCTGACAAAGAGCTGCAGTGCATGGGAAAGAGGCAGCTAGGTGAAACTAATGCCATAGATGTTTGATTCATTAGGAGCTTATTGTTAACGGGGATGTCTGATTGTAAAGGCTCAGTCAAGCAAAAGAGTGCAGAGTAATCAGTCGGATTTATAGTTTGCAGGGCTCAAAAAAAAAAAAAAAAAAAAATCAACATAAACCTTTGGATATAGCAGAAACAGAAAAATCCCCTTTGGGCAGCCCTAACCTGAGACCAGCCAAATAAGGTCATGCTACATGAAGGTTGCCTGTTAGGTGATGGAAGATATAGGAGGATTAGAGCCATATGGCATGGCCTATCATACCTTCTGACTTAAGATAACAAAGCCAAGCTTTGTGCTTAGCTGTTTTTGACTGACATCATCAATTTTATTTTATGTTGGTCACCTCCGGTAACAGGAAAAAATGGCCTAGGGTTGATAACGCACGCATGGTTTTTTTTAGTATTAAGATGCCTCGCAGCTAGTTCTGTGCTGTAAAAAAATTCAAAGAATTAGGAGCTTGTTCTTCTATCAACCATCCTCCAGCAACTGTCAGTTCCCCCCTCCCTCTCTTGTTTTCAGTTTGTACCTTGCAAATGAGAGGCAGCCTTATTCAGAACCAGATGTAAGGCTCCTAGAGAATGAGCATAAGCTGTTGTACTTTAAGCCTAATGGGAAGTTTTATATGCAAGGGCCTTGAACTGATTAGTATAATTCCCTCTTTAATACAGCTGTCCCTCCAGATTAAGGTAAACCAAATGTTGCAATCAGAGATTAGTGTACCTTGCCAGTTATTAACATCCCCGCTTGCACAGTAAGCACGTCAGACAGTAATGCTGTGTATTTATTTGCCACTTCCACACTGTAACTTGAACTTCTGCACCTGTCAAAGCATTCCAGGGAAGAGAAGGGTATTATTGGAAAGCAAAAGTTTTATACCTGTCCACCTGTTTTGTTTTGTCACAGCCTAAGTTTTTATTTTTTCCCTGCCAAGATTGCCAGGTGGTTTAATCCGTTCCTCTTCGGGCTTTATCAAGAAAGACTCTGTATGCTAAATTACATTTGTTACTCTCATCTGCTTGTTCCAATCCCTGCTCCTCCTCACCTAAACTCTGTGTATTTCTCCCTCCTGCCCCTTGCCTTTTGTAAGAGACGTTTGCTGTGCAGAGGATGCTGCTCAAGGCTAAAAGAATCAGCACCTACTCCTGCTGTGCTCTAATCAGTTAGTGGTGCCTCTCTCACAAGGTGGGTCACGCAGTTGTCTTATTGCATTTGGCAGGATATCCTGTCCACCAGCAACACAGATGTCAAGGGGGACAATGTCCTGGCTATCACAGAAAGATCTTTGCTTCCCCCCCCTGATTAGATTTTGTAGATAAATGTATACCGTAAACATACTTAAAAAGCTAAGGGGGCTGCGTCTTTAATGCGCTGTGCATGGGGAGCCAGGATCAAGGAATCTAAATAACTGCTACCCAAATTCATTGAATTAATTTGGCAGGCATTGTAAAATAGCTGTGAATAACGAAAAAGTTTGAGGCAGAGTTTACTTATAGACAAAAATGCTATTATGATGCTTTGGGATTCCTTTACTCTAAAAACTATACATGTGTTATCTCTGAACCATTTAATGCAATAATAATAAAATAATAATAATAATAATAAATTAAAAAAATTCAAACCAAAGACATCTATGTGCTTTCTTTAAAAAAAAAGTCAAACGTTATTTAAATCATGAAACAGTTGTTTAGATAGGAAATAAAGGATTTCAAATCAGCCATAGTTCCTGTGATATTGCTGCTTCATGACAAAGCATCGACTGCAACATTTTTTATTTACTAGATTCCCTGTTAAGCAGATAATTGACAAGAGGTCAAAAAGCCCATTTTAGCACCCTCCCCTTCTATTAGTGGGCTTGCAAAGTTTGCTGCCTGCTGTACACTGTCTGCACATTATAGCTTAATTGCAGATTTTTGAAAAGACAAAATATGTTCATATCTTAGGAATTATGTCTTGCAGCCTACTAAATATGCTAATGCAGTACTAAGCAGGGATAAAGTTCTTGCCATACCACCCAACAGTTGCGTGGGACACGCTGCCAAGTTATTGTTAATTGTAAAGCACAAGCAGGCTTTGCAATCCATCTTAATTGTCATACTTACTCCAGGTTTTGTGATAAGGCTAGATGTTCTGTTTAAAGTGACAATGTTGACAAGGGGAAAGGGTGTGGGCCTGGGCTTGTGGTTCTGGAGGGGTTATATGTTCTGACCTGCCGTAGGTTGATATGGACAGTCTGCAAGGGGATTTTAGTTGTCATGGGGTCCCCAGGCAGTTGAATAGAGTGACTGTCTGTCCTGCTTTTTCCTGTTAGGATCCTGACACGTGGAGCATTGATGAACTCAGCATAACGTTGAATAGGAGCTTTTTGGCAGCTGAGACACAAGGGCTAAGCTGCAGGTCAGAGATAACACTAGTGCAGATCTCCTCATGCACACAGTTAGTAGCATGCTTTCTTCCCTCCTGAGTGCAGGAAATAGCTCATGTTAAATACGTTCACTTTTCAGTTTTTCTTTCTTCTAAAATGGGAGCTTGACAGATTGGGCTTTTCAGTTCCCCCCTTTTTTCACCACCTCTGCTTTCTACCTCAGAAATACTCTTCAGGAAGCAGGAGTTAATCTTGGTGAGGAAACGATAAGGTGAGACATGATTTTCAGGAGAAAGCAGAAGGATATGACTGCCTAGTTCTACTAACTGCACAGCAACTCACGAGCCTCTCTTTGCCTTTTCCTTTCACTTCCCTTCAAGTTTAGTCCAACGTCCCATTTGGAAAGGCGTAAGAACACTTTCAATAGCATCTAGGGTGGGAAGGAAGTGCTAGGAAGGTACATTGATAAAACAGCTTCTTTTCCATCAGGTGAACTGGGTGTCTAGCTTTTCAACTTTTGATACATCCTGCCTGGCTCTGAAATGGGTCTTTGAAGTTGTTTAATATTCAGCCAACTTTTTTGCCTGGTTTCCAACTGCTGGATAAAAATAATAATAATGGAGAACACGAGCATTGTCTTCATTAAAGGATGTCAAGTCGGCATCCTGTACATGGAGACAATGTAAAAGTGTCTCTCTGGTTTTGGCATTAGTATTAAAACTGCATTACTCTTTCAAATATTGATGTTGAAATGATTTGAGTATGTCAGAGAGTTGGAAATGGAGGAGGCCATTTCTTCCTTAATCGTGTTCGTGGAGGTAGCGCTTGCAGAAAGCTACCATGAGCGAGGCCTTCTGTTTCCATGGCAAGGCAACGCAAGCTTCTGTAGTTTAGCCAGTGTAGTTTGATCCTGACTTGGAAGGGCCATATCTAAGGGGTGAGGGGGCCATTGATTCTCTGGATTCATTTTCTCTTTGCTCCTTTTACTGAGGCTGACATTGGCGATGTTAATTAAAGACAATTATGGGAATGCATTTTTCTAATGTAGATACCAATCCAGTGAAACTGGTCCAGTAAGACTGCAACCTCATTTCACTCAGCACTACTGAGAATGGGAAAAAGAAATGGAAATTGTCCATCTTTGTCCACAAGTATTATTCTCCAGGGCTGCTTTGGGAAAGAGCCCTGTTTAAGTGAGCCCGCCTAAGATTCAAACCCAGAGTGGTGGGCTCTGTTTCAGATTTTGCCCCAGGTCCCCTGACTATTAAATGACCGTGTTCTCCTGTTAAGCTCAGTTCATGTCTGCCTCCTTTTATCTGGATAGCATGTTATGTGCAACAGGATGAGCAGTTATGGTGTGGGGCGGGCTGAGGTGCCAGCCACATTACCAGGCACCTGGCTTTGCCCCGTCTCTCTCCTCTGGTCCAACCACTATCCCACCTCTGGCTGTGACATGGCTGCATGAGACTGGAGCAAGGCTTTTCCTCAAGGCACAATGCGTAGCAGCAAGCTGCCCACCCCACCACACGGTGGGGGAAACATTTGGTGGCTGCTGGCCACACAGTGTGCTGCATCATATGGGAAGGCTGTGCAGTAGGCGTCTTGTGTGGCTAGCTACAAACATCCCCTGGCAGCCACCGGCTAGACCTATTCCCCCAACAAGAACTACTAGGGATGGGACTCTCAGTATTGCTGAGAACCGAGGGTAGCTGATAATGGCACTCTTGGTTCTAATCCGATAACACCAATAACTCTCGGTATTGGTAATATCGGTTCTTTTGCATTGCTTTTTTCCTCAGATTTTTAACATTGTGGTTTTCCCCATTGTAGTCAGTGGTGAAAACTGCAATGTTAAAGATCCAATACCGACAGATATAATAGAACCGATAAAGGGAGAACCGAGAACCGAGATTTTGCCCAAAGTCCCATCCCTGAGAACTACCCATTCCAGATAGCCAGTTCACAAGGGTTGTACCCCACAGTTACTTATAGTTAAGCCATGTGACAGGATAGTTCCTATCTTTGTGGATTTCAGGAAAGGCACTTGCATAGAAAAATACTACTACTCCTTGGCATGCCTAACGGTGTCAGAATTGCATCCTTCAGCCTTGATCCCGGAAGTTGATCCACAGTGCACCCAGGCAAGAATTCCAATAACTTTATTGGGTTTCCACATGGAACAAGAAGAGAGCTGAGTCGGCGCACAAGATTGTAGCAAACACTGTGTGTAAATTATGATCATTGATACAAGAGGGGCTTATGGCAGCATAGACACTGTAGTAGTAAATATTTATTGTTTAGCCGTTAGGTTTTTGCCTTTTACAACATGTAAAAAAAGAAAAAGTATAAAATCAAGATAACTCAACTCAATATGTACAACAAATAAAGTATTAATTAAACAAACAAGTTGAGTATAGACATGAGTAACATCCAAGGGTAGAGACTGCCTTAACTGAAAGATCTCACATCCAATTATATATAATATGTCAGACAGTGATGAATGGAGGCAAATGTTGTATCTGCCTCAATTTTGATCCTTCCCTGAGTGTGTTCTTATTTTCCAGGGAATGGGGGTGCATTTTTCTAGTGGGAGGGGAGCAGGTTGCGGAGCAAGAGGGGGACAGTGTCTTTGTTTTTGCTTTCTCTGGTTTAAGAAAAAGAAAATGAAAACTGGGTAAAATGCTTGTGGGGCCATTGCCTAATTCAGTTTACCTCTTGTTTATTTGAACAAGTTTGAAGTGGGTGCTCTGTAGATGAAATGTGTCTATTATTTTCCTTATGGGGGACTTTTGTTCCTGGGATCGGTTTGCTGTAAGGGAAGGAAGTGGTGAAGGGTTACATAGTTTATGCTGCTTTGTATACAAACCCGCGTTCTCTGCTGCTGTTGGATGGTTTTAGCTTTAGCTTGGGCAGCACTATTGAGAGTCCTCTTTATTGTCCTTGCTAAATGGTGAATTCACTCTGATGTTTGCTTTAAGTCAAGGCTACCTTAATGTCTTGGTTACCACAGGCTGAATCTCCTCCTGGCAAATCACTGGCCGGCTGGATTGCACCAGAACCTCCTATTGTGAGGCCAGTCTATATTATCTCTATGATTCAGGGGTAGCCAAGCCCCATTCACACTTAGTAACAGAGTTAAACATGCAGAGTTCGGAATCATTATTGCATGATGTCATCTTGGAAATAAATATTTTCTTTAGAAAAACAAACAACCCCTGATATTGAATCAAATTGGATTTTAAGGCCTGATGGAACCCTCCTGTGGGTTTTCGGTTGGACAGTCCTGCTTTAAGAGACCAATGATTCTGCTAATGTTATCATATTGAGTTGGTCCTTTTGTTGTTGACAGATTGGATTGGGACTGAGAAGGTCTGTGCTGTAATGCCATGTACCTGTTGCCATGCCAGGAAGGGCTGCCATCTCTGACAGCCTCTCATTTCTCTTCCCTCTTTCTTTCTCTGGCTTCAGATCTTCATTTCTGGTCCCTTAGGCCAAAGTCGCTTTTGTAGGCATGGATTCAAACACTGCTTTTACAGCCAAAGTTATTTATTTATTTATTTACATAATAAATACATAATGTCCCAGGGAGATGAAAAACAATCCCAAGCACCACCCGCTGGGTTTTCCCGGCCAGGAGAGAGCGGAACCATTCAAGAACAGGACTTTCCCCTCTCAAGGTTTAAGAAGAGGAGAGTGTCTTGTCTGAAAATGCCCACATGCATGCTCATGCACTCACAATGCACACACATGCACCCATACCCCTATTGTAGATAATTACAAATGGTGGCCTCAAGTGGCTAGTGGTGAGAAGGGAAGCAAAACCAGGTTGGAGGCCCTAGACTGACAGGGAGCAGTGTCTGCAGAGTGGGATTCCTGGAAAGGGCAAGTGTCTTTCTAGAGACGTTATAAAGAAGGAAATACTACATGAAAAAGTTTGTAAGAGAATATATGTAGAAAAGTTGCACTACCCTGACCAATTCCACTCCTGTGCTTCCCTTTTTTTTTAATGTCATGATGGACTGATCATATAGGAATAGCATGTAAAGACTGAAAGGGTGTGTTTAAAAGAGATGCAACCACACATGGCCACCCAGGAGTCACTCCTCCAACTTCCCGGCTGAAGGTGGTGCAGGGGAACGTGCACTCCTGTGAGCCACACAGCGCCCACCCTTGGCCACTAATGGCGCACTGCTGAGAAATCCAGAGTGCGCCGTGTGGGGCAAGCCAAAAAAGTGTGTGGTGACGGGAGCCCACCCACATCAGAAGACCGGTCCGCCCCTCATAGGCACTGTGGGCATGGAACATGGCCTTTGCAGGTCACAGGAACTGGCCGTGAGCACTGGGGAGCCCAGGTTCTCCATGCTCACACTGGGACATGTCAGTTTCAAAGGCCAGCCTGGCACAATTCCCCCAACCCCATTGTCCATGGGGAGCCATGAGGCACAGGGGGAGTGTGAGCCGCCCATTAGAATCCCTCCCCACGCACTCCGCCTGAGTGGCTGCTCCAAGGCTGCACCTCTCAATGGCCACAGATGCCTGCCCCTGTCTTGCTTGTTTAAAAACACCCTAAAACTGAAACTGGAATTGGTGTGAGTGAAATGGGGTTGGCTTACCCCATTGATCCTGCATCTGTGTTTCACTTTCATTCCCCATGGGTTTTTCATCATTTCCCTGTGCTGCTGAACAAGGGGTTGCTTGTTAGTGGGTTGGCCTCTAGTTGACCCTCTACACATCCAACTGGACTCCCCCCTCAAGGTTTAAGAAGACACAACAACCCAACTAATGTATTCAATCAACTTCTTGTTAGGTTCATCAGTTCCTTCAGAAACTCAGTACCTTTCCCTGCTGAGGTTTTTATTCCTGCTCCTTTTCCAGGTACTTCTTGCCAGTCCTTTTGTCTTGTCTTACTGAAAGCCCATTGTGGATGCCTCTCCTGGACTTCAGTCTCTCTTCTGTATTTAGACATGGGTGTTCTTACAGAGTTTACCATCATATGATGCTTGGTCACTTGATCCAGATTGGAGGCCCCAGCCTTGAAACAAGATACTGGGATACAGTCCCAAAACAATAACACTGCTCTAATGAAACACAGAGGAGATGTCTCATTTGTGAAGTTGAAGAAACAACTTCAAAAGCATAAACAAATACTTATCACATTGGTGTCCTCAATGTAATAATTCTGAGAAAGATACTTATCTCAGGCTGGCTGGATGTCTTCTTCATGAGTTGTTCCATTGACTTTAAAGACATTAATTATTTTAGTCTGGAGTCAGGTAGAAGGAGAGGCAAGTTAGCACCGAAGTGACTTAGAGACTAAGGAGGATGCTTGCACATGAGATAGGGGAGTGGAGTGGGGGAGACTGCCGTAATCATAAATCACATCAGGAGGATCGTGTGAAGTTCTGCTCGTGTGCATCGACTTTTTCATGTGATTAGCCCGTGTCTGCTGTTATTTCAGTGACAGGAGACAAGACTGAAAATCCAGCCCTATCTCTCGTCACTGAAATCATGGTAGAAATAGACTAATCATGTGAAAAAGCCACTGAACATGAGTGGAACTTTGCGCGAGCCTCCTGATGTGATTTATGATCATGGCAGTTCCTCCCCCCTGCTGTCTCATGTGCAAGTAGTCTAATTGATGAGAGGAGGCATGAGCTTTCGTAGGTGATAGTCTGCTTCATCTGATGCTTTTTTGACTTGTCCTAGGGCTTTGCTGCTATCATTCTTTGGAACAGGGTCTTGGTCTGTGTTAGGGATGGGCGAACAGAACTGAGTTTGGAAATTCGTTTTGGGTTGAAAATCGAGTTCGGTTCGGAAGTTCGGTTCAGTCGACCGAACTATTCGAGTTTGGTCCGAACTCCGAACTTCCGAACAGAGTTTGGAAATTCAAACCCCATTGAACTACATGGAATATTATCTTATAGGGATGGACGAACAGAACCAAGTTCGGAAATTTGGTTCAGTTCAGAAGTTTGGTTCGGTCGACCGAACTGGTCGAGTTTGGTCCGAACTTCCGAACCGTGTTCGCTCATCCCTAGTCTGTGTTTAGAAAGGGCTGAGGGCATTTGGGAAGCATGACTATCTGTATCCAAAATTACAGCGTGTGGCAATCAGATAAATTCATAAATATTTATATATTTTTAATGCAGAATTTGTGACTTTGTTTAACTCAATCACACTTCAGAATTGAGACATTGTTTTGTCCCATTAGAACAATGTTATTTTTCTTGGACACAAGTGTATATCCTAACATCCTGTTTCAATGCCTGGGCTGCCAACTGGATGAAATGACAAGTATTATATGATGGTTAGCCAGAAATGTTCCTTCCCATAAGGAAAACCATAGCTAAACATAGAGGAGAAGTACAGGAGAATATCCACTTTGGGGATTCTATACTGGGAAATAACTTCAAAGAAGCAGGATTGAAAAGACCAAACATAGTCTAATCTAATGTTTTTATTCTTCACGCTCAAGGCTGATGAAGATTCTCTTTGATAAGCCAACCTAGAAACATCAGTGGGCCAAATCCATGCTTTACGCATGCACAGTGCGTAAGGTGTACGCACACAAGAGTTGTGCAAATGTTGCACAACACTTGACGGCATGCTCAACCAGTGTGTGTGACGACTATAGTTCTGGCTAACCATCCTGTGACGTGCATGACATGTGCAAACTGCGCATGATGGGGTCGATCCCAAGCCCCGTGGACCAGTGCGTGGAGTGCATGCACTTATGTGTGTGTAAGCCGCACACATCCCTGGCACGGCCCCACTGTGAGCACACTTGCACAACTCTTGCGTGCGTGCACCTTACACACAGTGAGTGTGCAACGCGTGCATTGAGCCCACTGGGTTTAATTTAATCATGCACGTGATGGATTTAATTTTTTTTAAATGGGCAAGGTATCATTTAATTGAAACATTTATCTCAAAGAATGCAGTATTGTAGATTACAGATGACTGAAATTACCACATAAAGAGTCCAAGGGAGACGGTGTAGTCTGATCGATAAAGTCTTGGAATGGGGCCTGAGAGATGAAGGCCGTTTTTAGACAAGATGCAAACATGGAGTTCCACTCATCCCCCATGCAACCAGATGCCTGTCTAAAGGCAGCATGAGGGCGTGCATGCTCCCGTGACCCACACACCGCCCATTCATGCCCACGCATGGACCATCAGGGGAAAATCTGGGATTCTCTGTGCAGAGGCAGGCCAAGTCATGCCTGGGTCGGGGAGCACATCCATCCCAGGCCAATTTGATTCCCCCCGTCACTCACCGGATGGGTGTGGGCACTCCATGCAATGCACACGGAGCCACCCCCATCTGTGCCCATTTAAAATTGGCCGAAGGTTCAAATCTCAACTTAGCCATGATGCTGTCACTGGATGGCCTTGGGGAAGCTATCATCTCTCCACTTTAGTTCTCTATCTGTAAAATGGAAATAATAATAACCTACCTCAAAGGGTTGTTGTGAGGATGAACTAGGAAAGGATTGTAAAGCACTTTGAACACTGAACGTGTTATGTAAATGATTAATAATAATCTATGGAATAACAAAGATGACATGCAGGTAACGTGCTGGCTAGTATCTGACATTTTTTCTCATTGATGTGTATAAGTGCATTAACTGATGTGTTGCACAAACGATGCCACAATGGGTGCTTTTAGATGGACGGGTGCCCTAGTGCCAGTCACGCCAGTCCGCTTCACCCCTAGGTTGATCAGTCTATTTAAAAGCGCCCCGCTGGGTGTGGAAGCGGGGCAGCCCGGCTTGTGGCATGCCAGAACATCCCAGAGCACCGCCAGCGGAGTGGACCAGCCAACCACAGGGCACCGGCCTGAGGCAGAGCTGCTGTTCATCTGCCCAGTGGACCCATGCTGCAGCTCTGCTTTTGGCCAGCCATTGCCCCAAGCAACATGATAGAGTTGCAGGTGCCAGCCCAAAGCATCAGGCAATCTGCCTGCAACTCTATGGTACAGAGGTGGGGGACACTGTGCGGGCGGACTGTGGGCCGGAGAAACTGCCAGTTCCATCTAAACAGAGCCAGGCGGGGCTGCAAGCGGGTGGATGCGGGGGTGCACCCCGGAGCAGCTCTGGGGGCAGGCAGCCTCCATGTCCGTCTGTTTACACTCACCAAGGCTAGGACCAAGAGACATCAAGTATGTAGATGTGACATGGCAGATTTACATTAAGTTCTCGGGTCCATGTGCAAAAACATAGACCTTGTTGCTTCTGTAATGTTGATGAAAAAAGTAAATTGAATAAGCTAGTTGGGAAAGAGGAGTTCAGACTGAGACGACAAGTGCTTGTACACATAAGTCACTCCCTCTAATGCCCTGAACATAGCAGCAGTTCACTGTCATTTGGAGAAAAGGAATAACTTAGAAATGCTGGAAAACACACACACATTCAGTGCATTCATACAGTTCATATATATACAGATATGTTTGAGAGAAGGGTCGTATGCTTTTCATTAGGGAGACAGACTGATTTATTTGCTTCAAAGCAATACAATAGGAAATGTCCGTTTTTAGTGCTATGAGAGATTGCCAGCATACTGACAAACAAATACTTGGTGGGTCTTTGGTATCATTAAAATAAACTAACCGTATCTAATAAACAGTGGCTAAACTCTTGGGACCAATAACTGTAGTTTGTAACTGTAAGAGGGAGAAAGAAAGTTGTAAGCTATCAAAAATCCTACGCCCACAAACATGTCCACTCCTGGTACTGCAGGCTAGGAAAGCCATGCAGAGAGAGAATAATGCGTAAAAGCAGTGAAAAAAAAAAAAAGCCTCTCAAATGATTGCTGCTTCAAGGTGTGAGGAAGAAGCATGGCTATGCTATGCTAGATGCTGGGTAATGACAGAAAGCATTTACACACAAGGAAATGTATCCATTCCAGAGCTTAATTTATACAAAATGAATTGCCTCACAAGCCACAGCCTCTCCCTCATGAGCCACGCCCCTTGCCCCAGAACTTGACAGAACAGGGAAACGAACCCGAGTCTCCAGCTAGTCATCTAATCACTAGACTAACCTGCCTCTCTACAGCTGACTATCAAACAGGAGTCCTTGTGATTGAATCTGTATGGTGGCCAGTGCAGGGGATGAGGCACAGAAGTCTTTGATGACAGCTAAAGAAACCATGCAGGGTTCTTCTGGTTTTCATTTGTAACCCTGAAATGGCAAATATCAGCCTTTCCCTGGCTTTTCCCATTTCTGGGGGCACACTTCCCGTGGGAATATTTCACAGGACTCAGCCCTGCTCCATGAATTTAGTAGCCGGGGCTGAGCCCTGGCAAGCTCCCCCCCCCCGCCCCAAAATTAAGCCCTGATCCATTCATTCCTTCACTCAGGCTGATTGCCAAAGATCCTTTGCTCACAATCTTTTTTTAAAGTACAAGAAGGAAGAAAGTGAGTGTGTCACAATGGGATGTAACCACAGGTGGAGCATAGCAGCCTGAGCTCCCGCCCCCATAGCTGGGCCTGCCAATCCCTGAGAGCACCCATTCCCATGCTGAGCTAGATGGCCCATTGGCCTAACACAGCCTGGTATTTGCCGACGCACCCCTGCCCAGAAATGAGACACGGAGACATGGAATGGATTTAAAAGGCCACACTCTTTAATGAAAATCAGAGCAAGAAAGGTTGGTGAGATTGCCTCAGGCAATCCTGGGTCAAATTTTGTAAGAACCTATCAAATTGTTAAACAGGTATCTGGCTTGGATAAGCCCTCCATATACCATTACCAAATCAACAGTTAAACCTTCCCCCTTCGAACAGCTCCCTGGCCAAGGCCAAAGAGGGGATGCCCTTCCGGGCACGAGTAAGGATAAAGGTGTCATTAAGATCAAGGGCCGTGCTTGCCCTTACCCCTGCTTGACACCCCTCCCAGCGGAACGATCCTGTTGCTAGACATGCCCTGCTTATCATCAGGTATCGCCCCCCCCCCATCTCTTCTGGAGATGACTCTTTTATCTATTCTAAAACTACCTAACCGAAACCTAATAACCATACTGGACCCCCGCAAATGTGCGACATAATATACTTCTGTTCTTAGCAAGTTACACAAGCCAAATAATTGCCAATCACTGTAATTGTCCCTATTATAATCATACCAAATTAGTATNAGTAAGGATGATGGTGTCATTAGAATTGAGGGCCATGCTTGCCCTTACCCTTCTTTGACACCACTCCCAGGGGGATGATCTTGCTGTAGACATGCCCTGCTTATCATCAGGTATCACCCCCCCCCCATCTCTTCTGGAGATGACTCTTTTATCTATTCTAAAACTACCTAACCGAAACCTAATAACCATTTAGACCCACAGTATTAGAGGGATGGGTGGGTGGGTGGGTGCTGACTCCTAGGGGATGGAGGCACGAATGGAGCCTGCTCAGGAAAACCGCATGTGCGGGCAGCAGCAATATACCCCCCTTCTTCTAACAAAGGGGAGGAGCTGCCCCCGCGCCAAGCAATCAGGAGCCCAGTTCACGGCCACCTGATGCCTGGGCCACCAATCACAGGTGCCCAGACCAAACATCCGGAGTCTCTGAGCCACTGTAGCCCTCCACACTCCTTTCCAGGCAATTAAAGGGGGTGTGGCAACCTCCCCCCGCCACCAATTTCAGGGCAGAGGGAGCTTCTTATGATCCCTCCCCTTTGGTCATGTCAGGCACCAAGCGAAGTCTGGGCACAGTAATGACAGGTTCTGGAGAATCACTGCAGGTTCAGGGCCAGGCCAGTTACGTCCAAGCAGCTTTGCTCAGGTACAAGCAAAGGTCAGAAGAACCAAGGTGAGGCAAGGTGAACCAGGTATTAATTTGAAGGGCAGTCGAGAGAGAGAAGTCCAAGAACAAGGAAGGCATCCAAGCTAAGGAATCAGTGGGTGAAAACAGACATGACGCTAACCACCCTTTACCACCGTTGGTGGTTATTTATGCATTTGCAGGGCTGTATTGGTGCCCTATGCAGCCCTGAAACATGCATAAAGACCACCAAGGGTGGCTAGCGTCATGTCTGTTTTCACCCAGTTTGAGGCAGGTAGGAAGGGTTGGAGGGGGAAACAGGGCTGAGGCAGAGGGAACTGAACAGGAAAAGGACTAGGCTGGGAAGCAGGCTAGTGAGGTACAGGATGCAGGAGCCAAGAGACAGCAAGGCTGAGGCACTAAGAAAACACAATTCTAAGTGTTGCTCTGTCAACTTCCTCTTCCTGTCAGATGACTTTTATTTAGCCAGGATCCAATCAGAGCCTGGTGGGCAGGGAGTCCCGTTAGACTGGCTGCCTAATGACCTGAAGCACGGGCCCAGAGAAGAACACAATGGTGGTGCTGTGGAGACAGCCATTTCCTCCAGGGTCCCAAGGCTGTGACGGGTCATGCCCTTGGTCTCCTGCATCTGCTCTCTATCCTTCTGCCCATGCCAGGTTCTGTTTACTTCTCAGAGCGGGGTGCGTGTACTGCAGGGGAAGGGATAGGAACTGTGAGGTGCAAACAGGAGACAGTGCTATGGTCTCCTGCTCACACATCATGCTTTCTGTCCCTTCCCCAGCTGTGCATACCCTGCCGTTTGTGATGTAAACAGACCCTGGAAGGGACAGAGGTACACGAAGCATATGGGGGAGATCAGGGGCAAGCCTAGGAGGAAGGGGTCATAGAAACATAAGAAGCACCATAGTGAGTCAGACCAATGGTCCATCAAGCCCAGCATCCTGTCTCTTGACAGTGGCAGCTTTGGTTACTTAAAGGAAGTGCACCACAGGGCCCTATTGGAGTGATCCATTTCCTCCAATTCACTCCCAGTCCTCAAGAAGGCTTGTCCCCGACCAACCTTACATAAGTAGTGCCATACTAAGTCAGACCAACTTATTTTATTGTTTTATTTTATAAAAGATTCCTATCCCGCCCCTCCAGCCCACAGGGCAGCTCGGTGCGGCGAACAACAATTCAAACAATAAAATCATTTAAGTTAAAAAATCCCATATGCATAAAAAATAAATAAAAAAATTGGACCAATGGTCCATCAAGCCCAGCATTCTGTCTCCGACAGTGGGCCAGTTTTATTTATTTATTTATTTATTTATACCACTATTTCATATTCCGCCCCCTCCGGCCCATCGGCAGCCCGGGGCAGCTTGCAAAGTAAAACCATCATAAAATCCATACAATAAAATTAAAATACATAAAAATACAGTACACAATCCACAACAGCAGTCTCAGAGTTAAGACTCCCCCCCCCCCCCTCAATTTTGATTGAATGGGAGAACTATCAATAGTCACAATGGGCAATCCATTCCCTGCTGATCACTCCCTGTTCCTGAGAGTAAGACATTCCCATCTTGTAATCTACTTGGCTAATAGCCATTAATGGACCTATTCTCCAAGAACTTATCCAGTCCCTTTTTGAACGCAGCTATACTGCTGGCCCTGACAACCTCCTCTGGCAACAAATTCCACAATTTAACTGTGCGCTGAGTGAAAAAATACTTCCTTTTATTTGTTTTAAATCTGGCACCAGTTAGTTTCAGACAGTGTCCCCCTAGTTCTAGTACAGTCCAGCATTCTGTTTTTGACAGTGGTCAAGTTTGATTGCTTTAACAGGCTGTAAGGGAGTGATCTATTTCCTGTTAGCCGTAACTAGCTCCCAACAGTTAACAGTGTCATCCCCTAACATAATCGACTAGTAACGACTTATGGACCTTGTCTTTAAGAACGCATTATTATTATTTTATTATTATAAACATTTATATAGCGCCAGCCATGTGCCTGGCGCTGTACAGAACATAGAAATAGATGCGGTCGCTGCCTGTGGCTTACAATCTAAAAGACAAGGAGGGGGAGACAGGGAGAGGGGACAGTGGGAGAGACATCCAAATCTTTTTTGAACTCAGCTATGCTATTGGCCTTCACAATATCCTCTGGCAATCCATTCAACAGGTTAATTGTATAGTGAGTGACAAAGGGCTTCCTTTTATTTGCTTTAAACCTGCTGCTACTTAGGGAGCACCAGCCCATTAAACCTGCTGCTACTTAGGGAGCACCAGCCCATCCTTGTTGTGCCTTTGGTTTCAAGGTGGGTTTGAAAATGTCTAATAACCAAATTGTGTATGTAGGGTTTGGAAAGTATCCAAAAAAGTGGTGAAGGCTTTACAGGATAGTCAGGAAGGCATGGACCCTGCAACAAAGAGTTTACAATATGCATTTCAGGCACGATATATTGATCAAGAGTAATAAACAGTTGAGTGGGCATGGGTTACAGCAAAACAAGGGTAGGGGAAATCAAATGCCATTTGTCACCTCGCTGCACCCCGGAGCCAAATTCTGTGTTCAGCTAAAAAGGAGCAACTCCATTGGTTTAACTGCACTTACTCCAAATTTACTTTGAGGTTGCTGAGGAACGAATTAGGCCATTGTGGTGCTAGGCAAAGAAGGAAGATTGAGATCTCAGCTGAACTAGTTTAAAACCTGAGTAGCTTCAGTGCTTCAAAGAAAAGGCTGGAAGTAACTGAGAACTAGGTTCAAAGTTGTTGTATTCATGGAATACAAAAACTAGGTTCTTAATGCCCCAAAGAATCAGCTGGATAGAAGATCAGAAAGAATTAGTAAATAATCGATAGCTTTTGTGTATCCATGCATTTACCCCTGGTTGTGGAAGAAGAGCATTTGCTACAGCAATAGCTCTTCTCACCAAATTCAGGAGCAGTTTGGGAAAGTCACTAAGACCCTGTGGAATCTGCTGGTTCCTGTTGGGCAGGAGGAGCATGCATGAGAATGGAGAATCCCTGTGGACCAGTTGGAATAGAGGCCTATTGTGGGCGAGCTCAGCTGTGAAAAGGGAGTGGCATTTCTTTGCATTGTCTGCTGTACGTGTATTTGCTCAACAAAAATTACAAATGGTTAAAATAAAACCAGGTGGCTGAATACCACTTTTTGAATTCTAAAGCAAGTGTGTGGTATGCCAGCACTGTTATGTCTAAATTTCAGAATAACACAGTGTGTCCATAATACAACCCTACGTAGTGAGGGAACTGGAGAGTTTGTATCTCTTTAAATAAACTTGTTTGGATTTGTTTAATCTTTCTCTTGGAACAATAGGTTTTTCTTGGTCATTGGAGATGTTAAATTCTAAAGAGAATGAGCATGTGGAGAGCAACTTTTGGGGAAAGATGTTAATCTGATGGCAGCTGTAGCAGCAGGGAAACCTTCCCTACATGAAGGTTATCAGGTCTTTCTTAACACACTTACAAAGAAGCATTCCTGTGCTTCTCTTTCACTAGCAATTTTAGGGTTGAAGAAGAAAAAAAAATGTCTTGCCATTTCAAGAACTGGGAGTGAGATCTTGCAAGATCTTGCTTCTGGAATAAGTTCTTGGGGGAGAAAATAAAATAATAATAAAAAATCATTGCACAGGTGCAAATGGCCACCGGACTGATTTGCGCATGTGCAAAATGGCTGCTGCCCTTAACCAAAATGGTGGCAATAGCATTTCTGCCATTTTGGTTAATGGCAACAGCTTGAGCATGCAAAAAATGGCCACTGGACTGTTTCATGCATGCGCAAATGACTGCTGCCCTTAACCAAAATGGCGGTGATGCTATTGCTGCCATTTTGGTTAAGGGTGGGGGCATGTGTAAAACAGTCCAGTGGCCCTTTTGTGCATGCGCAATGATTTTTAAAAAATATTTTTCATTTTATTTTCTTGCAGAGAACTTGGTGAAGCAGTTCTGGTTCTTGATGCGTCCAAGATGAACCGAGAACTGGGATTTTGATAAGATTTCTTGCTTTTGTGAGGGCTCGATTAAGCTCTAATTATTTGTGATCAGAACCATTGGGTAGGTCGTCAGTTTTGTCAGGGGCGTATACTGCACTTAGTTTGCACCTAGAATATGTGTTAGTGATTCTTTCTTACATCCTATTTGTTTGTTATTTGGGGAGCTGAAAAGGAGGGAACCAGATGAAATCTGCCTCTGTTGATGAAGAGAAAATGAACGTGAGTGAGAGAGCCCCGCACAAGTCAGCCAATCTAAGCAGAAAACAATTCTCTTGGTTTTGTGTGCAGCAGTGCTAGTTGCCTTGCCAGGCTCAAGCTGGCACTGTGGGTTTGCTGTAATTGCTGAACTGAGAAAAAGAGACACAGTTGGGTTTTTTGTTTGTTTGTTTGTTTTTGTCATCACTAGCCTAAGCAGTTGCATGCATAAAAATTTATCCCAAATTTCAAGTGCAAATCTTGATTCTGGCTTAAGGAGTCTTCAATTTTTTGTCCTCTCATTAGAACAGGGATATAAATGTTAATACGAGCTTTGAAAATGTTTCCTGTAAATATCTATCAGATTTTTATTTTTAAAAAAGAAAAGAATTGGGTCAAAGTCAATTAAATGCTTGTCTCTTTGGTGCTTATTCTTTCTGTAGACTTCTTTTTTGGGTATATGTGCTATTCCTCCTTGTTCTATGTCAGTTTTCAGTTACGAAGATGGCAGAGGTTCAATATGGCATCTTAGTGGATTCACTTCAGTACAAACCCCTCCTCTTGGAGGTTCATATATGCCCTGTCCTGCTTATGTTCTGGAGGTAATGTAAGGACTTCTTCTTTGGGCCAGGCATTTGCTAGGCAGGCATATGGTTGAGGGTGTTATGGGTAAGGGGATTTACCTTCTTTTTTACTTGGTTTTCTCTGGGTATTTTAATATTTGCTTTTAATTTGTGTATTTTTGTATATGTTTTTATGTTTTGCAACCCACCCTGAGCCTTAGGGGCTGGTAGGATACAAATGCAAATAAATAACAAAATAAACCTGGTAAACTGGCAAATTCCCTGAAGAAGATTATAGGCACTGTGGAATATTTAGGGGAGTGGTGGGTTTACATGGGGACGCTATATGGCCTAACTCAGAGAATAATAATAATATGAACAATCAACCCAGATGTTGATTTTAACCCTGGGGAAAATAATAATTTCAGTTTCTACCACTGGAACTACTAATCCTAAATCTGTCTATAAAAACTAGTAAATACTATATCTGGGTTCAAAAAAGGATGAGTCAAATTTCAAAGCCGTTTTTAGATGTGTGCGGCGGTGCCCGCGCTTGTTTTCCAAAAGACTCGGAAGTCCGCTTTACACGTGACGCCGCCACCGAATACGCGCATGCGCGGGCGATGTGCATCCATTTCCGGCCACGAACTGACTGGGTCGGCGATCGAGGCCGGTCATACGTGGCCGGAAATAGATGCGCATCGCCCGCACATGCGCGTATTCAGTGTCGTCGTCACGTGTAAAGCGGACTTCTGGGTCTTTTGGAAAACAAGCGTGGGCGCCGCTGCGCACGTCTAAGAACGGCCTAAGAGTAGGTGGACATCAATAACTATTATCCAACTTAGTCGGCGGATGCAAACTTGGGCTCTTGGTGTACGAAAGCTCTGATTGCTAGAAGCCAGGAGTGAGTGACAGAAGTGAGGAACACTTCTTAATTACCCTTTGTTCTCCTCTGAAGCAGCCCCTACAAGATATGGTGCTAGATGGACCATTCATCTCCCCCTGTATGGTAATTCTTATGTTTTAAGAATACTTGCAGGACAATTTCAAAAGGCCTGTATCATTAAATATTTTTATATGATCATTTGGTAGCAGAACAATAATGAGTATAGAGCCTTTACTTTAAGGGGCAAATTCTCCTTCCCATCTGACCTTCTTTGTGCCACTCCAGGAGCACAAAGGAAAGAGAAGCTGACCACATCTTACTAGCTTAGGATTCCCTTGGTGCAAAGGAGCTTCTCCAGGAATAAAGCTGGCATAACTGCCTTCTATATCATACTCTCCATTGCTGTAAATGCCAGGGGAAAATCAAGAATGGGGTGTGTTTGGATCAGAGAGGAAGCATGTTTGTAATGCTTGGCAGTCCAGTTATGTTTCTTTGGCAGACAACACCCTCAGGACTGTTGCACACAGGCATTTACTAGAGCAGCCTAATGGCTGCTCTAGTGTTTGCCCAAGGCTGTGTCTGCTGGCTCGTATACAAACCTATGCTGGCGACAATACATAGTATAAGTCTAAGACTGCTAAACCTGTCTACAGCATCTCTGCAATGGGCTGTAATGATTAAGGCATCAAATGATGTGTTGTTGGGGCTTATTTCTCTCTTCCTTTGACTTTCTGTTTGATCTTGAGGGATTTACTTGAGCTTTTTGTGCCTTAATTTTCTAGCCTGTAAAATGGGGATGATAGTGCTTACAAACCTTTGCAAATTCATTGAGATTTAAAGATAAAAAGGGGCAAAATATGTATGGAGAGGTATCAGAAAGTCAGACTTGCATGAGCAGCGGTTCTGTAGATGAATTCACCTGCCTAATTTGTGCCTGCAGCCTTCTGTTTTACATAATATGCTGTGACAGCTCTGTGCACATCTACAACACTGAAGAAAGGTACTAAAGAACAAGAAATTAAAAAACAATTAGATCAAAATCCCTCACTAACTAAGGTTTAATAAGGATGTCGCAATTGGAGGCTGCACACCTGAGGTCAGTTAAAAGTCAAGAGATGTGCAGTGGCAGTTGGGGTATGTGGCTCACAAGTGTGTCTAGTTTACGTGAAGCATAAGGAGTGGGCATAGCAGTAAACAAGGAACTTCCAGATGCGGTGTGAGGTTAGAATAAGAGAGACTGCTAGAGAAGGAAGTAGGAGATGATTGCAACTTCCTATGCTCTCTGCAGGAAGGAGGGCAGAGGATTCAGAGCTGTCATCCTAAAATGAAACAGAAAAAAGACATTATTTTCAAGCATTCAGTGGGTGAAACTGGAAACAGAGATTCCTACCCAAGATGGAACTCCATGACTTACTTTCGGAACACAGTAATCACAGACATACCAGGAGCATCTGAGAGATGAGAGCCTTGATGGAATCCATTTCATACTCAAAGACACTAAGAGAGGCCTTACCATGGCATAAAAAAATTGTTTTGTGAGGTATGAGCACTTCTACAGTGCAGTCAATCTGCTAGAATCTCTTCCATGCTCTTCCACAGCCAGACTAACTAGGTGGTTGCTTCACCAAAGAAGAACTGGATTTGACTTTGCTTTTTGGCGTGCTTTACTGTTGGAATTTGTGGCATCTGAAACAGGGGTGTAGTAAGGCTGGGGAGGCCCAAGCTCAGCTCACAATTATGGCCTTCCCCAAAGGTGACTCAGAAGTAAAATAAACACATAAACAACCCAACCCCCCTCCCGCAGTGTACAAAATAATTAGAAATTTGGTTCAAAAGAGGGTCTCTTCAGAGGCACAGGACCCTCAGCCAAGGGAGCGGTCACCCTGATGGTGGGCGGTCAGGGGAGCGCAGGGGGGCGGGGCTGTACGGCTGCACATCTCACCGTGCAGCCCCACCCCCTCCCCGATCCCCTGTGAGAATCAGGTCGGCACATCTAAAGGACGGATGGACGGACGAATTCCTGACTGGGATCCGAAACGGATCCTGGTGCGTGGTTCAGCGTGGCGGGCCTCTGGGCCCATCAGATCTAAAATTACCCTTTGATGCAGTTGCTAGGAGAACCATTCCATCTGCATGGGAGTGTTTGGAACCTTTTCCTTTATCCACTGTGGGGCTTCCCAATGGAGGTCACTGCCTTGAGACTCGAGGGCAGGAAATGTATTTGTTATTAAAACGAAGAGTAACATTAGGCGATTACCTTGAACTGTATGCTGGTTCTGAGTGCAGTGGGCATTGGGCTTTGCAGAAATTTGATCTCCAAGGGTGAGATATGTCAAGGGTTGGAACGAGCAGCTAAATTACTGCTCATGAGAAATTTTGCTATGTCAGGGGAACCAAGATTGATTTCCTGACACCAATGTGATTTCTCAGTTCTCACAATACTGTGAGATACCATCCCAATTTTTTTACTGCCTTTCCACTTACCATTTACTGTATACCATGTACCGCGTACTGTTCATTTACCACTTACTGCATTGCAGAGGGTACCATTTTACTTCCTGGTTTGCTATTTCTGAGCCAATCACTGTGAATAGCCCACCCTTTAACCTCCCCCAACCCAGCGCTTCCTAGCCTTCACTCCAGTGCCTCCAATCAGAGTTGTTGTTCTGTGTTGTTCCCTTTGCTTTGACCAATCTGCAACTGGATTGCAGATTAGTAAAGGAATCTCTGTGCCAACCAATGAGTGACAGGGATCTATAAGGGGAAATGGAGTGTAAGAAATGCGATCTTGCGTTTGTATTCCCTTTTAGGATTTAAAATGGATAGCAAAGCGGTAAACGGCAAAGCAGTAAATGGGATCCTTGTAAGCAGAAAGTTGGTAAATTGAGAAATTAAATATCAGTCAGGACATTACCGAGTCAAGACGGTATTGGGAACTGGGATTTTGACAAGATTTCCTGTTTTAACTATATCTCAGTTCAGCCCTAGTAGAAGTGCAATGCAACTAAAGCATACATAAATCAATGGTAACAGCACATAGGCCATCAGTGCTTTATTCCTCCTCCTCTTCTGTAGGACTTAACACAAGGGAAGCAAAGGGATTAAACCTACGTGTAACTTGAAACGCACGAGAATACCAAGTCACTTCCGTAGGATTATTCACATGCTCAAAGTTAAGCATGTGATTATGTACTTTTGTTGGACTGGGATCCAGGATATTTTACTCCAGGATGACTGTGGACTCCTAGGGCAGAACATTCTATAGGAATGGTTCCTCTAATGGGGGAAAGGGGAAGAAATATGTTTGAAAAGGATACTGAAGTTTCATACTCTCTCTCTGCTTTAGAACTTGCTGTGGCTGCAAAACTCCTGATTGGTAGGAGGGGGCAGGGAAGAAGGGAATGTCTTCAGTGCTCTTCGGAAACCCAACCCCGTTTCCCTAGCTCATAGGCAAGTGCTAAAGGCAAGGACGGCCTTACCACAGAGCAGCTCAGGGTGACCTCCCCAGGCACCACTATTTTCTCCACTTCCGGGGACTCTGTAGTAGCCCCTATTTTTACCAGTGCAGGATGAAGGGCCCCCATTCCTTCTAGAAGGGCCCCAAACATGACCACTCTATGGCCCCACAAAGGGTTCTCCTCAAGGGGATGGGGCCCTGGGACCCACATTTACTGACATTTACCTTCATTTTGGGCCCTACAAATTCTTTGGCCAGCCTTGGCTGAGAGGCCTGTGCCTCTGAAGAGACCCTGAGACTGCTGTGCCTGATCCCGTCCTGTGGTCGGGGCCACGATGCGGGCCGGGCTAAAGGTAACAGATGTTACTTTTGGCCCATCTCAGATTGTGGCCAATCCAACCATGGTACCGGGCCCCGAGGCCCGATTCTAGGCCCGCTCTTACCATGGTTCTGGACTTCAGGGCAGCTGGGGGTCTAGAATCGTGGTTATTTTGAATCCCGCCAGTAATTCACTGTGGTGAACATCTGGTGGGACTCAAACTGATGTTACAGGAATCACGGCCACCACAGGGGATTCACTGTGGTTGACTGTGATCTTGTAACGTCTGAAATTACCCAAAGAGAAGACTCAGAATCGCTCACTCCCAGGTTTCCTTTTGCACACAGGTTAATCAAAAATACCAGTTCATTCTTCTTAGGAAACTGAAATCCTGGGAGAGCTCATGGTGTCAGGGACCCTTACCGTTATCTTGGAAATCTGTTCCTCCTCCTTGTTTTAAAGGCTTTGAAATAATGTGGTGGATCTCTAATCTATCTATCTGCTGGAGCTGCAATATACACTGTATGTCTGACTCCCACAGACGAAGGCCTCTGTTTCCTTTCAGCCAGTACCTTAGTATCGGCCTTGCCCAGGAGTCTGCTGATGAAGACTTCCTGTTTGTTTTGAGTCACTCTTGGAGTGATAAATATACTTCAGCTCTCTCCGCAGAGAGGAAAGAAACCAGCTGCCCCTGAACTAAAGGGAAAATATGTAGAAATTCTAGCAAAAAAGGCCTCGTTATCATCGAAGCCTTTATGGAAGCACAAAAATGAGCAGGGTAAGCCACTGCAAAGGAAACAATTTACATATTAAAACATCCTTCAACATGCAGAGATGTAAGTTTCTTTGCCTTTAATCATTTATTTTCACTGTATAACTCCGGTTTAAAACAGTTTGGAAATAAATAAATAAATAAATAAAAAAACTCTACAAACTCACACTACAGAGCAATGCTTGGCTGGATATACAAACAATTATAGTTGTGGTTTCTTGATCTGACCACAAGCTTTAAATGGAATTTTTTTTTCCCTTTGCCTGAACATATAATGCTTCTGGATAAACTGTTGTGTTTACATTGTCGGTAGCATCCAGTACAGCATGATACAATTTTCTATGCATGTTTACTGGGATATAAGGTAAATCCAAAATAGAAAAGAGGAAAGGAAGATGAAGTTATTAAGTCATTTTTTAATAAAAAGAGCAAAGTTTGGAATCTTTGCTTAATCCGTAATTTTGAAGGAATGCAATAGCGGCTTTTAAGTTTTTGTAGTTATCTTTTCATCTCTTTTTATCCTCCTTAATAGAAATGGAGCCCAAATCAAAACTATTTCTTTTTTAAAAATTCTCTTTCCCCCTCTGCTAGTCCTACTTCCCTTCTTTTCCCACCAAGCAATGTATGGTCATTGTACAAGAATCTTCCCCTTTCGTTTGCCCAAAGTGCCACTGAGGCCTTCCACCATCTGCCTTCCATCTCCTTTGATGGAATCCATCCAGCTTTTCCCAGAGCCCAAACCCAGAAGCCTAGACCCAAACCCAAGGTCCAGGATGGAGTTCAGCATCCTAACGGACTAGCTCCAAGCATTTTCACCTTCAGAAAACTTTGAATGTGGACTTTAGTCCCTCACATTCAGGAATATTCCGATCTGGGCATTTGGTTTTGCTTGTGACAGGTGGGATCACATCTGCAGCACAGAGGTGTTACAATAGTCAGGTCAGCAGTACTGCAAAATCTACAGCGCAGCAGAGAAGATTGCAATGGTTTGGTTATGTGGTTTGGGTGCCCTGCAAGAGAATTGCAAGACAAGCATTGGGCAGGGTACACCCTGGTGGGAAGTGAAAGCAGGGAGATCAACTGATGACATATCGCAGGACAATTGAAAAGGAAGCTGTTACAACAGGACTAACTTGGAGAGGTCAAGAAGTTGACAATGGACAGAAGATGCTGGCAGGATTTCATGGCCTTGTGTGCTATTAAGCACTAAATCATTTTTTGGATCTCTACATTTTTGGATCCTAGTTTGGATCTCCTTGTGTGGTTTGTGTTGGTTTGTGGTTCTAGCTCTACTTTTAACCAGTTCTTTGGTCCTGGTCATGATATTGGTGAAATATGCCTGAGGTCAGAGCTCCCCTAGAGGCATCATTGCACAAGGCACCAACCCAATTCACAAATAGAATTTTTGTGAAAAACTGAGGAGGTTAGTACATGGGAGTAGTTATAGCACAGTGTGTGTGTGTGTGTGTGTGTGTGTGTGTGTGTGTGTGTGTGTGTGTGAGAGAGAGAGAGACCACAAATTTCCTTCCCTCACATTTCCAGGGTTTTGGATGTGGGGCTTATGCGAGTCAGCATCCCCCACAAATTTTAGCCCAAGGTTATGCCCATGTTCACCGAGTCCAATTATGCCCCCAAACTAAATCACAGTTTCCACATTTTCTAAACACTGCAGATGCTAGAGGTTTTTTGTTGTTGTTGTTGTTGAATGGGGATGTTAAGAGGAATGGGAAAGTTGGGTTTACAATAGCACCTGCTGAATTTTGTTAGAGATAAAAATGTAGAAGTATAATTGAAATTTTCCTTTGGGAGTAGGAATGTTATTCAAGTATACATTAAAACATGTACCTAACTATATATTTAAGCATGTACCTAATTTCAGACATGTAAATATTCTCATTGACCTCAGTGTGGCGGCTCATTTGTTTAAAATCAACCGGTTTTAAGTACCCTGTGAATCAGAGCATCAGAAGCACGAAAGGGCAGGTGAATAGGTCACTCATTTGACTGTTCGATTATATACAAAAAAAATCAATAGTAATCTTGAGTACCTGCCTCTACAGCTATTTTCAGATGGGATGCGCCCATGAGATCCCCCCATGGATCCAGGCCGTGTCTGAAGGCGGCATGGGTGGAGGTACGCTCCTGTGACCCACGCATTTCCTCCCCGCCCCCGTCCCCGCATGGAGCAACCTGGTTTTTTTTCCCAATGCTCCGTGCAGGAGCATGAATGGGCAGTGCATGGGTGATGTTGCACTCTGACTGCACACTCATCCCCTGCCATCCGAAGCCTCTCTACTTACCAGTAGTACATGGTAGCACACATGGACCTGCCCCGCAGGCGGATCCGTCTAAAAATGGCCTACATTCTGGAGAAAGGAACTGAATCAGTGGTGCCACTGAAAACTTTCCTCTGTCTCCATCATCCCCAAAGTTGCTGTTACTACAGCTTCACTGGACTGGGGCTCTGTGATTTTGGAGAGGTCGGAGCCAGGAAACAACTGTTCTCTGTGCTATACTTACCTGGCCAGCCAGCCAGCAGATTTATGAGTGGCAGTTATGGCTTGCTGGACCAACAGTAAATCTCTCCCCTCCCATCGCCTTCTGTATACCATAAACATATGGCTGTTACATTTATTCCCTGAGAGTTGTTTACCTCCCTTACCGCAGGGATTAATTTTATTGTTGAATTTGGATAATGTTGATATGCTTAAAGGATTGACATTTTTTGTTTTATCGCTATTTTGTTTTGTTATAGTTTAATGGCGAAAGCCACAATAAACGTATTGATTGATTGATTGATTGGTTTACCATAACATGTAGAGCTGTAAGTCATTGGTGGAGGGCTAATTGGTGGTGGCATGGCTAATGAAGAAGCTAATAAAACAAGCACTTTATGCAGATGGAGAATTCTTTCCCATTGAACAATAATAATCTTGGCTCTTATGCTATCTCCATCTACTGGTGTTTTCAGATGGATGTGGAACTGGCCACATCCAGAGCTGCTCTGGGGGTGAGCCCCTGCATTCAGCCTTGCATAGGTCCATTTTAAAACAGACCTGGAGGCTGCTTTGGCCCACAGTCTGCCCACACAACGACCCCTCTCCTACACCATAGAGTTGCCGGCAGATCACCTCAGGCTCTAAGCTGCCATCCACAACTCTATGGTGTTGCCCAGGGCAACCCCTGGCGAAGGGTGGAGCTGCAGAGGCCATCTGCCAAGCAGATGGATCGCAGCTCTGCCTCAGGCCAGCGTCCTGGGTTTGGCCAGCCCGCTCTGCTGGTAGTGCTCTTGAATGTTCCAGAGCACTGCAAGTGGGAGTGATCCGGAGCAGCACCTGCTCCGTTTCTGCTCTACCTCATGCACTGGCATCCCACCTTTAGATGAATGGACCTCCTGGGGGTGATGTAGAGCAGAACTGAGTCTGAGGTCCATCTGTTTACATCCTATGTGCTGCAGTTTACACCCTATGTGGTGCAGTTAGGTGGGTCTGGGTCACTGGCCTTGGAGTCAGAAGCTCTCTGAGTATGGATGTATCTACAGTCTACCATTGACTTGCTATGGGTACCCTGAGATATCATTACAACCTACAGGCATCAGCAGCATCACTACTATTTTATTGCCTCTGGTTTGCCCCCTGGCATGTAACAAGACATGCCTGAGGCAGAGCCTTGCATGGCCCAAACGCTTGCATCCTCTTCCAACAGTAGTCGGTCCAACAGAAATATCACCTGAACTATTGGGACCAACATGGCAACTGCGCACTTTCTCTAGACTTGCCTCACAGCAGCATTTTTCATGACATCTGATCTGATCTAGCAAATGGTAGACACCCCCCAATTCACTGTTTGAAATGCTATTTCATTTTTTGTGATGTTGGAATATCTTACATTCTCGTTTTCAGGACCTTCTAGAAATATTTGCAAATGACATACAGTCTCCTGTACTGAATGCAACATATAATTATTACACTATGATCAGGTGAGTTTAGAACTGGCCCCTTAAGGAATGGTGATTGGTGGCCACCACGGGGATGTTGGGAAATGTAGTCCCAGTCACCACTGGGCATTCTAGCCTGGGCAATATGACACAGCCCTAGTATAAAGCTGGGCTGGAAGTTTAACAGAGAGATTGATCCACCAGGGAATAAGAGAAGAGGGGCGGACGGGGGGTGGGATATAAGATTCTTCTTTGAGGAAGAAACCTTAAAACAAACCTTCAAACAAACTAGGGACCCAGAATGAGCTGAAAAGTCCTTCAGGTTTGGGAAGAGGTCTTGGGAGAACAGACTCATTGGAAGACCTGGATTATTTTATTAGAATATTATTAGTATGAACTCTGTTTAGACTGACTAGAAGGAGAGCCAGACAGGCCATCAGATTCCAGAGGATAAAATCCGACCAGAACCCAGGAAACTGGGGGTGTAATGAAGTGAGTAGTCATTAAACTTCACCTGATTCAGAGCAGGAACTGACTAGTTGAGCACTATCACAGCTACAAGTTAATTCCGAGTCAGTGCAATTGAAAACATCAGTTTACAGCATTTACTGGGCTGCTATAAAAATGTATTCCCCTGTGTTATGTTAAACATGAGAAACTACACCTCTCTGTTTCCTTTATTTATATATTTATTCATATTTTGCTGCTTCTGATTCAGCTGTGGAATGGTATGCAAAACAAATAATTGCTGGGAAAGAGAAGAATTTGTATATAAGGGGGGAAAGAGCACAGAGGATTTGCTTTTGGGAAAAAGAAAACACCTGTAAAGAATTACATGGATTTTGTAAACATAGATAGGAGAAAGAAAAAGCAGACAGGGCAGCAGCGTGGAGCCTAGCATGCTTGACGTCGACTGTTATAGTAGGGAAATCCATTGTTTCTTTAAAAAGTCCGCAATCAAATCCACGTCTTGAGTCATGGCTTGAGGCATCTAGCATGTTTGCAATGGGTGCCAAAGAATATTTGATGTCAATCACATCCAAAGATCAGATCCAATGAGCCAGATCCAGGAGACCAGCTATGCATTTCCTGTCGCAGATCTCTAGGGGTTGAAGGGAAGAAGAGAAGAGGATGTAGAAGTACCTGTAGGAAGGACTGCTATCTCTCTGGGTTTGACCCAGAATCTCTGGGTTTCAACCCACCATCTAGGGGTACCTGGATAATGTAGAGATATTGGCCACGTCAAAAAGAGTCAGAAAAAGAGGCTGTTGTGACCCCCACCAACTACAGAATGTAGTGATGTCACAACACTCTGAAGGGGTGTGTGGTCATGTCAGAAAGGGGTGAGACATTCCCGTTGCCCCAGCCTCCTCAGGTCAAGGCCCCAGGGAAGGTGGCAAGTCACTTGTAAGCCACATTTGCAGTGCCCTGATGACTATTAGACATCAGTCTGGTTTTTAGCGCAAGGAAACAGCTCTACCTGCTTTCTGCCGGTAGCCTCTTTCAGCTGCTACTGATTGACTGGAGGTTGGCTCCCTGGCCATGCCGCTGCCACTGGCTCTGTGATGGGGATGAAAAGGAAAGTGACCAGGGACAGGCGTAGCTGATTTAAAAGGCTACTGATTGCTCACTACTGTTTTAAATTAAAATTAGGGTTTCAAAGTGCACCTGTGCTATGATTAACCCTTTTTGGAGGACTGATATTTTCCGCCTCCCTTTCCAGCATCCATAATGCCCTGAATATGTCGGCATTGCTGACCTCTTATGCTGGCAGCTACGCCTTTCAATTCCTCTAGCCCAACTGATCGCCTGTTATGGAAGCCATCTTCCCTGTCCCTTTGGGTGGTCGAGAACCATCCAAAGAGAGGACTGTTCATGTGAAGAGAGCATTGCAGAAGTAGGATGGGCCATCAGAGCCAGCAAGGCTGAGAGACAGGGTCAGTGCAAGGATTTTTGCTGCCCTAGGCAAACTCCTGCACGTGCACCCCTCACCCAACCAGTGCACACATTGCGCACCTCACATGCAACCTATGCGCATGTTACACCCCCCTCGTGTGCACACAGCTAGCGCACAACACGTGCATGCACAGCCTGCTTCTCAGGCACTGGGGGGCTGGTAGCCCGGCTCCCCTCTGACTCTTGGCCTGAGATCAAGCTGTAGAGCTTACCAGAGGTGGCAGCTGGATCAGGGATGGGAGAGGCACCACCTTCAACTTGCAGGAGAAGCAGCAGCAGCAGCAACAGCTGAATCAGGGGAGGAGCCACCGGAGGGTGCTTCTCCTATCCCTCATCCAGTGAAGAGCTTACTGGCCAGGCTGCCGAGGGCAGCAACTTGAAGGGGCACCTTTCTCATCCCATCCAGCGCAGAGCTTATTGCCACCAGTGGCAGCAGCAAGGCAGCTTAATCAGGAGAGTCATCCCCTTCAAGTTGGCACCCTAGGCAGCCGCCTGAGCTGTCTAATGGTAGCACCGACCCTGATGAGAGAGCAGGAGGGGGCCATGCTTCCCCACAAGTTCTGAAAACCATGGCAGTGCAGGGAGGTGGGGTGATGGCTAAAGCCAATAACTGTATCTGTGAACAACCTGTGATGCTCTCTCTGTGCCAAGCACGGTAGCTGAATGCTGGGCACCCATCTAAAATGCAGTTACTAGCACTGGGTAGAAGGAGAGCAGGACTGCTAGGGATCAGGGAATGAGGCTTGGGTAAGAGGGCCAAATACCTCCCTTCTTTTTTGCAGTCCTCAAGAGCTACTGAAGACAAGGGTTCAATTCCTCTTTGTCACAGAGTTCTCATGTGATGCGGGGCACGTCAATCTGTATGTGCCTTCATTCCCCATGTATAAAATGGGCTAATGGTTCTTCTCAACCTCACAAGGGAGTAATGGGAATACATTCATTAGGAGGTTTTCCAGAACTGCAAAATTAGCGTAGTTCGGGATAAAGGCTTCTAAAAGCTTTGCAGACAAGATCGCTTGGATCCAGACCAACTTCGACATTGGGTTAGGGGCAGTAGAGGTGGAGCGCGAGGGGATGGAGGCCCAGTCTGGTGAGTTTTAAGGAGAGATTTGAAGGTATGAAGGGAGGGGGCAAGGCGGATTTGGACAGGGAGGGAGTTCCAGGCATGGGGGCCAGCAGGGGAGATACAGTTGACCATGAGCAGTGGACCCTGCCATGGTCCCTACAGTGGACCGTGCGCTACTGTTGAGATGATTGCAAGCCCTGGGAGGTCTGGACGAGACTGTCCTTGGATGGTTCTGTTCATTTCTCTCGGAGAAGCCAGCGGGTGGGCCCCGGAATGTGGCGTTCCACAAGGTTCCATTATGTCTCCATTATTGTTTAATGTTTACATGCAGCCCTTGGGGAGACAGTGAGAGGGTTTGGTGTGCGTTGCCACCAATATGCTGATGACACCCAGCTTTACCTCTCTTTTTCTACCGACCCAGGTCCTGCCATTTCAGTACTGTCCCAGTGTCTGGAGGCTGTGGCGGATTGGTTACGGCAGAGCAGACTGAAGCTCAATCCTGATAAGACGGAGGTGATGGCGGCGGGTAGGGTGAGGGAGGTGTCGGCTCCTCTTGTAGAGGGGGTCCGTCCTCCTGTAGCCCAGCAGGTTCGGAGTCTGGGAGTGTTGTTGGACTCGGGTCTCCATCTGGATCGACAGGTGGAAGTAGTGGCTAAGGCTGCCTTCTGTCAGCTGTATCTAGTGTTTAGGCTGCGTCCTTACATTTCCAGGCCCAACCTGGCCACCCTCATCCATGCCTTCATCACCTTGAGGCTCGACTACTGTAACACGCTCTACATGGGGCTTCCCTTGATGCTGGTTCGGAGGCTGTAGTTGGTGCAGAATGCGGCAGCCTGTCTCTTTACGGGGATGGGCCAATGGGAACACATCACCCCCATACTCCGTGTGCTGCACTGGCTGCCTATAGCGTCCCGAACCAGATTCAAGGTGCTGGTGTTGGCCTATAAAGCTTTACACGGCCGTGGCCCTTCATACCTCAGAGACGACCTCACCCTCCGCGCCCCAGAGCGAACCTTTCAGTCTACTGGGAGCGTCTTCTTAGATGTCCCCTGGGTAAAATGTGGGGCAACAATGGAGAGGGCGTTCTGGGTGGCCGGGCCGCGACTGTGGAACTCCGTCCCGGAGGAAGCCCGTCTTGCCCCAAGTGTGTGGGCCTTCCACCAGGCCTGCAAGACATGGCTGTTCTCCCAGGCCTTCGGAATGGGGGAGGGTGGGGTGTGATAATAATTCCAGAGGGGTGGGGATTGTTTTTAGAATGTTTTGATTCCTGTGATTATTATTGTTTTAAATTATTGTTATTTTTTATGCTGCACGCCGCCCGAGATGCCATGGGCATGAGGGGGCGGCTAAGAAATATAACTAACTAAATAAAATAAAGGGCATGCTGTGTGACACGGGTCTGCCTTTACTCTCCACAGGGACACTGGCACAGTGGGTGTTTTTAGATGGATGTGGAGGCAACCCATCCCTGAAGCTGCCCTGGGTGTGCACCCCCCTACATCCACCTGCTTACATCCCTGCCTGGGTCTGCTTTAGAGGGCCGACACTCTAGGTTGGCACACACAACTCTGTGGTGTTGCCGGGAGCAGCGGCTGGCCAGGAGAGATGCTGCAGCATGGGTCTGCTGAGCAGATGGACAGCAGTTCCACTCTAGGCTGGTGCCCTGCGTTTGACCAACCTGCTCTGCTGGCGGCACTCTGGGATGTTCTGGTGTACAGCCAGCAGGGAGCTCTGCTTCAGTGTCTGTCACTGGCAGGCCACCTTCAGATGGACCAGCCAGTCCAGAGGTGAAGCAGGCTGGTGCTGCCGCCCCTGGATCTGCCATTTGTCTGTTTACACCCAATGAACACGGAGACAGTGTAGCCTAGTGGTTAAAGTGTTGAGCTTGGACCTGGGAGACCCAGGTTTAAATCCCATCTCAGCCATGAACTCCCTGGCTGGCCTTAAACAAGCTGCTATAGATCAGCCTTGGTGCCTTAGCTATAAAATGGTAATAACAGTGACCTACCTCACAGGTTGCTGTGTGGGTGAACTAGATAAGAAGCGTAAAGCACTCTGAATGCTATAGAAGTGACAATAATAGCATCCATGATTCAAATAAGATCATTCTGGTTGAGCAACTTGTATCTGCCTATCAGAACTGGGTATTGCATGAAAGTGGAATTTCATGAAATTATTCTTATATTTAATACACTGGACAGACAATGGCAGTTAAAAGTAGCAGGGTATGAACAGTGCAGGCATGCCCGCACACATACACACACACACACATACATACATGCATACATACTTATGTAAACAGTCAATGAAGAATAGCTTTAAGCAGCCGTAAAAATCAAAAAGCTTTGAATCCGTTAGAATTGCAGCATTTGCCTTAGTGAGTGGGAGTCATATGTTTTTGTTTTTCACCCCCTCCCTCCTTTGGTAGATAATTTTTCTAAGGTATTTTCCAAACTTTCCAGTTTAGCAAAGTGTTGGCTCAAGCTGGAAAAAAAAAAGAACTAGGCAGTGGGTCACAGGCAGCAAGGCTGCTCTGGTGGGGAGTGCAGGGGGCAGGTTGCTGACACAGCTGAAATCGGACAAAACATTTGAAACTTCTGACTTTGTACTTCTCAAATGCCTCTTTTAGAAATTGCCTAAGTTGTTCTTAACATCCACCACCCACCTTCCCTTTCTGGTCCTGACATTGTGTAATAATAGATAATGTTGACATATGTTCCCTGCTGGTCAGAAATACTATACTTCTGTGAAAGGTAACATTTTCCAGCAATGACAAAATGTATTTTGCTTGGACAGGACATTAGTTATTGGACTAATCTCACAATGTGGGATGTGGGGTAGAAGTCTCACCGTTTTAGTTGTGGGAGAAAGTTTGTTGAGACAGTAAAAGCATCAGTATGGGGTTTGTTTAGTTTTCGCCATTTCTAGAGGTGCTGGCTTGGTATCAAACTTTTGTGTCCTTAGGAATTTAAAAGAAACATTCACAGTATGTATGAGGAACAGCTGTCTATAGAGCAAGAACAACTTTTCAAAGTGACTATTTGAACATTTTCTCTAGCGGGGGTTACTGAACAAAGTATATATATATATATATATATATATATATATATATATATATATATATTTTCCACTGGATTTTGTTTTTATAATCAGCTTTAGATCTTTTGTAACCGTAAAAAGAGCTAAATTTATATGTATTTCCCATTACACAAAACCGTCTGAAAATAGAAAAAGAGGAAGAGACAGCAAAATCTACCAAATAAATGTGTTCTTTCTGAAGAAACTACTTTTGAACAACAACATCTTGGGTGAGATTCAGTAATGCTTGTCTAACGTCCATGCCACTGAAATGTGCATACGATTGTGGAGGCTTGGAGAAACAAAGTTTTCTTTAAGCCTTCTGAGCTCGGGAATCTAGGAGGATCGATTCGGTCTTTTGTGTTTTGGAACAGTTTGAGTTGGTGTTGAGCAGTGCTTAATTGGTAAAAAAGAGCGAGAGATGTGCCAAGGCTCTGCCTTGTGCCAGACGTCCTGTACCCCAGAAGGCTAAGTGTGGGAGTGGGGGGAGATGCAGGATGGGCTTCAGAGGAACTGGTGGAGCTGCTCTCCCATGCCTCAGCCCCCCGCCCCTCCCCCAGCCTCTGTTCCTGCACCAATATTGCCAACTCTTGCTCCAGGCCGGAACTAGGGGCTGGCACTGCTGTTGCTGATCAGCTGTTTGCCACTGCCTATTGGCCCCAACTCTGTCAGGGGAGAGACTGGAGTAGAGGCTGGTATTTTTGCATCCAGCCATGGGCAGAGTCTTGAAAAGCAGAAACAGTGACACTGACTGTAAGAGGAGCTGCTGGGACTACTGAGCCCCGATAAACCCTGGAACAAACTAAGGCTGCTTTTATATGAGGTGTTGAAAAGCGCCTCTTGAGTCCCGCGTTGAGAGAAAAGCCGTGTGGGGAGTGTTTACATGCTCCCCGCGCTGCCGGAAGTGACGTGCTCCCCGTTACTGCCGCTGCCGACAATGGGGAGCATGTCACTTCTGGCAGCGTGGGGAGCATGTAAACACTCCCTCCGCGACTTTTCTTTCAACGCGGGACTCAGGAGGCCCTTTTCAGCACCTCATTTAAAAGCGGCCTTAGCCTTGTTGAAAATCCAAATACAATAATCCTGCCTTTTGTGACATTTCTGAGATAAACCTCTCCTGCCTTGCTTGCTCTCAGCATAATGGTTTTTGCCATGGTAGTAAATGGTAAAACTGACCAAGTTGTAAGGGCTGTTTCACTTCCATAGTAGTGCCACACCTACAGTGCTGCAGAATGCAGCTCATTTGTCAGGGCTGGGCACGGAGGAGAAAACAGAGGAACTCAGACATTCCTCCAATGAGGCAAGGAGCAAAGAGTAAGGCAGGTCCAATGAGGCCCAAGCTACTAAATGGTGGCTTGAAGAAATCCACCATAGAACTAAACTCCTGCCATATAATGCGAGTCCTTCCTCCTTCAGCTCTTTTTACCCGAGACACACTCACACATGCCCGTGCAGTGGACATGAGTGGGTGTGTCCCATTTGAAAGCGGCAGTGTAGGGGTGTGCATGTACACGCCTGCATAACACACACCTCCATCCACCTCCACCCATTGCCCCTGCATGGAGCAACTGGTGAAACCGCAGTTTCCTCCATTCGGGGGATGGATCGGGGATGGGTGTGTGCTCGTGTGCACCCACCACCCCACACCACCCCCGCAGCAGTACCCCCACGGATCCCTCCCCCCGCCCCCAGCTGCAGCCTGTTTTAAAAGGGCCTTCCACATGTTCTGGTACCATACCATTTCCTAGGCCAGGAGACTGTCTGCAGCTGCTGACGGGATGAGATTGGCATGTCCTGCATACAGTCCTCTTGATGACTTGCGTTCTCTCTCTCCATGCCTAATGAGATGGCGACAAAGTAGTTCAGATGATTCGTTTTATTGGTCTGACTTCTGTTGGTGAGAATGTGCAAGCTTTCAAGCTACAGCCTGATGAAGAGTCCCATGGGAGCTGAAAGCTTGCACATTCACACCGACAGAAGTCGGTCCAATAAAAGATCTCATCTGAACTACTTTGTCTCCACCTCTTACCTTTGGGACCAAAATAGTAACCACGCTCTCTCTAGATCACATACCCAATGAGACAGAGAATACAGCTTGAGAATACAGCTCTGTACTGCTGTCATTAACCCTCAAACAAGGACAGATCCACCTGAGCCGCCATAGTGAGGGGCTGTTGGCTTTATCAGGAAGCATGAGATTCTGGTAAGATAAGTTACTTGCTTGCTCAGTAGATTAATAGTCATTAGCCAAAGCTAATGTCTCACAGTCTGTGCGAAAGATGTGCTTGTGTGTGCTGTAGAGGGGCCTGTCAGCTATCTAGGTTCTGATGCCTTCTCTTTTTCTTTGTACTTTGTTTCCGTTGCTGCAGCAGCTGCATTTTCTGAAGGCTGCCATAGGCCTACATTGCAGCTAGGCCCAATCTGACTCGACTGCTCAGACTGGACAGTCAGACCTTTCATGCAGATGGAGTGGTGCCATGTTGTTCTGAAGGACTAGTGCAATAGTCAAGGATTTAGATTGTGCCTCACTCCCTTGAGCGGACAGTGGAGCTGATGGTGGGGGAAGGGTTTGCCTTCACCAAGATTCATTCTGCTTTCTGCTAGCAGAGCACTGGGATGGAGAGTGGGAGAGATAAGGAACTTGGGTCTGTTGCCGTGTCTGGCTTAGCAACTGCCTGGCAGTGCCCAGGAAGAATACTGGAGGATCTATATGCACATTGACAGCCTCTGCCATGAAAACACACTCTGGCATTTGTTCGTCTCCTAATGTGTGGGGACACTTCAGCTGGCAACCTCTCCTAATGCTAATGGGACTTGTACACCAGGTGTCCCATACATCAGAAGGAGAATAGGCTACAAGGAGGTAACACATGGAGGTACCAGCAACTCCATGTGCCGTGGGGGTTTAAGGACTGACATTTGTCATCATCGCTCCTTTGGTAAAACAAAATCTGTGCCGTTTGTGCCTTTTGGAGGGAGCTAGCTTTCTGCAAGCCTACGTGACAACTTGTCCAACAGCTCCCCCATTAGCTCCCCACACATGATTCCAGATTCCAGCTCAAAAATCACTCTGCAGTTTTCAAGCCCACCAGGACGCTTGTTCCAGGCTACCTGGGCTCTGTTCTTTTCTCAGGGTGGCTCCAGCGATGTCAGTGCTCCTGTATTCTGGGTGCAATGGTGAGTGAGACTTGGCTCCTTGTCTTTTCACTCCTCTCTCTTTCTTGAGCTCATTTGACACTAGCTTTTCCTCTGACCCACGTTATAATCCTCCTCTATCAGCAGAAGAACCTTCTGTTCCACTGCTTTGGCCTCCTGGCACAGGCTTTCTGTGTCTCCTATCAAATCTCAGCGAAATGCAGCACTCCCTGGCTCCATCTATGAATTCCTCAGCTCCTCCTGCTCTAAGGTACATTGTTTCTGATATCCAGTCTGTCTGAAAGACCCAAAGCAAAGGAAAGTCCTCTAGCATTCATTCTTTCTGATGTAACAAATCCAGGAGTGGAAGTTACCTCACCCTCTAATCTTCTTCTGCCCATAACAATGCATAATTTGTATCTACTGTGTGTGGAATTCATTGCTATGAAACTCTTGTTTCTGGGTGCAAAAGCATTATCTACCTTAAATAAAGATTTTTCTGTCATTCAGACCTTAATTCCTGTCAGAAGAACTCAGCACAACTGTTAGAAATGATCTTGGTGCTCACTTAATGTAAGGTTCAGTTTAGCTTTTATTAAAAATAATTTACAAATTTAAGTTGAAAAGCATCAGTGGCCGAATAGACTGCACTTCCTAGTCAAAGTTTGGTAGTGCTGGTTCACAAAAGACTCAGCTTCTTGGGAGAGCTGTAGGCAGCAGTGTTGTCAGCGCTGGGATCTTTTTGGTGGGGGGAGGAAGGGGGAGGGAAGGTGCCCTGGGTCATTCAGAGTTAGAGGGGATACATCCAGGCAACCGGATCCTGCAGCTGTTACGATTCTGTTCTAATTAAGATGGGTGCAGGGTTGCCATCTTTCTGGTTGCTTTGACCTGGGGCGAGAGCATGCTGAAAGGGGGTAGAAGAAAGGATGTCTCCTGTCCCATTCCAACATGGCTACCCCCTTCAGAGTGTCATGATGTCACATTGCTCCAAAGGCCATATCAGAAAGAGGATGAGGCAAGGGGAATTTCCCACCATTTTACAATGTGGCCATGTCTCCTCTGGAGTGCCTCCTTGTCACCTCAAGTGTCTTCAGGGAGTGAGGCCTGAAAAGAAGTGGGAAAGCCTTTCCCCCTTAACCTCTTTACAACATGACCCTGCCCCCATTCAAGCAGGCTGGAGAAATAGAGGCTTCATCTGGACTGGAGTCTCTTGATCAAACTGAGAGGGGTGGAAGCCCTCGAAGCCAGTGACCACTGTCTCAGTTCCCATCCTTTCCCTTAGTCTTGAAGGAGGCAGGTGAGAGATCCTTGGTGATTTTAAATGAGATGCAGGGCTGGCCTTACGATTTGTGGGGCCCAGGGTGAAGATAAAATGCGCAGCCTTTGTTGACCCCGCCCCTTTGGGGGCAACCTCTGCAGTGCCCTGAAGGTGGTAATGTTTGGAGCCCCACTGAGTGGGAGTGGTGCCCCCACAACTTGTCCTGGTGAAAATAGAGGCCACTGTGGGGCCCTCAGAAAGAACGGGGTCCGGGGCACCTGCCCCAGGTCACCCTGTGGTGAGGCCGGACCTGATGAGATCCTACAACCCATGGCCATGCAGGATCTGCTCATTTGACCCCCTGTGTGAAGGTGGAGCAGGGGGAGGCGTGCTCCCTTGAGTCACGGAGCACCCACTCATGGCCACTCACGGCTCACTACCGAGAAAATACTTGCTGTCTCCCGGTGCTCCACCATCCATTCCCCTCTGGGGCTATAAGCTGCTGGAGAAGAGGACACACCTACTGGCGTAATCACTCAAAAAACAGGAAAGTGAGGAGATCAGTAAGAACATAAGAACAATAGGGAGGTGAATGACTTTGCTTTAAAACAGGAACATTTGTGGGTGAGACTTACAGATCCATTTTTTCCTAAAAGAGCCCTGCACTCTGCTAGAGCCACTAAATCTATTTATTCCAACTTCCAATATTTAATTTACACCATTCCAGTAATCACCTCAGAATCTGAACCCCGTGGAGGGCCAAATAACGGAGGCAGGCAGCATTCTGTAATTCTCCTGTGAATGATTCAGACTCATTTTAGTTTTGCAAAGTAGGTCACAGCTAGCCTGTTTCGATTAATGTTAATTTCAAAATCTACCTCAAAACAACACAAAGGAACAACACTTCGCATTCATAGAGTGCTTTCTGCCTTCAAAGTGCTTTACAAATATTCACTAATTCATTAGCAATGAATGATCAGAACCACTTTCTTTGTTATGGTTTTATGAATAACTTGCTAAAAAGGTTGTGACATCCGTGTACCATTATTTTGCATGGCATCTGAAAAGAAAGTCCTGGAAACATGTTTATTTTTGTTTTCTACTTCTGACCACTCTGTTTGGATAAACTGCCAAGTTTGACTCTCAACTTGCAAGTACAGTAACTTTCTCCTTTGAAATTTGGGGCTGTAATGTCTGGAGCTGCTTTTTGGTAGAAAGGGATTGTTCTGCTCCTGACTCTTTATGATCAATTTCTTTTCCCGAAATCAATTTCATACGTAAGGTTAACTGAGGAGGTCCAAACAAATGAATACATGTGCGCTTATCTGACAGTATTGCATATACAAATAATGAAAGCGGCACATTATCAATTCTCCTTAGTCAGAAGTATTCTTCATGTTTTCATAAAAAGTACTTAAGATCTGACTTTGAAGAGAGACTTTGAAAACTTGCCAAACCTTCTTTGTATTTTGAAAGTCCACATCAAGAAAGTAGTAAATAGTCATTGAGCGTAGGAAAAAGGAAACTATTAGCATTGTTTTCTTTTAAAGATAAAAGGAAAAATGCAGTGCGAAACTTCATCATTTGCGTATTTGTTTATTTTAATCAATTTAAAACAATTGTCACTATTAAGTTCATGTTAGTCTGCCTACTGAACTGGATAAAATGGCTTCATATCAGTCAGTTTTATATATGGATATATTTTATTTTATTTAAATTTTTTACACTTGGAGTTTTATGTGCTAAAATGTTTCCATTTAATTGCAAATGAGAAACTGTAGTAATGCTGAATTAAAAAAGCCTAAACACAACAAAATCCAGGTCTCCCTGATTTCCATAAAGCAATAGGTCTTCAAATCTCCTTCTCAGGGCTCCATTTATCTCTCTTGTTATAAGTGAAAGCAAGAGAGCCATACTCTTTTGTTACATTTCTAGAGAGGCAGTATGGGCCAAATTCTGTGCTCATGTAACTTACAATAGCTCTGTAAAAATCGTTGGAGCTGCCCTACTTTGCACCGGTAGGGAATTTGTACCCTGCTGACTACACATGAATTGAAAATATGACAGTTACATTTTTATAAACATGTTGAAATTCTTTCCATGTAAAAATACTCAAATGGGGATGCCAGCTGATCAGCTGTGCACTCAGAAGGAATGAATGTGAACCCACACTATGTACCGCACAGGTAGAAGCTATCGCATGCATTTGCGCTGGATAGAAGAACTTTGAGATTGTGTAATTATATGTGGTTGAGCAGTTAACTTGCTTTTTACCACTGATAATGCAGGTTGTACTTATGCATATATTAATTGCAATGCCATTAAACTGTCCCATGTGTGAAGTAGTAGGATGAAGAACTGCCTGTTCACTTTAACTTTAATAAGTTCAATACATGTTCAGCTAAAAAGGAATTTATGGTGTAAGTAAATTGAAATGTTCAGTAGAGTGCTGCTTGCAAGCACCATATGACATGACTGCCATTCAAAAAGTCAGCGTAGGCCAACAGTTACCCATATCATTGTGATGGAAAAGCAACAAGGAACAGAGATCTAAATATCTAGTGCAAAGGAGATACCGTGGTAACTGCAGCAAAATGTTATCTTATGAGTGAAGACAGCTGTATAGATCAGGGTGGGGGAGAGAATCTTTCCCCTCCCATGGCCACCCCATATAGGGGTGTGCTCAGGAAACATGGAGGAGATGGACCAAATTGTGGAGCTATACCCTAGATTGATCCTCTATCATTGAGTGCATGTCCTCATCTTCACTCCCTTCTCCTGAGGTTTTGAGGGTAGGGATTAGAGCCACAGGCCAGATTCCAGAACTGGAAAGAGGCCAAATATGAAACAGCCATGGGTTGGATTTAGCCTCCAGGCCAGAGGTTCCCCACCCATGGCAGAGACAGAGGGTGATTTCAGACGAGACGGGGCGGCATTCAGAATCACCCTTCTGATTCCTCGCCGGAATCAGTCCGTCACGTCCAACAGACATGCCGGCTGATCCCGGCGGGGAATCGGGGAGGGGGCGGAGCCACGCGGCGCAATGTGCATCCGCACGGCCCCGCCCTCCCCCCATGCTCTGGGGGATTCCGGGCCATGGTTGCCGTCCAGATGAGATGGGCCCCTTCATTGCGGTGGGGAATCACATTCACCACGTGATGGGCACCGGTCCCGCCGGTTCTGCCGATGGTGTGGTGAATGTGATTCCCATGATTGAGCGTGGTTAACATCTGGGTGGGAACTTCTGGTTCCCCAACAGACGTTATGAGGCCATTCCCCACCACAGGGTATTGACTGTGGTTGAGCGTGATCTCATAACATCTGAAAATACCCAGACTCTATGGTCATAAGGTGTTGCTATGATGTTTTTATCATAGCTATGATATATCATAAGGTGTTGCTATGAGTTTGAATGACCGCATTTTGCATGTATTGGAGAAAGACAGATGTTGGATTAACTGGTTATCTGAGATTTTTAAGCTTGGCAAAGACAAGGTATGCCAGTCCATCATCTCTTGCTTCCATCTCATTATCAAAACTTGGTTGGCTATTAGCTCATCTCATTCTGCTTTCAATAAGTTCAAACAATGTATTCAATTTTATAACCACCAACACTATATGAAGAGGATAAAACTGAGAATGAATGAGAATGAAGGGCTAATAAAGTATATTGAGATGCAGGGATTCTCTAGTTCTTTGAAAGGGCTTTTGGTCTGGAAAGTTTATTGGTCATAACTCGCCAGCCAGAGACGTTCCTATAGGAATTCCATTTTCATAGGCAACTGTAGAAGGACCAAAAAGGAATTATGGTGCTTCGGGCAACCATAGGAAGATAATGGGTATTTTCAGACGTTACGAGATCACAGTGCACCACGCTCAATTCCGCGTGGTGGCTGTGATCGCGTAATGTCTGTTGGGAGAAACGGATGTTTCCCCCCAGATGTTACCACGGCATGGGATTGCATTCAACACGTGAGCGGCCGAAGCGGTGGACCGGAGGCCGCCGCGTGTCAAATGCAATCCCATGCTGGGGTGAACCCCGGCGTCTCGTCTGGTCGGGCGCCACGGCCCGGGATCACCGGCGGGACCCCGGGCCATGGCGAATCTCACCCGATGCGGCGGCCGCATTGGCCCTGCCGCCCTCCCGTCTCCCCAGAGGGCGGGCAGCTGACACTCTGCCCTGCCAAGAGAATCCCCTCAAAGCTAGACCCACTAGAGTTACACAAGAGAGGGAGTCAGTCAGGCTCTGATTCACTAAGGAGTAATTTTTTCAAACATACCTATATGGCTTAAGAGCCTGTGTCCCATCCCCAGTTTTATCCACATTATGGCCATAAATATTTAGTAGCCAATAAGATTTAGACGCCTTATGCCTATTCGAAAATGTCACCCTGTTTGTAAAGTGGCTTGAGATGCAAGCTTTCAGTATCATTTAAATTACGTGGGGATTAAAAATCTCACTAATATCTATCTTGCAGCAATACTCTGCTTTCCAAGATTTTGCTTCTCATGTTGATAACAAAACTAAAGAGGTGAAAATTCCCAACGGCCTGGAGAGGCAGAGGTTCAGAACGGTCTCTGTGGCTTTATGGGGGAGATGAGCGACTGTGCAAAATTCCACCTAGGCTTTCCATAAGATCTTCTCACTTTTCCACTTTAGGAAAGATCAATCATTATTTTGCAGAAGTCCCATCATTGCTGTTCAGTTTAAAACTTTCAAATCTATACAGAATGAATATAAATGATTTCTGTTATCACAATAATATAAGTTATCTGTGTTTACCTAGAAAAAAATACCATATATCAAAATTCATGAAGGGCCATGGAGCTATGTAGAAACACTGCTTAGCAGTTCTCATATAAAGGAAAGCCTTTAAATGTAAATAAATAAATAATAATAAATTAAAAGACTATGGCCCTTTTCGCACAGACACTTTAACACTGATAAAATGGGTGTTACATTTTATTATACATGTTGCAGGGCACCCATAGAGCACACCTGCAGCCCTGCAACATGTATAATAAAATGTAACACCCAGGCCCTTCTTCATCTCTGGTGAAACTCCATTGCTTTCAATGGGGATTCATCAGGAATGAGTTGAGATACATTTGTTTATTTAGTGGTTGCTTAAATGCTCTTTGCTCCTCAAACCCACACAGTTTTGCTGCATTGTTCCAGTCAGTATTCTAGTTCCTGTAGAGAAGCACAGTTTCATCGAGTTAAACTATCTGTTGGCAAGATTAAAAGAGGAGGCCGAGGCCAAATTGCCTCTTTTATGCCAATGCAAAAGCTAGAGCAACTACTAACACCAGAGCTGTGACTCTAGGTTTATACCAGTGTCACGGAAAGCAGAATTTGGCACCAGTCCAGGTCTCTAACTCTCAGAATGTGAAGCTATCATAAAGCTACACTTCATGGTGATCCACATAGTTGTAAAAATGTCACAAGGGATTGGAGTTGTACTTTATGGATTATCTATGTTGAAATTCCTAGATATCTGCATCTGCCACTAATCAGGTGGCCTGATTAGTATGCACAATAAACTATGGCAGTTATTTTCTCTTGTGAATATTTGTCCATTGTGGTATCATACTTTAAGCAGAGATCAAATTTTACCTTATTAAGTGAGGGATAAAAGCCGCAATCCAAAGTTGTGCATGTGCAGACCTAAGCTACCTTTGCGTGCGTAGAAACACTAACACACAATGATAGGGTAAAAACAAATGAGACACTGGCCCGCATTAGTCCACAATGGCCTGGGACTCACTCAGACATGTAGTCCTGTGCCGCCAGATGTTGACCTGTGACTGCCCTGGGGTGGGTAGGTGGCTGGCCCAGGATGTGCCCTGGGCATGATCCTGGGAGCCGATCCCAGGCCAAGAGCTGTTCACAAGGGTCAACATGGACCACCATGTTTGTTCAGCATCACCTATCCCCGCCACGGGGCAGGGGCTGCCATGGCTGTTCACCATGGCTGATTACCATGACTGCATGCCATGGCAGGGGGCTGGGAATGGGGTGGGGCTGGCCACTCACACGTTTGTTACGTTCCCCTGCCCTACCTGGGATGGGGTGGGGGGCAGTGGGACGGCTCTCCGGCTGCCTGGGTCACAGGCATTTTTGTTGCATGCCGCTTGCCAACCCAGGGAGTGCCGGCCATGCTTTTCCGCCATGGGGCAGGCCAGGCAGCCACCACAACTCCTGCACATTTGTTTTCACCCATAGTGTGCATGAACATAGCGCCCCAGGCAAAGTTCCTTACTTCTTGACCGTGCTGCCATCTGTATCTGTAGCCCCACCTCTCCCTCTGCTGGATGGCAACACTGCTGAGGGGGAGGGGGGAACATTTTACCTAGGGGCACCGTGTGTGCAAGGGTAGCTTTTGTCTGCACACGTGCACAGACCTTGGATCGTGTGCTTTTTTGACATTGCTACAACTGACCTCAATTCAGAATTCCTTATGAACTGAATGAATGAACTGACTGAATGAATGAATTTTGGGTGTGCAAAGGAATGCAGGTTGGATCCCAGTATTGTTGGCAAGGCCTGCTTTAGCAATACATGGTTAACCTGTCTGTTATTATGCCAGCATGTTGGAAATGCATGTCTACAGCAAAGCTCTCTGTCTCTCGGCATAACTATGCTTTACAGTTGGTCACTGTGGCTAGATAGTTGATGAAATCTGATTTTCAAATGTTCCTTAATGTCTGCTGCAACGGAGCCCTACCCTGCGCCCTATTGAAACCACTCTCAAAGCCATTTCCCAATGAAATTCCACTCCAGTGGAGTGACTCACATCAGAAGACATTCCAGAAAGAAGAAGAATTATGCCATTGCTGGAATTGATGTAATAGTGTTTTTCAGGAGAGTTTAATAGATATGAGTGATATTTTGGCAGGCAATTGTAATAACCCTAGATCTCTGATTGCATTACTGACTACTAGCGAGGAGGATCTCTTGGGAAGGGGCATTACTTAGGTACTTTCTTCACATTTTTAACTTACTGTAGTTATCTTTAACGTAACATAGGATTTATTTATTTATTTATTTTAAAAAAGACATATTAGAGAGTTTAACTGAGAAGTACAAGAAATTTACAAGAAACTGAATTCTAAATACTTGCAGTAAAACCCTTCTCGGGCTAAAAAATAAGCTTGATTGCATCATGTTTGAGATGAACTCTGTCACGACGCAGCCGGGCTCAGTTGTGTGATCCTGAACGCAATGTAATGATGGTGGCCTTGCATTCCATGGGATGCTGTGACGCCATGGCACTGCATGTGGGTGGGGCCACATCAGGAAATGGATGGGGAATGGCTTAACTTGGCCTTTTTTCTGATGTAGCCCCACCCCTATGGAGTGCTGTGACATCGTGGCATTCAGTGGGGATGGGGCTAGGAAAAGGGCAGGGCTAAGGCATTCTCCTACCCCCTTTTCTGGCATGGTCCTTTTCCTGCTGAGTGTCGTGATGTCATGATTTGTAAGCCCTAGGAAGATTGTAAGCCCTAGGGCAGGGACTGTGTCTATTCAATTACTTTGTAAAGCACCAGATACATTGCTGGCGCTATATAAATGCTTGCTAATAATAATAATAATAATAAT
>QEPC01006430.1:1828988-1863735 GCA_003113815.1 Sphenodon punctatus | reverse complement strand
ATTACAATCAAAGATATGTTAAACTACCTGAAAATAATTCACTTCCCCTACCTACAAGTTTATAGCTTGTGGGTCATTGCCACACACCCTGCTTTCACCTGCTGTAATAAATTCTGGTGAAATATCTACTAATGAGTACCAAACTTAAAAGTTTTTTTTCCCCCCTCAGACATTCCATGGTCACCATGTATGCCAGCTTGCATCATGTATCATCCAGCGATGTCATTTTATTTTGGGGGCTGACTTGATACAGAGGGACACAGTGCAATATTGACTTGAAATTTCTTTAATATTCCTCACTGAGAGTTTTCTATATTTGTTTCTTTGGGTGGTTTTCCATTGTATCTTCCTGATCAATAAACAACTAGATCATCTGCTGTTTCTAGGAATTGGCCATGCAGTGGAAAATGTAGATGATTCACATTGTTCAACAATATTTCAAATTTCATTGAGCAGATGACATAAGTGACAGGAATGGGAAGCGTGGAGCGGATGCATGCATTGCGCTCAGCAAGCCTGCAGGAAAGGTAAGCAGAGCTATCAAACACATTTGGTACAAGTGCTCCTGTTGTTTAATGATTTTGAAGTTTTTTAGGCCTGCAGGTCAATGTCCCAGGAACATGTCGATGCAGCTAAGAGGGAAGATCAAGAACCTGGAAGATAGAGAGAGACAGGTTCTCTAGACGGGAGAGCTGGAAATAAAGCAGGTTAAGAGCTTCACCTGTCACAGAAGAATCACAGTCTCTCAAGAAAGCAAATGTTAAAAGAACAGCATTAGCTCGCAAGACATCCAAAACAGGTGTTTGGAAAAAGAAGAAAGTCTCATTCATAACCCAAATGGAAAATATTCAACAGAAATAGCAACTCACTTGCATTGAGACGCTATCAAGGCTTGGCAAATTCACCTGTCTGGAGCCTCACACAGCTGAATAATCTGCCTGGACAGGTGGAAAACTGCTGAACTTTATCCGTGAGTAAAGTATAACAATGTCGAGGAAGTGTTGTCTTGGTTGACAGTAAGAGAGAGTGCTACAGTGTGGTGCAAATTAATATCTCTGAAAAGAGTCCCCAAGCAGTGGAATTAAGAGCGCTTAGTGCAAAAACCCTGATGCAACTGAAAAACGGGTGAATTTAGTTTTCAGTGATTCCATGTTTCTTTTTCTGAGGCCATTATTGGATTATCATGTTACAGAGACACTTGAAAATGATTACTATGAGCTATTGAATTTATTATGGAAGAATTTCGAAGTGTCTAGAAGAGCTAGTGATGGACTCTTCCTGTACTATACACTATACAAACTCAGTAAAATATGTCCCTGGCCCCAGAGAAATTAGATTCTTGTTGCTAAGGTAGCGTATAGCCCTGATATTTCTAGTCTTCACTGTAAGGAAAAAATTAATATAATTTTGGGGCCTGAGGATAAGAGATTCTTACTCCTTTATCCATGCTGCACAGCAGTGTATGGGAACTGGTTCCATCCAAATCATGGGATGAAATCCTGGCTCTTCTGAAATCCAAGAGAGCTGTACCACTGACTTCACGGGAGTCAAGATTTTCCTCAAGGATGGAGGTGGGCCATGGCTCAGGTGGTAGATTCTAGCATATGCTTTACATGCTTAAGGTCCCAAATTCAATCCCCAATATCTCTGAGTCAGGATCTCTGGTAGCACACCTGGGTGAGGTCTCTGTCAGAGACCCTGAAAAGCTGGATTTGAAATCCTGCTGCCATGACAGATTGTGACAATACTGGGCTAAGATGGACCATTGGTCTGACTCAGTTTGGCAGCTCCTTATATAATCTCATCCATAACCCTTGCATGGTGTGGAGTTCAAATCAAAATTTGGAGACATTGGTTCATACCAGATTGTTGGGTGTAAATTCAGGTACCTCTATTGACTCCAGTGGTGTCATTCATCCATGCCGAGGGACTAGTCAATGACAACTGAAGATCGTTGGTCTTTGGATGATGTCCTTACTGGCCATAAAGAGTTAAATGTTCTTTCATTGTTTAAAGCCTTTTACAGAAAGGAGTATTATAGTTGTGCCAGGCTTTCCCAATTTGTCAGGAGCATGGTAGGATTCGTGGCAGGTGAAGCATACAGGAATACCGTGGACTGCTTTAGATTGCAGCAAACATGACTATCGTACTCCTTACTTAGTGAGTGATAGCTTGTTTCTCATCCATGTTTCATCCTTCCATTATCAGCAACAAGGACAGAAGTACCTGTGAAGCAGCCTTAGTAGGTGCTATGGAACACCGACAAGATCTTGATGCTCAGACAGCCCCTGCGCACTTTGCTTTATGCATGCAGGAACTCTATGGGTGGTCAGCTAAAGTGGCAGCATGAGAGTAGCAGCAATGATGGAGAGCACTGGATTGTGAAGATCAGAGGTTGTGGTCAGGACAGAAGGTGGAAGCAGAGTTGCTGTCAGGGCCCAGCCCAGGTCATGAGTTCACAGGATAAGGAAGAATCGGGACAAGGTAGGAGCAAGGAGACAATAGACAGAATCAGGTCCAAACAGGGAAGCAGACAGAGGCAGATCCACAGAGGTCCAAGAACAGGGTCAGTATATAGACTATAATATATAGTCTAAACAAGCAACACACCGGTCAGAGCACAGGGCATTGCTCTGCCCAGCTTCCTGCTTCCTTTCTCAGTCTCTTATTGTACCAGCAACCAATTCCATGTGCATAAGGTGTGACCTAGCTGTAACCACAAGTCAGTCACAGCATCCAGAATCAAGCCAGCTGTCCAGAGGACACAGTGCACTATGGGTTGGGCTGCTATGCTGGGAACCGCCAGTGACACCGGTTCAAGGTCATTATAGGAGCAGACAAAATAGAAGAGCAGCAGCACTGGCAGAAAGATGGGAAACTAGGGCAGATGGTAAGTCAAGGGCCCAAGGGTAGGGGATGAGCCAGAGTGAGCTGAGTGCAAAGAATTGAGGCAGAATAGCAGCATTCATCTTGGAACCAGAAGGCCACTGCCAAGGCTAACCTGGTACACATAGGCCCTTTTTACTCAAACACCGATAAAATGGGCGTTACATTTTATTATACAGGGTACAAGGCAATACTGCAGCCCTGCAACATGGGGCCTTTTCACACGAGATGCCTCCACCCAGTTTCACTGCGTGGAGATGGGTGGAGGCGTCTGTGTAAACACCGCGGGCGGTGGGTGTCGGTGGGTGTGTGCTCCCGTGCAACACCCATCTCCACCCACGGAGCACCCGTTGCTCTGTGGGTGGGTGGCGGGTGGAGATGGGTGTTGCGTAGGAGCATGCACACACCTACACCCACTGCCCGTGGTGTTTACACAGACGCCTCCACCCAGCGAAACTGGGTGGAAGCATCTCCTGTGAAAAGGGCCCATGTTGCAGGGCTGCAGGGTTGCCCTGTACCATGTATAATATAATGTAACACCCATTTTATCGGTGTTCGAGTGTCTGTGTAAAAAGGGTCATAGTCATGAGAGATGGCCCAACATATCATGATCTTCTGTCCTCTGCTGGCTTTGGGCTCCCCATTACACCTTGGTGCCATTGCTGCATCTTTTCACGTCACTATTGGTAAAGCAGAGGCTAGGGAACTGGTCTGTAGCAGCACCAGGTTTTTGGGAGCAGGGGAAATCAATGGCAGATCTCGTTATTGTCAAACCCCTTTATGTGTCCACTGCTTTATCTACACAAGCTAATGGAAACTTTCAGAGCTGCAGCCACGCAGAAGCCAGAGGAAACCTTGATTCAGTACTGAGGGACTTTGCATGGGGATGAACCACATGTTCTGCCGAGGCATTTGACAGATTTGGGTTCTGAGATCATATGAGAATGTCAGGCCTAGCTATCCAAAGACTTTATGGAGAAATAATTAGATCTCTGTTTAGAAGAAGAATGTGCAGAATATTGCCTTCGGGGGAAATTACCCCCCAAAATGGAATCCATACATTTTTAAAAAGACAATAAGAAAATTTGAAATGATGTAAAACCTTCTTTATTCTGCTATCTCCCCCCCCCCGTCCGCCACCATCACCAATACTTTGACTGATGGAAGCTCTGACAAACTTACGAGCAGCTCAAATGTAATGCCCCACTTCTTGCTTCCTCCTGTCTTTCTTGATTTTTCTGTGGACCTAACTACAGAGTGACTTTGTAGAGCAAATCCCTACAGTTTGCATAAGTTTGCCATATTTTTTTCCGCTGAGGGCGTCGCCGTTGCTGAGTGACTTTGTACAGAATGGTCAGTCACCCATCATCCTATTTAACAGAATCACTCAACAGCATTTAAATGCTGAAGGCATTTAACCAGCCATAGTGAAATCTGTTGTGGATATGTAGCTTTTTCATGGGCAACCTTCGTGATCCCACTAGCCCCGGGTCCTGTGGTGGATTCTATTGCTGTGCCAGTTTTGATGGAAAAATGTTTTACAGGAAAAGATGTCTGGCACACCGTGGCTGCAATATTAAATGGAGCTTCCTGTGTTACCCCCTTGCTTCTTTGGCACATTAGTTTGCAGTAACTGACTCTGCCAGGGAAAAGAAATCAATATGTATGGAAATTTGACCAAGTTTTGAAAGCTATTTTTAGTTTTGATTGTTATCGTGACCAATCAACCAAAAAAAAGAAAAGAAAAAAGATGTTGCAAGGAGCTGCAAGAGCTTTATTTCTTTTAAGCCAACCTTGCTCATGGATGTCAGTGGGGTAAATGGATCAGTTGGCAACCAAGATCAGTTGCAGTAAACTAGGACTCCAGTGTTCATAATTTATTGGGGATAATCTCCCACTTTGAGAGCACTGAGATTTGCTTTTGGTGTTAAATTATTGGGCTAGGCAAAGTATTTTAAATCACACAGATTATTTAAAAAGCAATGTTATGCTGTGGGGCAAAGTTGGTGAAACTGGTGTAGCTGAGAAATTGGTATTCTAGTATTGATTGTAAGACTTCTTAGTGGACAGTCACTAAGGATAAAATATCTTAGGTGTTTTTAAGTGATCAGCAGTTTCTTTCAATCTCAGTGGAACGTAGGTTCCTAAATCATTTCTGAAAGTGAATGCATCCTCCAGCAGGATAGCATGCACACTAGCAGTTAGTGTGGGTGCAAATCTCATCGAAGTGCATAGGACTTGAGTACATGCTATTTTACTGAAGGATCACACTGTTATCTCAGGCTACATTCCTCGAGCTACTTACTCCAGAGTGGTCAGTGTGACTGTGGTAGAGTAAATGGCTTGAGGAAAGGATTACACTTTTATAAAATGTTACCTGCTAGATTCCTAATTATCAGTATTTCTCCAAGTTACCAAATTTCAGTGATATTGTTTATTTCTGTTTCTGAATGCTGAAGGCCTAGAATTTGTTACTGTATAATACTTTCAGCCTTGAAATTACCCACTTTCGTATCACTCAGTATAACAATGGAACAGCTACTATCCTTGTATTCTGGAGTCTGTACTTTGTTTCAGCTATCAAATCTAAAAAAGGATCGTACGTCATTTTAGACAGAATACTGACTGAAATCCCAAACCCGATAGAAGTTGACCCTAACAAGACTCTAGAAGTTTGGCTTAACAGAGTAAGATTAGATTCAGGAGATGTTTAGGACACAGCTGCACTATGGCTATCTCTCCAAGTGACTAATTAGACAATATATGTGTGTAATATGGGAAGGGAGAGGGTGTATGTGTGTGCGTGCAAGTGGGTGGTCTTGGGAGCTGTTTTTTTTTTAGCACAGTAACCCTAAATGAAATTAACTAGTTTCTGGAGATGTCCTCTCTTCTGTACCCCTTCTATAATCCTGAATAGAGATGTGGAAACCTGGCAAGCACAAAGTCTGAGAGGAATTTTGGATTAATTTAAAACCAAATGCCTCCGGGGATCATGAAGATCATGTGGACAGACAGTGGGGATTGAAACCATTTAGGGGATGAGTGGGCAGTGAGAGCAGGCGTAGGATAGGAAACTCCACCAGGCAGAGGCACAGGACCTCCCATTGCCCAGTGAAGTAAACAACACTGGAAAGAAATAGTCCCAAAGAGCATGTGGAAGGAGCTGTCTGATGGAGAGATTTAGGGCCAGATTCAGTGAAGCCTGGTTATTAACTTTAAGTCCAATCTTCAGTTCCATTGAAATCAGCAGACAATAAGGATCTTCTTGAAATTAACCACATGTGTTAAGTGTTTTGCTGAATACTGAGAAGGACTTGTATGTAAGAAAACCTATGGGAAGAGCAACTGTAAGGGATGGATCCTGCAAATTTCCATGCACTTGGGTAGACCCCTGGCGTCTGGCAGGAACCTTGTGTGACCTGAGTTGAGTGCCATTTTTAGACAGGATGTGCCCACCCAGGACCACCCATTTCCAATGGACCCAGGCACCCATCTGAAGGTGGCATGGGTGAAGGTGTGCTCCCATGACCCACGCACTGCTTATCCATGCTGCTGGGTTTCTCCCCATTGCTCCATGCGGAGGTATGAATGGGCAGTGTGTGCGTACAGGCACACACCGACTGCACACCCATCCTCTACCATCTAAACCTCTCCCCGCTCACTGGAGTGTACGGCAGCGCACACAAACCCATGCCGCCCAGGCAGGTCCATCTAAAAATGGCCATACTGTTGGGTCAGGGTCAAGTCAGGGGTAATTTTGACCTGACTTGTTTAGCTTCAAGTTGGGTTGGTGTGGTCCTTTACCAGAGATGAGCCAACCTGCTGGGAGTAGCCCTGTCCCCTGCAGTGCACCAGTTCATTGGCCAGGCTGGGTTGGGTGTAGACTGACTCTAGCTAGGATCTTGTTTGAGTTAGCCTGAAAAGCTTGGTCTAAGCAGGGCTCTACACTCTATCCAGATTCCATGAGGTATTTAAGCACGTGTTTAACCTTAAGTACATAAGTAGCTTCTTCAAAACCGATGAGACTGCTCATGTAATTAAAGATCTGTGAGCCTCACTGGAACACAGTAGGTAGCTCAGCACCTCACATGACTGAGTTCAAAGAGCAGCCTCCATTCTGAATGCATCACTGGGAAGATTCCCTCCTATAATTAATTAGACAAATAAAAGATAGGAGCAGTGGCGATCCATCAGAACAGTTGGGAATATCTGGGAATTTATATTTTCAGGTTACCTGCTGGATTTTTTCATTTTCATTCCACTCTTATACATTAACCCCCAGAATCACAGTTGGACACAAGATGATGGAGGGGATTCAAAAGTATTTATTAACTCAGTAAAGTAAACTACTTTTATGGCAAGTGGATCAGGTTTTATAGGAAATCCACAGGCATGTACAAGTCACTTTGAAAGCATGGTACGCACCATTATTACTGCAGTTTTTAGGTTGGAGATTTGAAAGCATCACAAATACTTGTTATTTACTATTCGGACATTACACACACTGTCTTACTCCCACTGCACATCCTCCCCAATAAGTGGAATGTCAGTGTGTGTGACAATTATACCCAGACAGATTAGATGACACAGCATTAGCAAGATGGTTCTGGCATGGAGATCAGCAGTGAAAAGCTGTATAATGTTGGCTCTTCAGTAGTATAAGGCTTCAGTGTTAATACTCCATTAAGATGAATGGGAAGATTTGCATAGAATCATTTCAGTTACTGTATCAACAGACTCATAAGGACAACAGTAAATGGATTTTACTTCTCAAGGTCAACATCACATTAGGAAAACTAGAAGCAAAACTCTTTCAAAGTGCTCAATGTGAAGTAAAAATCAGTGGTGAAAACTTCCATTCATAGACTGTATTAATCTTGCATGCCAGCAGACTTCTATCCTCCCAGCTGGCTATTCACAACCAATTTAACAAAAGACACTATGGGGTTCTGTAGGGACCAGGTTACTAGTGAAGAGTTTGCTAAATCCTGCTCTGCGAGGTGCTGCAGAGCCTACGTTAATAACCTCCTAGGTGCAATTAGTAGTTAGGATGTTTTCTGCCACCACAGAAGAGTGCACTTGATGGCAGCTTTTCTCCCTCCATGTTTGGGTTCCATGGACCTGTGAAGCCCCAGCTTCTGAGCGGGATCCCAGGGAGAGGAAACATTGTTGTGGAGCCAGAACAACTTATTAGAGCCCTGTGCAGGACCCAGTTTTGAATTTCAGTCTCATCAAGAGCCACAAAAACACTCATCCCATGAGGAGGCTAGGTTAAGTGTGAGGCTTATGATGCCTAAAATGAATGCACGAACTGGCCACTCACCAATGATCATCTGATTGGGGATCAGTAGTATCACCTCCTCCAGCTTTGCAGTGAGTCCCAGCCAGGGGCTTGTGCTTGCACTGCAGGTGGAAGGAGGCTGCTGGTTTTTCCATCCTGCCAATTCCTACATGCTGAAACATTCCGTCAAATCCTGCCTGCAACAACATTGCTTTTCCCAGCTCATCCAGGCAGGTACACAGGTCCCATAGGGTCCTTCTTTCACTGCAGGGCTCTATATCCAACAGCTTCCAGGATGCAGGGCATGGCTGCCTGATCATCAGAACTCAGAAAATTGCCCCACAAACCTTAATGAACTAGACGCCACCTGAAAGCATCACAAATACTTGTTATTTGCTATTTGGACATTACACACACTGTCTTACTCCCATTCCACATCCTACCCAATAAGTGGAATGTCAGTGTGTGCGACAATTATACCCAGACAGATTAGGTGACACAGCATTAGCAAGATGGTTCTGGCATGGAGATGGTTCTTACCCATGTAGGGTTGGTGACTATAATGAACCTGTTTGGGGTACTTGAAGCTCAATGTGGGTGAGCAATTTGGTAATGGTCAAAGTGCTGATTTCCATTCTATCACTTTCACCTCAAGGACACTGTACTCCTCTCCCTTGAGTGTAGGGCTGAATGAGAGTCCCTTTTTGTTTTTGTGAGATATCTCGTGAGATTTTGTTCTAGGGACTGAGATCTTGCTGAGAACTCAGTCCCTGGTGGCCATTTTGCAGATGGGCAGTTCTCTCTCTTTTTTTCCATTTCTCGGAGAGAATGCAGCCAAGATGCTGCTCATTCTCAACTCATTCTCGTTTGTCAGAATGATCCAAGAACCGTGAGTCTCCCTGAGGAACACGAGAATCACGATAACGAGTTTCAGCCCTACTCTAGCGTTACTGGAAATGACCCGTTTTTTATATGGATGGTTTAGCTTCCTAGGAAAAATAAATCAACACCCTTGAACTGGAGTAGTAATCCACTGGAAGTTTAGAACTGTTTTCATTTCTTCTCACCAACCCTACTATTAGTGGCACATCAGTTACAAGTTTGTGATCTTCAGCCTACTCCATGATTTCCTTCTGACTGGTCCCCCGTGTTAAATGGGGGGCCACAAAGGAGAGGGCATTCTCGGTGGCCGTGCCGTGCCTTTGGAACTCCCTTCTGGAGGAGGCTCACCTGGCCCCCAGCCTGTTGACATTCCGGCGAAGCTGTAAAACTTGGCTGTTTGCCCAGGCCTTTGGGGAGGGTGGGAGGGGAGGGTGAGGTTTTTTTTAGCTCTCCCACCTGATCTATTATTTATAATGTTTTATTAGCCCTGTTTTTATAATTTATATCATTATGGATATTATTTTAAATTGTATTTTATTGTATTTTATTTATTTTTTATTGTTAGAAGCCGCCCCGGGCTGCTTTTGCAGGAGGGGCGGGGTATAAATTTATAAAATAATAAATAAATAATAATAAAATAAACCCAATGATGAATAGGCGTTCAATCATTCTGACTGACAGATGTTAGTGTAAGAGACTGACAGGTGCTAACTGTACCTTCCTCTAATTGCTTCCTCCAATCAGAGTCCACCTTTCCTAGAAACAGAGTTAGAACCTACTTTTAAGAATAATCCTTTTTTTAAAAAAACAAACCACTTTCATTTTGTGAGAGTATATCACAAACCAAGCTCTAGTGCTCACCATATATTTGTAATATACAGAAATAGCTCCTTTGCAGCCATTAAAGGGGGTTACCCATGTAAATCACTATGGATCTGACAGTCTGTCTAGCCTCACCTAAACCATGCCAAGTTTCTGTAGAAAGCTGCTGAGCTATTACAGGGTAAATCATATCCTTGGCTCACACCTCTCCGGTGTAAAACCTGTTCCAATTTGAAAAGCACCTTATTGTCACGGTATCAGATGGAGGAATTAATTGGGGTACAGTGGCCTTATGATATGAGTGGAACTGCACCAGGGATCCTGCTACGTTTGACATTTTAGAGCATCTGCACCTAGTGGACGATCTCCTGCTTAACACTCATTGTCTGAAAGGAATGGATACCGTGATCCTCGTAGCTCTTAACAATCTGTATTTGAAATAAACAATTGATTTTATCTAAGTGGAATCAGCACAAAATGAGTCCAACTCCAGATCATAAATTCACCTGCTGACGAAAGGTGGATCTGGAGAAAGACATCTGAAAGTTAATGATGAGATTAGCCGGAGTAACTCCTCACTCTTCAGCCTGCACAGCTGTACTATCGCTAGGGAGGCTTTTTGGCTCCATGTGAATTTGCACATCTGTCAGTTACATCAGAGACCCTGATGCAAAGCTTAGTGCTCAGGAACATTGTGTAGATCTGTAACATTTCCTGTAGGACCTTGGGTCCACAAAACAATGAATAGATTTGAGTTTTACAATGAGACCTTTTACTTACAGAACATAGGGCTAAATCCTCCTCCAATCACACTAGGAGGGACAAAAGCTTGCTTCTGACTCCAGAATGATCAGAATACGGATGCTCCCCCTTGGCACAGCATTCAGGAACCTGAATAACAACATTTCTCCCTCTTTGCTTCCACTTGCTCGCTCCTAATCTGTGCATCCATGTCAAAATTGCTTTCTTAAATTTCACACTCTAGGTGGCCTTGGCCTAGCCTATCAGAGAGTGTTTCTCTTTGGGCATTTTTAGATGAGACAAAGTTTCTTGCCGGCTGCAGAGTCCAGGCAAAACAAACTTGCGTAGGGGTGGGGGTTAGACGTCCTACCCCCCAATACTGGATGTCAACTGGCCCACTGAAAACTGCGCACTTGCACGGAGATCTGTACTTATGAAACCTTGATATTGGGGTTTCATAAGTCCGGAACTCGATCCATACACGGGTGAGCTGTTTTCAGTGGACTGGCTGACTTCTGGCATCAGGGGGAACATCTAACCCCCATCCTCCGCGCATAAGTTTGTTTCTCCCAGACTCTGCAGCCCACAAGAAACAGCGCCTTGTCTAAAAATGTCCTTTATTAGATCAGGGTTCTTAGGTTTCTCTTTGTGACAGAAAACCAGAGGAAGAGATTTTGCTCTTTTCCAGAGAAAAACAGAGATTTTGTCCTTTTCCAGATAATTTTGTAGAAAATGGCAAAAACTTATTGGTTTGGGAGGAGGACACAGTGAGTGTGGGGTAGTGAGGGCGTAGAGTGGAGCTGAGGGGAAGCAACCTGAAGGCATGTGCTGTGGAGGGGCAGAGGCTCTGCATTTGGAGGGGTGCCACAGACCTGCTGTGGGTTGGGGGAGGGACAGGAGAGCTATGAATTGGGGGTGGTCAGGCCTTCTTGACCTTGGGAAGAGGGGACAGGAGGTGGGTCTAATTGGGCTCATAGCAGCTTTCCCAGGTGCCAGCCTCTCATGGTCCCCCTTTCTGGTTGGCAGAGCGGTCTGAGGCCAGGCTGGGAGGAGGAGGAGGAGGCAGCGAGTGCAGGACAGTGGAGGGGAAGCAACCTGAAGGCATGTGCTGAGTGGGTGGGCGGAAGCTCTATATCTGAAGGGGGGCCACAGACATCAATTTTTTTTAAAATTTTTTTTTACTGTTGGTGGGACAGGTAACTTTATACAAAATTACATAAAATGAAAATATTCCAATAAAATGTGGTGTTCTAACTTATACCCATATATATTGTGGTAAGTGAAAGTTAACTAAAGTTTACATTTAATCAGAAAAACAGAGATTGGGGGAGGGGGGGTTAATCAGAGAATTTCCAATTTTTTGTCACAGAAAGCTAGGAAGCCTGATGATGATGATTGATTGATGATTTGTGTTCTGAATTGCTTAATTGATTCCAGGGCTGTGTCCCATTAAGACCACCCTCACTTGTCTTTTTTCCTACCTAGCCTTCCAGCATCCCTCTTCTATTTATCCATTTTTATTTTTCCTGAGCCCTCATGCAATGTCTAATGAAATCAAGAGAGACTCCCATTTGCATCAATATGATTTGGCATACCACCTCTATGCTGATGACACTCAACTCTATCTCTCTACTCCCTCTCTCTCTCCCTCTGTTCAAGCTCGTCTCATCAACTGTCTCTCTGACATCTCTACCTGGATGTCTCAACGTCAACTCAAACTCAACATGGCTAAAACTGAACTCCTTATCTTCCCCCCTCATCCTTCCTCTCCTTCCTCACTGTCAATAACTATTGATGGAGTCACCATCCTGCCTGTCCCCCAAGCCCGTAGCCTAGGCTTCATCTTTGACTCAGCCCTTTCTTTTAAACCCTACATTGACTCTGTTGCTAAATCCTGTCGCTTCTCCCTCCATAACATTGCTAAGATTCGCCCTTTTCTCTCTGTCTCGTCTGCCAAAACTCTTGTTCATGCTCTGGTCATCTCTCGCCTCGATTACTGTAACCTCCTTCTCACTGGCCTTCCCCGGTCTCACCTTTCTCCCCTCATCTCTGTCCAAAACTCTGCTGCCAGGGTCATCTACCTCGCCAGTCGCTTCGACCATGTGCAGCCCCTCCTCTCTTCGCTTCACTGGCTTCCCCTTCCTGAACGAATCCTGCACAAGCTCCTAGTCTTCACCTATAAAGCTCTTCACAACCTTGCTCCCCCCTACCTCTCTGCACTTATCGCCCTCCATACTCCAGCCCGTGCACTTCGCTCCTCCTCTGTCCCTTCTCTCACCCTTCCACGCCTTCCCTGCTCCCCTAAGCGCCTTCGTCCCTTCTCACTTGCTGCCCCCCATGCCTGGAACTCCCTCCCTGTCCACATCCGCCTTGCCCCCTCCCTTCATACCTTCAAATCTCTCCTTAAAACTCACCTCTTTCGCTCTGCTCTGTCTGACTCTTTATCCTGCTGAGCCACTATTCCTATACCTACGATCGGTTTACCCTTATCCTTGCAACATGGACCTGCCTGCTGTCATTCTCATCGTAACCAAGCCAAGTACGTGCACTTGAGACCTCGCATCTTCATGAATGTTAGACCCCTTGTCTCTCCCTCTGTTCCCCTTCCTAAGTCTCTCCCCCAGCTCCTGTCTCTCAGATTGTAAGCCCCAGGGACAGGGACCGTGTCTATTTTATTACTTTGTAAAGTGCCAGGTACACTGCTTGCGCTATATAAATGTTTGTTAATAATAATAATAATAATTTGGATCAAGCTCCTTGGTTTGAATTGAAACCTCCTTGATGTCTTCAATAATTGTCCTTCATATTTTCCCCTTGCAAACAGCTCTTGATTTCTCATTGTTATTGCCCTTGTTACCTTCAGTTAACATAGTCTACTTGTCTGAGGACAGAGATGGAGCCTCAGAACAACTGAGTATCACTGAGGCTATTTTTACACGGACACTAAATCCGAAATAACCCAGGTTTACCTGTCCATGCAAAAACTTAATCCTAGTTTAAAATATTCGGTAAGGTTGAACCTGGGTTTATTTCATCCTAATTTTCAAGGATTTGTTTAACCCGGGCTCAAATAAGCCCTGGTTAACGTCCGTGTAAACTATAAATCCAAATTGAGCATGGAGATTAGTACATAGAGCAAACATCCTTTCTACCCAGGAATGTCTGTATGGTCGTCAGTGTTTTCTGGGGCTCTGGCCAGGGAATCAACATTTTGATTTCTCTTCCCCCAAGCCTGGGGCATAGATTAGCCAAGGGATCGTTCAAAGACATCTCTAAAAGGGAACAGAAATCATAGCGGAAGAAGGCAATGGAATTCAGCAGCTCAGAAGTGAAGCACCATCAGTCATTCGTGTTAGTCTAAACCCGTATTAACCATCTACACTGTGATTCTGGATTTATGATTATTCTGAGTTGTAAACGTCCATGTAAACAGGAACCCAGGATTAAGAATCTGGGATTTTAAAAACGGGTTAGTGTCTGTGTAAAAAAATCCTGAGCAAGGTACTTAACCTTTCTAGTGAACTCACGGAAGGCAAAACTCATGTTGATTTGCGCCACCACGCTTTGATCCTGCCCGAGGTGAGGGCCCTCACCCTGGGCACAATTTGGCCTGGCCCCTGAACTGTCAGCAGCCTAGGTGGGGTGAAGACAAGAACATTTTCCCCCCGTGCCTGCCCCAGCCTTCTCCTACGCTGGTGCCCTCCATGTAGGGCCGGCCTTAGTTTAGTTTAGGTTTATTTCATTTTTATGCCGCCCCTTCCTGCTTCTGCAGCTCAGGGCTGCTTACAACAATACAAATAATAAGTAATATGAAATTCAATATAAAACAACATAAAAATATTAAAACCTGGCAAAAAGACAAGCCTGCGCGCACTCCCATGCTCCACCCACCTCCACGCATCGTCCACACATGGAGTCATCGTCCAAAATGGGGATGGCTCCGTGCATGGAGATTGGTGGAGGTGGATGGAGATGGGTGTGTGTCTGTGTGACGGCCACCCACGTTCTGCACGCCCACCGTGGCACACACCCATCATTCCTCCACCGCGGCCCATTTAAAAAGGACCTTAGACTTCCATGTATAATTTTTGAAAATGGGAGCAATCCTCACCCATTAAAACTAATGGGAGTTTTGCCTCTGATTTCAGTGGGCTCAGGATTGCAGCCTGAGCCTCCTAAGTATCATTGAAAATCTTCCTGTTAATCAGGTAGCCATGCTGTTGCCTCAGCAGTATGGGTAGGTTCGCCAGTGTTTCGGTGCAACAATCCCCTGCTTTTCCCCCCCAAAGAGTAGCATCTGCCTCTTAGTGTGCTGCTCATTTGCATGGCAATCCTCCAGTTGCTCTTTAACAGTGGCGCTGGTGTCTGAGCTCTGGAACAAACCAAATGGTTTGGGTGTGCTTTTTGTGTTCAGTGAATTATTTTCTATAGTGTGCTTATTTATAATAATGGGCATTCATTATCATGAGAGAGCCTTTTGCTTAGGAGTCATCACAGCGCATGCTGTAAATGAATCTTGACAATACTTTGCATTTGTGTATTAAGGGCCCATAATGCGCATTTATTTGTGTGTACAAATCTGTAATATTGAATGCACAGTGAAAAAAAAAAAATCTAACGGCAGATCAGTCACAGCAGAGGCTTCTAAAATATCACATCTTGGCCAATTTTTTTTTTCTTGTCCAAATATCCTAGTCCACGTTGTAGACTAACAGCCTGCCAGATTTCACTTTAAAATCAAAGCCAATTTTTAAGTTACAGAAGCGGAGGAATGTTCTTTTTTTAGAATCCCTCTAACTTAAAAACAGAAAAGGCCGCGTTTTTATTGTTTGCCCAAATCTGAATAAATAATTTGCTAAGATCCACTCTGGATCATGTCTTTCTTGCTTTGTTATACACTACAGAATTTAGTGCTTTCTCACTTAAAAAATAAATAGAAGACTATTATTAAGGGTAAACGTTGGTCTCTTTAGTTCCACGCTAAAGGCCAAGTATGGGTAGATCTATTAGTAAGCAAGAGTCAGGGAGTTGTATCTTTATTAATGGTATTTAATTCTTTTATTTAAAGCAGAGGAGTGCTTTTCCATTGGGTCTGGGAGGGAAGAGATATTTTCTCTGCATACTGCTGCTCTGTATTTTTGTCCCTATAGATGCTTTATCTTGCTCTTTTCAGAGTGTAACATGATATGTTGTCCTGCTCACAATGCAATAAAAAGGAAGTTTCAAATAATGTAAAAGATGAAATGCTGACAGACTCTGAACCATAGCGCAGCGAGTTGCAGGCTGCTATTAAAGTGACTTAACGCGACCGGGGAGATAATATTCAAACTGCAAGCATAACCACAAAATGTTTGCATGAAAGAATTTTTTTTTTTCTTTTCAGAAAAAATGTAACTAAGGTTTCGTTGTCATGAGGAGAAAAAAAAGGGCCATCTTTTAAGATTGCTCATCTGCATACTTAAAAAAACGTTTTCTACGGGCATCAAAGAAATAAATGCAGAGATTCATTAGAGTAATTATACAAGAAAAGAGAAAAGTGGAGGGAGTGGGATGGGCTCCTTGGATTTTTAGTTTTACATAGTGATTGCCATGTTGGGGTGGGGGGAGGGACGGCTAATTAGAATGGCAAAAGACAGGACCAATGTTTTAAAAAATGTGCTGCGTGAGAAGATGGCAGGAGTTGGAAAAGCTGTATATTTAATAAGACCATCAATGTATGATAACGTAAAGAAAAAGATCCCAGTAATTACCTTCCAATTGCTTAGAATTCTGACATTAATAATAAATAATAACGTCTAAGCTTAAAAAGTACAAAGTGGTGAAATCACATTTATTTATCTGGCTCCCTTGAAGGAGTTTTTTCCTTTGTCGTTTTCTTCTCCCAAGTCCTGCACTCCAGTGTATTTTATTTATTCGGAGTGCAGCTCTGAGGCTGCTTTAACCAATCAGGGAGGCTGTAAAGGCCTAGAACCAGCCCTGGTGCTGAGCTCCAAATGTGATTCCAGTCCTGACAGGGGGATTATAGGAAACAGATGACTTACGCTTCTAATTTGTGGCCTTAAATTGCAAACAGAATTTCAGGAGTCGAGCAGAGTAATAAATGGCAATAGAGAAAGCCACACACAGCCAAATCAGTATGTGGTGGTTGTAGGTTAAACTAAATAGGAAGAGACAGGTTATGATGGTTTAGTGTATTACAGAGAAGAAAGTCTTAAATTACTAGTGCTGAGAGGTATTGCACTATGGCAGACAGTATTGCATTGTGTAGTCTACAGATAGCACAAGCAGAACAATAAAAAAGCAGGTTTAGCATAAAACCTGTTGCTGGACAAATCTTTTCCCCCCTTTTCCTTGGAAATGGAAGCTGTGTTTTATGTTTGCTTTGACCTTAACTATAGACTTGCCCCTTAACATCTGTTTTCTACTCTTGCAGTTTTTCACACCAAATTAACTGTCAGGGAGTCAGATAAAATAAGTTTCAAATTCTTCCAAATGATTTTTGTCGACTTTCAGAACGCAGAAAAGTGCCCCGTTATTTTTCTCCGTGCTGGACCGTAGTGTCAAGGTGCCAAACAAACTTAGGCCAACAGTATGAAAATATAAAAAAGTTAGAATGAAGGTTTATCATTTTTATTTTTTTTAATTATACTTGTGATAAAAGCTAGGGCTGCGATTTACAGACCACTTACTTTGGAGTAACCTCACTTAAGTCCACAGGGGTTTGCTATTCTGGGTTTAGAGTTCACAGGGATTTAACAGGACTACTTCAGTCCGGAGTAAGTAGTTTGTGGACTGTGATCCAGTGTTTTTGGAGTGATAAGTATAACCACATATAGTTAGTTTTTGGAGGGTAGGATTCTGATCTCTCGCTCTGGTCAGAGTGATAACTACTTTGTTATCATTTGGATCTTATGGTTTTGAAAAGCTCTGGTGAGCTTATTTATGCTTATTTTACCAAAGGTGTGCTCCATAGTACTGCAAATTGTGCTTCCTATAAGCCCGAAGATATAACACGCTTGATATCTAGAGGGGCACGTGGAAACTAGCATCTGATTTGCTGTTTCCTACACCAGTACCTTTGCAATGCAAGACAAAAAGACTGAGTGAATGCTTATTCTTCAACATTATAGAAATGCAATTGTCACAAAAGCAGTGTATTGTACAAAAGATAAAAACAATGAACTAGTGTTCCTTCAAGAATCTTAATTCAGAGGTGCAGCAGTTCTGTTTTGTAACAGTACAGGAGCTATGCACGTTGGATGACACATCTCTGAAACATTCTCATGAGATCTGAAGCGGTAATGATTCCAAATGTAACTACTGCTCTTAGATGACAGTGGTCGAGAACTAGAAATCGTTCCGTTCCAAAGAAAAAAAAGAGATGGACCAAACCTTTGCCTCATATTTGTGTGTCGACCAATTGTGCAGCATATAGCAGAGTAGTGTATATAACCTACAAGCCCCAGAGCAATATCCTCTTGATCAGATGATCCATCATGCTAAAACTTTTGTCTTTTGAAGCAACTGTGTTTTATTTCAGGCATCAAAGCCTGCTTGTGTTTGAATTAACAAAACTGTTGTTATTGCCAAATGGTTATTGTTTTAAGCAGGTCTGTTGATTATCATTGAGAATGACTAGCTAAATACATTTTGATTAATCACTTGCAAAAAATTATGCTTGTTAGGACTGCTTTAAATTCTGTGTCACTGTGATCTCAATGTAGGTTGTAGCTATTTCTTTATAGCTAGGATGGTAGGTTTTTTCTTCTTCTTTCTTTCTTGAAGTCACCTGGTGAGAAAGAAAAACAAATCTTAGTTGAAAGCTTTTGTCTGCAACACAGACTCCTCTTTTCATCCCTATGTTCTTCTTCTTTTTTTCTTTTTCTTTTTTAAAAAAGCTCAATTATTGTCTGTGCCATAGAGGGAAGAATGGGGCCTATATGGGACCTGAACCTTTTCAGACAGGAGATGGCTTTTGTTTTGCACCCCATCAACACTGATCACCTAATTAAATCTGATATCTCCGGCTGGAGCAAAATGATTTGTTAATAGTTCTTTGGGAATTTACTTAATGAGTTTATATGCCTTTTGTATGGTACATGTGGGGGCATTTTGCAAAACAGAGCCCAGAAAAAAAATGGAGGCAAATAGGGGGAGAAAAAGAAGACCAAACTGAGATGCCCAAGCCATGTGAGCAAGGTGTAGCTTGAGCACAAATGGCTTGTGGACTGCAGTCATTCATTAGTCGAGAACAGAAAGCCGATCTGAACAGTAAAAACCCTCCCTGTCAAATACAGCCATGGACATCTGTCAGGGCCTCAGATATTACACCTTGATCAGACCAAGACAGTGACACCATTTTCTTTAACAAACACCAGCAGCCTTTCTTTCTCCTTTATTTTAACATTTCTCAGGGGTTGGATTCCCTTTCTTCTCCTGCTCTGTAGAGAGTAAAAGGAGCTTGTTAACTTGCTTAGATATTTTGACTGCTGATGCACTTTGGCCACTTGCCTGTGGTAACAGTGTCAAAGCATTACTTGGTATAATTGCTATATTTGCAGTCTGAAGAGTGCTTGGACTTAGTGAGCCAGACGCTGAATAAAAAAACCAAAGGGTCATTTTAGAAAACTCTGAATTATTCTCTGAGGTAAAGCAATGCACAATGTTTAACATACCTTATTGTTCTGGGGGTAGAAATTAAAAGTGGGAAAATTTTTGAAAAAAAGATGAAGAATATTTTCAGATGGAACTTTAGATGGTAGAGTTCTGTTGTGTTGCTTTTAATTTTGAGGATTAACCACAATGGGGCTCTATTTCTTTATTCTTATTCCTTTGCCCACACAGGGTTCCAGTTCATACAGAGTTTAGAACTCTGGAGAACTGGCCCTAATCCTGCAAACAGTCCCTGTGGCATGGTGCTGGCCAAGGTGAGTCCTTGCATGATTAGCTCCCAGACCCTAACGATTGTGTTTAGAACATGCACTAATGCAGCTGAACCCTGGTAGGACTTTTAAGCTCAGGAAGTCCCTGAGAAGGGAACGAGATGGGAAACAAAGGGAGGCTGAATGGTGCTGATTCGTGCTGGGGGGCTGCTCCTACCCTCAGGAGGCTGGGGCAAAAGGGGACTCACCTTTTGTAAAGTCTGGGGCATGCTGTTTATGTGCAGGGGCCTACAACTCCAACGTTCTAAGTGACCGTGTCTACAAGAAACATTGTAAATAAAGCAGCACTTTCGACGAAGGAACTCGGCACCGGGGAGTGTTTGTACCGTGACAGACAGTGGAATGGGGTCGTTCCGGCTGATCCTGATCGGACCCACAGACACACACACGTTGCCCCCCCACCCCCTCGACAGCTCCCCCATTGCTTTCCCAGTGAAGTGAGAGGGCCAAAGGGTGTGAAGTGGCTCGTCAACCCAGCCTTTCATTGCATGCTTAAACCAAGGGCTGTAAAATATTTGATCTCGTGTAATTAAGAAGTAACCGAGAGTATTAGAAATATTAGTTACATTGTCAATTGTGGCACCAGTCATATACAGTATGGATTGCATGTGACAATTTTTGATGGTCCTTCATTTAGTAAAGATGTGAATAATTTATAGGTGCTCTTATGGCATCCATTTTCTAAATGGAAATCGAGAATACGATGGAATTTAATGTTATTAATATGCAATAATAAATGACAAATTAAAGCCATATTTGTTATAAAAATATACCTTCATGATAGATGGTGGCATTCGCCATTTGCAGGGCAGTTTCCCCCTCCCCCTTTATAAAGACAGGCAGGGAATAGATTTTAAGTTGGCCCATTTAAAGAAGTCTAAGCTTTATTTTCATGCCTGTGGGGCAGATACTCTGAGTTGCTGAAAGATTCCTGCAAGTTACTCAGAGCACTTAGCTGCAGCTGATCAGAGTTGGGGATAGTGAACCACACATTGAAGGAATCAAGCCCTTTAGCAGCAAGAAAGTGGAACTGGAGAAGAATTTGGCCCCTAGATTCTAGCCATAAATAAATATCACCCTTATAGACAGGCCTTTTCAGGGACCTGTGTTCGCTGTGTTTCTCCCACTGCCGCCAATGGGAACAACACAGTGAACACTGGCCTCTGCCGTATGTGAATGAAGGGAATGGGGGGTCACTTCTTATTCTTCATTCTTTCTTTCAGGTCAGGCCAAAGACCTATACTGAGACATTTACACTGTAAAGTAAACTGTGCATGAAACCTGTTTTTCTTTCTACTTCCAGATGGTATTTTAAATCCTGGCAATCTAAGGGATCAAAATCTAGGCAAATTTTGTTTTTTTGTTATTTGTTTTTTGCTTAAGTTTCTAATAGGGCCCATTCGGTGATCTAGGTGCTGACAAAGCATGAACTGCAATGGATCACAGCCTCAGCTGCCAGAAACATAGCTCCATTGATGTCTGCTAAGGATCTAGCTCAGAGATGGGCAAAGTGCAGCTCGGGAGTTGCATGTAGCTCTTGGCGAATTCAAGTGTGACTTTCCGCCATAGCTGGTCTTGGGCCCTGCACTACTTCAATGTTCCTGCATCGTACTTTGTTGCACTGAAGTCCCAGCAGTTGAATTGCAGCTACTCCCCAGAATCTCAGCAGCTAGGACCACAGAGAACTGATTCTGGCAGCTAGTCACAAAACAGGAGAGATGCATGTGCTTTCACATGCGTGTACATGCATGCACATGTGTGTAACTCTGGCCATGTGAAGATTTTGGTATGTGGTTCTTGAGCTTGGGAACTTTGCCTACCCCATATCTTAGCTACTAGCTCAAAGTGACCATGAAAGACCGCCTGACCTACCAAAATAAATCTCTCCAAAGCCCTAGCCATTGACTTCCCTCTACTCTGAAATCCTAGTTAGATAGATCAACTTTGCAATGTGCCTTGAAGGTACCTCTCCATTTCTTGCATAGAGGCCCAGTTTCTTTATGGGAGTCTGTTGCATGATAGAAGAAGAAAGTTAGAATACACTGGGTGTTAACAAACAAGACGATAGCCCCCAATACCTCCCACCAGGTGAGTGTCCATCTGCTCACGTATTAGGTGGTTGCCAGACGTTTTCCCGCAGCCCCCCCCAACTCATGGTGAAATCTGGGAGCATGCTGATTCTGCGGTGCAGGTGAATGCTGGCTAATCAGGGTGAATGTATGCCCAGGTGTCCACGTCCCATTAGGTTTTGTACAGCCTCACGCACATACAGCACCATAGAGTTGCGGGCAAAAGCTTAGAGCATCCGAGGAGTGACCGCTTCTCAGTGGTGGTGGAGGAGGGACAGAGCGTGGCCTGGAAGACCACCTACCTGTCTGTGAGGTTCATTGTGCCAAACCTGTGAGTGAGGGCTGAGTGGGGGCTGCACAGACTGAACACAGACTCCAATGGGCTATTGTCTCATTTGTTTTTACCTACAGACTTCACAGAGCAGGGGTTGGCCCATGGAAACACCTAGCAAAAAGATGAATTCTGCATTTTCTTTACAAGCTTCAGTGCATTCCCTTTCTAATTCAAAGTGAAGTGTACTTTGTCTTATTGCCTCCAGATACCTTGTGTGGATGCCTGACGCAGTATGATGTGCATCTTACCTGGCATTTGGGAGCGCTTGTTTAACACTGGACATGATTACTGCTCTTATTATGCCTGATCCTCCAAGACGCTGAGAACTTCCTAAAGGAAGTAATGAGTGCCCTCTGCTCTCAGTGAAACCAACAGAACCTGATGCATTCAGAACCTTGTAACATAGTCAGTTACAAGCGAATACACCTGCCACGTTTGTAGCTGACTTATTTAGCAGAAATCAGCCTCAAAATTAGAAACTCTAGACCTCATTCCGAAGTATGCTGTTGTGAATCCACAACTCTTGCCACCAGTGGAGTAAGTGGAGGTTTCCACCAGGATAGCTGGAATTAGGATTTGGCCTATAATTCTGCTGCTCTCTGTTATCCCAGTATAAGCTGGATGCAGTTTAACAGCAAGTACAGCTCATTTGATGCTATCTGAAGTCATATTACTGTTCAGTTTTGGGAAGGCAGTTTTTAAAATTGATATTACTTTGCATTTTAACAATGAATTTGAATGAGGGGGGAAATAGATTTCCAGAGGTTGACCAGTATGAAATGGAGGCATTTTTTCCCAGCAAGACAGGTTTATAGGGGAAAACACCATGCTGTTTTATATGAAGTTGTAACATGAGTGCTGTTTAGTAGAAGGTTTGCTCTGTTACTGTCCTTTCTTGTCTTGAGGAGGATGTGTGTGTCTCTCTGGTGGATGGAGGTTAGCTAAGTAAGTCATGCATAGATGGAATTTATTAAGTTTGCATGGTACTGACAGCTGTGAGTGGGAACAGCAACTCTAATGTGCCAAAGGCTGAGAGAGAAGGAATTTTCATATGTGTCTTGAAGGAAAACTGCAGTGTAATTATAAAAGCTATTCTAACCACTACATCTAATTATGAAGGGAAGAAAAGTCACTAAATATGATTTTTAAATTGTAATAATTCAACAGAAAGCTGCCATTTTGAGTCTTGCGAGTCAGATTAGGACAGAGACAAGTCAGGTTCCATTAAGAACCCCTGAAAATCAGACAGTTTAAAGTAAATTCATTTAATTAGAGATACATATAACGTAATAACTGCTTAAGCTATCTGTTAAATTATCCAACATGGCTTCTTTTAAATATAGAATTTCTCTCAAAATACCTTTGAAGAAGCAGTCTGATTTCCAGTGACTTCTAGGAGAAGCATATATTTTTTCTTTTTACACTCTGCCTCATGAGATGGCATTCACTCTGGGCAGGCACTGCATCACTAAAAGGGCTGGTTGGTTTGGTTTCATCGGAGACCACTTTCATTCACCAGTTCTGATCTCTCACCTATGCTTGCTATTAAATTCCTACCTGGCTCTTTAGATGGGCAAAGTCACAAGGGCTTGCAGGTTTGAGAACACTCAGGAACGGCAGCACAGAAACAATGAGAGAGGATTCCAAACCCTTAGCAGAAAATTCACATTGCTAAATGCATGGTCCAAATCTTGTTAATCCTTTACAAACACAGACCTCAAGCTCATATCAATTGGGCTTCTTCCAAGAAGGCTTGGGCCTGGTGCAAAAGGGCTCTGGGCATGTCCAAAGGTACAGAAAGAGGCAGAGTAAGCAGCAGCCCTCTTTAATCTCTACCCCTACCTACATGGTGCGCACACAGAGGTCACTGTAGATGGAAAGTGAGCAGGGCTGGCCTTAGAATTTGCAGGGTTTGGGGGCAAAGATAAAATCTAAGGTCTGTGCTGGCCCCACTCTCCCAGGGGCACCCTCTGTGGGACCCTAGAAGTGGCTGTGTTTGGGGTCGTGCTGAGAGAATGGGGGCTCTACAGTACGTACAGTGAGGGCCCTACAGGCCCTACCTGCCTTAGTGAAAACAGGGGCCACTGTGGGGCCCACGTACAGTCCCAATTTACCACATCGCCCCAGAGCACTAAGATGGACAGGCGCCCTAGACTGTCCCAGTGTATCAGTGTCTGGTTGACAGGAGACACGATTCTGATCTCACAACTGTTTTATGCTGTACTACCACTTTTGACCTTAATGGACTTACTCCAGATTTAAACGGATATACATTTATTGATTGACTGATTGGATTTCTATGCCGCCTTTTCCACAAGGCTCACAATCCATAAAAAACAGTTTAAAACATTAAAATTCATACAAAAAACACCCTCCCCTCAAACCCACATCCACCCCCCACAACCCCACCCAGAAACCCAACCAAACCCCACCTATTCCTGCCTTCCAAATGCTTTTCCAAATGAAAAAGTTTTGTATTGCCTCCGGAAGATAGCCAGACTTGGGGTCAAGCAAACCTCCTGGGGAAGGGAGTTCCACAACATGGGGGCAGCAACTGAGAATGCTCTCCTGTGCACCCCCACCCCATGGACAAGGGTAACAGACAGAACACATAGGAGCGTGCCCCCGGCCGACCATAGGGGCCATAAATACATGACAGGTGATGGTGAGTTGAGGGTTTTATGGCCCAAAGACAGTGACTGAGTACCAGCTATTGGGCAATTCATTCTGGACTTGTCAGAGCCCAGGTCTTGAACCCTCACATCTGGGGTTCTTTGGGCAGTGGCTGGGCCTGCAACACCACTGATTCACTTTGTGTTGGGCCCAGCCACTTCGCCCAAGAAGTCTTCCTGCCTTGCCCTTGCCACACCTCCTCCTGTCTGTCTCCTGCCCTTGCCACACCTCCCACCTTCCTAAATTGCTGAGGGACTTCAATATCCATGCCTATGCTGGGCTTGGAGGGGTGGAGCGTGAGTTCATGGCCGCTATGGCAACCATGGGCCTGTCTCAGATAGTTGTTGGCCCCACACATGTTGGAGGACATACCCCGGACATGATATTTTGCACCGACCTTGAGGTGGGGGATCCATTGGTGGAGGAGGTGTCAACAGTGCCCTTTTATTTATTTATTGATTTAATTATTATAAACATTTATTAGCCACCCCCTCATGCCCATGGCATCTCAGGGTGGCTTACAACATAAAATACACAATTTAAAATCACAATAAAAACAACCCCATTCATTTAAAATATCATAAAAATCTTTAAAATATCCCCACAACTACCCCACCCTCCCCTCCTCCCCTCCGAAGGCCTGGGTGAACAGCCAGGTCTTACAGGCATGACGAAATGCCAACAAACCTGGGGTCAGGTGGGCTACCTCCATGAGGGATTTCCAAAGCTGTGGCCCGGCCACCAAGAATGCCCTCTCCATTGTGGCCCCCCGTTTTAAATGGGGGACCTCCAAAAAAGCACCTCTGGTGGACTGAAGGGATCGCTCTGAGGCACAGAGGGCGAGGCGGTCCCTGAGGTATGAGGGGCCCTTGTCATGGATGGATTGTTATCTCCTCCAGGCTGGTATCCTGGTGCATGTCGATCCCCGAGAGGTTGCAGAGCCAGTTTGGTTGGTTTGCCCCCAGAGGCTTATGGAACCAGAGAGGTTCCAGAATGCTCTGGGGGTATTTCCTCTGCTTTTGATGGCCATTCACTCAATGACCTTGTGACCTTTTGGAACTCGGTGTTGATGGAGGCCGTTGACCGTACAGCTCCCAGGTGTCCACTCCCGAATCACCAACAACGCAGGTCCCCCTAGTATATGGAGGAGCAGCGGCAGATGAAGCGAGAAGGGTGGTGGTTAGAGTGATGATGGCATTGTTCTAGCACTGAAGTTGACCGATTGTGACATAGAGTCTGATTACATACCTATGCCGTGGTGGTGTGGACAGCAAAGAAGGTTTTCTTTGCTGCCCTCATGTCATCCACTAAGTCCCGTCTGGCTGAGCTTTTCCAGGTGGTGAGGGGGTTGCTCAGTCCGGCCTCCCTCTGCCTGGATTCAGTTATCTAATGCTCTGTGTGACTTGTTTGTGGACTTTTTTGTGGATACAATAGCTCAAATTCATCACGGTTTCAACGTGGCACTTTTAACTGTGGATGAACCAGAGGCAGTTGAAACCCCATCGTGTCCTGTTTCATGGAATGAATTTAAATGCTTGTCATCCTCTGACACCGGGGATGTTCTTGGAGCTGTTTGAGCCACTTATTGTGAATTAGATCCATGCCTTTTCTTGCTGGTTAAAGTCAGTCGGGAGATGCTAGGGCCATTGCTGGTCAGGATAGTCAACACCTGCCTTGGGGGGGGGAGGGGCAGGGTGCAGTCCAAGGACAGGAGGGGTGGGATATAAATTTTAAATAAATAAATAAATAAATGTGGTGGTGGTGTGGCCCCTGCTCAAAAAGTCATCATTGGATTCTGACGTCCTTGGCTGGTCTCTAACCTCCCCTTTTTAGAGAAGGTAATTGAATGAGTGGTGGCTCGTCAGCTTCAAGAGCATCTGTACCGGATCAGTTTCTTGAATCCTTCGCAGTCTGGCTTTCATCCAGGTTATGGCACGGAGACTGCGTTTGTGGCCTTGGTTGATGACCTCTACCGAGAGCTGGACCAGGGTCATTCGACCCTGTTGATCCTATTAGATCTTTCAGCTGCATTTGATATCATTGACCATGAGTTGTTGGTGACTCGGTTGCGGGACTGGGCAGGAGTGGGCGGGATTGTTCTTGAATGGTGCCGCTCCTTCCTGGCTGGGAGAACTCAGTGGGTGGTGCTGGGTGATTATTTATCTTTTCCCTGGGACCTCACTTGTGGAGTCCCACAAGGTTCTATCTTATTCCCTCTCCTGTTCAATGTGTATATGCAGCCCTTGGGGGAGGTCATCAGAGAGTTTGGTGTAAGGTGTCATCAATATGCAAATGACACCCAATTATATCTCTCTTTTTCATCAGACCTAGGTCCGGCAGTCTCAGTGCTTACCCGATGTCTGTTGGCTGTGGGGGACTGGATGAGGGCGAGTCGCTTGAAGTTGAATCCCGATAAGTTGCAGGTCATGGTTGTGGGGAAAGCTGGGGGATTGATGGCTCCCATCATTGATGGTGTCCGTCCTTCCCTGGTATCTCAGGTCTGTAGTCTGGGTGTGTTCCTGGATCTGCAGCTCCACCTGGATGTCCAGGTGGCAGCTGTGGCGAAGGGCACGTTGTGCCAATTGCATCTGGTACGATGACTTAGGCCATATGTCTCGGACTCAGACCTTGCCACAATCTTCCATATTTTTATTACCTCAAGATTAGACTACTGGGATGCACTCTACGTTGGGCTACACTTGGTAGGGATGTACGAACATGGTTCGGAAGTTCGGGTTTCGGCTGGAACTCGGGGTGTTCGGCCCGTTTGCGAACACCCCGAATCCGAACTGACCCCCACCCAAACTGACCAAACAAAGTTTGGGTTCCGAACACATTCGGAAGGGGGTGGGGGGCAGGGAGGAATCCGATTTTCCCTCCCCCCTCCAGGCTGCGTGGGTGTAAGGAGCACTGGGGAGCACCTCCCCCCACCCTGCCCAGTCTGGGAATTTTATTTTTTTTAACCCACCCACCCCAGGGATCACCTTACCTGGTGGTTCCGGGGCTCTGGCCTTGGGTATGGCAGTGGCAGGGGCAGTGATGGCGGGTCTGGAGGCAGCGGTGCTCCGGAGCACTTCAGGCCGCTACTAGGCCTTCCCGGTCAAACAGCTTGAAGTGCTCCGGAGTGCTGCTGCTGCCGGAATCAGACCCCAACCTACCTGGTGGTGCCGGGGCCCTGGCCCTGGGTCAGGCAGCAGCAGCGGTGTTGAGTCTGGTGGCAGTGGTGCTCCGGAGCACTTCAGGCTGCTACTAGGCCTTCTAGTTTGACCCAGAAGGCCTAGTAGTGGCCTGAAGCACTCCGGAGCGCTGCCACCAGCAGACCTGCCGCAGCTGCTGCTGCCCGACCCAGGGCAAGAACCAGGGCGAGAGCCCTGGCACCACCAGGTAGGGTGGGTGGGGGGGGGGTTTAAAAAAATAAATAAAATCCCAGGTTCAGAAGGGTGGTGTTAGGAAGGGGGGGTGATAGAAAGGGAGTTCCAGGAAGGGGGCTGCCTGTGGCCATCTCTCAGCGGACACACTGGGTTGTCAGTAATCCCCTCAGGTTGTTGGGTGGGCTTTCCTACTTAACAGAAGGCAACCCGTTTCATCATAGGGGCGGAGAGAATGTGCCACTCACAGAAGGAATGGGGGGAATAAGCAAGGGTGGGGAAAAACAGTCGCCTGCCACAACGTACGCCCGGGCACCATGGTGAGATACGGTGCGGGGATCTAATTGAAGGGGGGAAAAGGGGAAAGGGGGCCGGGGTGTGGGAGGGGTATAGGAGGAGGAAAGAGGGGGATAGGGATGAAGGGGCAAGGAGGGGGGTAAGGACTCACACACAACTGGCGGGGGGGGGCGAAGGGACGACGGTTGGGAAAGGACGCGGGTAAAAGGATCACCAAACCAGGGGCCAATTGGAGGGGAGAGGAAGGGGGTGCTGGAGGTTCAATCTCACAACTTTTACACAATGAAGCAAAGGGGTATAAGGTATAGCAAGGCAAGGTACACAGACACAGATACAATCACCAGCAAGATCTCCAAGTCAATCACTTAACTTTCACCAACGCAGGAGCAAGGGCCAGTCTCTCTCACGATTACCGGTGGGGAACTAATGTCCCGCTGGCATTTTTATTCCCCTCAAGAGCCCTTCAGGTGTCAGCCCTTATGTGCTAATTAAGGCCCCGCCCCATGCCGAGCACGCTCTGCTGCTAGGCGCGCACTTCGTCGGGGCAGGGTTGGAGTCCCAGTCCCGGAGGTTCCTGATTGTGAGAGGGGAGGGGCCTGTACTGTTGATTGGGAAGCGTCCTGCTGACGCGGGGGCAGGCTTTGCCCTGTGACTGAGGTGAACATCTTCCCCTTCTCCCGGGCCCTCCGGGTATTCCCCTGCTGACTCCACCACTGAGGCACGCCGCGGGACTGTGGTGTGACAGTACCCCCCCCATCCAGAGCCCACCCCACCCCTCACCAGGGTGTGGAGTCCCGGGCGGGAGGAATGGCGGCGGTGGAAGGCGAGAACAAGACGGGGGGCATGGAGGTTGGCTGCTGGCTCCCAGGAGCGTTCTGTGACCCCATAGTGCTTCCAGTCCACAAAATAGTGTAAACGCAAGCCGATATAATGAGAGTCTAAGATAACGTGGACTTCATACTCTGGGACCCCCTGAAGTAAGACTAGCGTGGGAGGCATGGGCTGTTGAAGGGGGTAAAGAGGGGGAGCCACCTTTTTTAACAGGGAGACATGGAATGAGGGATGGATATGGAGATGGGGAGGAAGTCCCACCATGTACGTGACCTCATTTAGCCGTCGGCGGATGGGGTAGGGTCCCATATAGGCATCATCTAGTTTCGAAGATGGTCAGAGGGAGGGGTAATTTTTCCTCCTAATCCATACAAGGTCTCCTCTTTGGAACTTAGGAGCGGGTTTTCTACGCTTATCTGCCATAGCTTTATATTGCTGGCGAGCCTTCTGGAGACACTGTTGGGCCTGTTTCTGGATCCGCCGGATCTGTTGTACGATGGCTCCTGCGGCTGGGATGGTTGTCAGGGGGGTAGACCTAATGCAGGGTGGTACCCATAGGAAATAAAAAAGGGTGAGTCCCCTAAGGAGGCATTTGGTCCATTATTATAGGTAAATTCAGCAAGGGAGACATGATCCGTCCAATTATCTTGCAAATAGTTGCAAAAACACCGACGGTATTGTTCGATGTGCTGATTTGTCCATTCCACCTGTCCATTTGCTTGGGGATGGTATGCTGTAGTTAACCGAACCTTGATACCTAAAAGGGTACAAAGGGCTTTCCAAAACTTGGAGGTGAACTGGGGGTCCCTATCAGAAATGATTTCAGTAGGGAGGCTGTGGAGGCAGACAATCTCTTTCAAAAGGTATTCTATGGTGGCCTTGGCTGTTGGAAGTCCGGGGCATGCAATGAAATGCCCCATTTTCGTGAAATAATCTATTATAACCAGAATGGCAGTCTGGTGATTGGAGGCTGGTAACCCCACAATAAAATCCATTGCGATTCTTTGCCATGGTCCCTTAGGAGCGGGGTTTAATTGTAGTAACCCTATGGGAAGTTTACGCAGGACCTTGGTCCGTGCGCATACGGAACACCCCTGGCCGTACCTTTCTACATCCTTACAGATTCCGAACCACCAAAAGTTCCGCTGGACAAGTTGAAGAGTTCGTTGGTACCCTGGATGTCCTGCTAACAGGGAATCATGGTGTGCCCACAGGACCTGCGGCCGATTTTGGGGGGGAATTACTACTAATCCTTTACGGTAGTAAAGACCATTGGTACATGTATGGCACGGTAAAGGGGTTAGCTGGTGACTTTCCTTTTGGAGGTCTTGCAAGGAGGGAAAGGTGGCCGCAAATATTCTTGGGGGAATAACTGGTTCAGGGCAAGAAGGAGGTGTATCTTTGGTTTCGTCCCACCGCGATAGAGCGTCTGCCATCGTATTCTCAGACCCGGGGCGGTATTGAATTTTAAATTGGAAGCGGGAAAAGAAGAGTGCCCAGCGAGTGTGTCGCCCATTTGTAATTCGTGCGGTTTGGAGGTAAATTAAGTTCTTGTGATCCGTTAGAACTAAAATGGGATGCGGGCCACCTTCCAAGAAGTGCCGCCAGGTTTCAAATGCGGCCTTAATGGCCAAGAGTTCTTTATCCAGGATAGTATAGTTTCTCTCTGCAGGAGACAGCTGTCGTGAGTAATAGGCACAAGGTAGTCGTTGTTTCTGGCCTTTAATGGCTTGGGTGAGAACTGCCCCTAATGCTCGGTCTGAAGCATCCGCTTCAACGATGAAGGGCTTAGTTACATCTGGGTGTTGGATTAATGGCGCCGAAAGAAATGCCTTTTTCAGTTGCAAGAAGGCTTGTTGGTGCTGAGCTGACCAATGATACGTCACTCCCTTCTTCAGCAGTTGTGTTAACGAGACGGTCTTCTGCGCATAGTTATCGATGTACTGACGGTAATAATTAGTACTACCTAAAAAGCGCTGTAACGCCTTGACTGAAGAGGGAGCGGGCCAACGATGGATTGCAGAAACCTTGCTAGGGTCCATCTGAATTCCCGTAGCAGATACAAGGAACCCCAAAAAGGGGACGGTGGTTGCATGGAACAAACATTTTTCCAATTTGCAGTATAATTGGTGAGTTCGTAATCTTGAAAGTATGATTCGTACATGCTTCACATGTTCGGGAAGAGAGGAAGAAAAAATCAGGATATTGTCTAAGTATACCACAAGGAATTCGTCAAGAAGATCCCGAAAGATATCATTGATAAAATGTTGGAACGTTGCTGGCGCATTTACCAATCCGTAGGGCATTACTAAATATTCAAAATGGCCAAAACGTGTTCGGAATGCCGTTTTCCATTTGTCTCCTTCCTTTATTCGAACTAAATTATAAGCTCCTCGAAGGTCAAGTTTGGTAAAAATTGTGGCCCCTCAGAGTTTCCCTAAAAGTTCCAGAATAAGGGGAAGAGGGTAGCGGTTTTTGACTGTGATACTGTTAAGGCCACGGTAATCGATACATGGGCAAAGAATACCCTCTTTCTTGGGGACGAAAAAGAGGGGGGCCCCGGCCGGGGACAAAGAATGTCTAACGAAGCCTTTGTCTAGGTTTTCTTTAATATATAAGCGGAGGGTCTCAGTTTCCCCGGGGGTCAGATTATATATGCGGCCATATGGGGGCTCTGTTCCGGGAAGCAGTTCAATGGGGCAATCATAGGGGCGGTGGGGGAAAGGGTGTCAGCTTCCTGTTTATTAAAAACTCCCTCAAGGTCCCAATAGACTGGTGGTAGTTTCGAGGTCCCGTCACAGGGCTGGATTACGGTAGCTCCCAGAATCCCTGGCACCGGGTGAATACAACCCCGCTGACACTGGGGAGATTCAAATTGTAACCTTCGGCCTACCCAGTCAATAGTAGGGTTGTGATGGTGTAGCCATGGGAAGCCCAACACCACAGGAAACAATGGGGAAGCGATCAGGTCAAAGTGTAAGTTCTCTTGATGCTTTCCAATGGTACATGGCAACGGAGGGGTGCATTGCAGCACTGGGCCAGAGGAAATAGGTGACCCATTGATGGTTTGCACCCATTCTATTTGGGTTCGCTTTTGGACGGGGATCCCTTGGCTGCAGGCGAGGGTTAGATCCATAAAATTGCAGGATGCCCCAGAGTCTATGAGTGTACATACAATCTTGGAGGTGGAGGGACCAACTTGGATCATCATGGGGATGAGCAAATGCCAGGATGTGGGGGTCCGAATGCCCCCCAGGTCCTTGGGGAATAAGGAGATTACCGGGAGGCCCCCTGTCCATCCCGGTTGTTGGCATTTCCCGGTCCTGGTAGGCGACTGGGCTTCACTGGACATTCCTTGGAAAAATGAGTGTTGGCCCCGCAATAAAAGCAAAGGCATAGGAGGCATCGTCTTTCTTTTTCGGTGAGGCTTAACGGACCCCAAACGGCCCCAATCTGCATCGGTTCTGTTCCTCCTTCTGCTGGAGGGCCTGGGGGAGCTGCCACGGGCATGCAGAAGTTTCTGGGAAAGACCCCCTTGCCTTGTTCGCGTTGCCTCTCTCGCTTTCGTTCCCCCAGCCGGTCATCAATGTGAATCACTAGGGTGACCAAATCCTCTAAGGTGGCAGGGGTAGCCGCTGCCCCTGCCAATTGGTCCTTAATCTCATCGGCGAGGCTTTGTCGAAACAAGGCTCGCAGGGCTGCATCGCTCCACTTTAAATCAAAGGACAGGCACCGGAACTGGGTGACATAATCCAGAAGGGAGGATTTCCCTTGTTTTATGTGCAATATAGTCTGTTCTGCGTCTCTTATTCGATGGGGGTAGTCAAAAAGATATTTAAATTGTTTTATAAACTCTTTGTAATTTCGTAGAAGGGCATCATTAGCCGCTAGAAGGGGAGTGACCCAATCAAGGGCCGTTCCTCCCAGCAACCCAATTATAAAGGCAACCTTTGTTTGATCAGTCTGGTAGGTTAAGGGTTGGGTTTGAAAGGTTAAATTGCATAAGGCCAAAAACCCCTGGCAGGCTCGTCAGTCCCCATAAAATGTATCAGGGCGTGGGGCCTTGGGTTCTCTAGGGGCGGGGGTGGGGAGACCCGGGCCAAGAGGAGGGAGTGGGGTGAAGGGGGGAGTTGGGTGAAGGTCCTCGTCCACCCCTCCCACTGCCCCCACCATTCCCTGTAACATCTGGTTCTGTGTTCGAAGGGCCTGATTTTGTTCCTTAAGATCCTGAACCTCCAGAGTCAGACCCTGTACGGCCCGAAGGAGGTCCTGGATTTGTTGGGTAGGGTCCTGGGGTTCCATAAGGGCAAGGGGGGGGGAGTTTTAGTGCCGGTAATTCTGTTAGGAAGGGGGGGATAGAAAGGGAGTTCCAGGAAGGGGCCTGCCTGTGGCCGTCTCTCCGCGGACACACTGGGTTGTCAGTAATCCCCTCAGGTTGTTGGGTGGGCTTTCCTACTTAACAGAAGGCAACCCGTTTCATCATAGGGGCGGAGAGAATGTGCCACTCGCAGAAGGAATGGGGGGAATAAGCAAGGGTGGGGAAAAACAGTTGCTTGCCACAACGTATGCCCGGGCACCACGGTGAGATACGGTGCAGGGATCTAATTGAAGGGAGAAAAAGGGGAAAGGGGACCCCCTGAAGTAAGACTGGCGTGGGAGGCGTGGGCTGTTGAACGGGGTAAAGAGGGGGAGCCACCTTTTTTAACAGAGAGACATGGAATGAGGGATGGATATGGAGATGGGGAGGAAGTCCCACCATGTAGGTGACCTCATTTAGCCGTCGGCGGATGGGGTAGGGTCCCATATAGGCATCATCTAGTTTTGAAGATGGTCGGAGGGAGGGGTAAAGTTGGAGGGTGTGGGAGGTGTATAGGAGGAGGAAAGAGGGGGATAGGGATGAAGGGGCAAGGAGGGGGGTAAGGACTCACACACAACTGGCGGGGGGGGGCGAAGGGACGACGGTTGGGAAAGGACGCGGGTAAAAGGATCACCAAACCAGGGGCCAATTGGAGGGGAGAGGAAGGGGGTGCTGGAGGTTCAATCTCACAACTTTTACACAATGAAGCAAAGGGGTATAAGGTATAGCAAGGCAAGGTACACAGACACAGATACAATCACCAGCAAGATCTCCAAGTCAATCACTTAGCTTTCACCAACGCAGGAGCAAGGGCCAGTCTCTCTCACGATTTCCGGCGGGGAACTAATGTCCCGCCGACATTTTTATTCCCCTCAAGAGCCCTTCAGGTGTCAGCCCTTATGTGCTAATTAAGGCCCTTCCCACGCCGAGCGCGCTTTGCTGCTAGGCACGCACTGCGTCGGGGCAGGGTTGGAGTCCCAGTCCTGGAGGTTCCTGATTGTGAGAGGGGAGGGGCCTGTACTGTTGATTGGGAAGTGTCCTTCTGACGCGGGGGCAGGCTTTGCCCTGTGACTGAGGGGAACGTCTTCCCCTTTTCCTGGGTCCTCCGGGGATTCCCCCGCTGACTCCGCCACTGAGGCACACCGCGGGACTGCGGCGTGACAGGTGGAGGGGAGGTGCTCCCTGGTGCCCCTTCCACCCACACAGCCTGGAGGGGGGAGAGAAAACCACCCCCCTGCCTGAACGGGTTCAGCCCCCCCCCCCC
>QEPC01006430.1:1781685-1828780 GCA_003113815.1 Sphenodon punctatus | reverse complement strand
GGTGAGATACGGTGCAGGGATCTAATTGAAGGGAGAAAAAGGGGAAAGGGGACCCCCTGAAGTAAGACTGGCGTGGGAGGCGTGGGCTGTTGAACGGGGTAAAGAGGGGGAGCCACCTTTTTTAACAGAGAGACATGGAATGAGGGATGGATATGGAGATGGGGAGGAAGTCCCACCGTGTAGGTGACCTCATTTAGCCGTCGGCGGATGGGGTAGGGTCCCATATAGGCATCATCTAGTTTTGAAGATGGTCGGAGGGAGGGGTAAAGTTGGAGGGTGTGGGAGGTGTATAGGAGGAGGAAAGAGGGGGATAGGGATGAAGGGGCAAGGAGGGGGGTAAGGACTCACACACAACTGGCGGGGGGGGGCGAAGGGACGACGGTTGGGAAAGGACGCGGGTAAAAGGATCACCAAACCAGGGGCCAATTGGAGGGGAGAGGAAGGGGGTGCTGGAGGTTCAATCTCACAACTTTTACACAATGAAGCAAAGGGGTATAAGGTATAGCAAGGCAAGGTACACAGACACAGATACAATCACCAGCAAGATCTCCAAGTCAATCACTTAGCTTTCACCAACGCAGGAGCAAGGGCCAGTCTCTCTCACGATTTCCGGCGGGGAACTAATGTCCCGCCGACATTTTTATTCCCCTCAAGAGCCCTTCAGGTGTCAGCCCTTATGTGCTAATTAAGGCCCTTCCCACGCCGAGCGCGCTTTGCTGCTAGGCACGCACTGCGTCGGGGCAGGGTTGGAGTCCCAGTCCTGGAGGTTCCTGATTGTGAGAGGGGAGGGGCCTGTACTGTTGATTGGGAAGTGTCCTTCTGACGCGGGGGCAGGCTTTGCCCTGTGACTGAGGGGAACGTCTTCCCCTTTTCCTGGGTCCTCCGGGGATTCCCCCGCTGACTCCGCCACTGAGGCACACCGCGGGACTGCGGCGTGACAGGTGGAGGGGAGGTGCTCCCTGGTGCCCCTTCCACCCACACAGCCTGGAGGGGGGAGAGAAAACCACCCCCCTGCCTGAACGGGTTCAGCCCCCCCCCCCCAGAATGGGCTGAACCGAATGGTTTTAGGTTCGGCCAAACCCCAAACGGGATGAACCCCGAACCCCTTACACTTGGTGCACATCCCTTACACTTGGTGACGGTCCAGAGACTGCAGCTGGTACAGAATGTGATGGCTCATCTCCTTAAGGGGAAGAGTCATCACAAACTCACTACTTCAGTGCTCCATTCTCTGTACTGACTGCCGATAGTCTTCTGGGCCCAATTCAAGGTGTTGTTTTTGACCTTTAAAGCCCTAAATGACCTGGGCCCCACCTATCTGCAGGATCTCCTCACCTTCCGGATTCTGGATCGGCCTCTGCAGTTGACCAGCGGTGCCCTCCTTGAGGTTTCTCGGGTGTCAACCATGAGGAGGGCATTCTCGGTGGCTGCTCTGTGGCTGTGGAACTCCCTCCTATTGGAGGTCCACCGGGCCGTATACCTCCCCTCCTTTCGTAGACAGTGTAAGACCTGGCTGTTCCACTGGACCTTTTCTGAGGGAGACGGGATGGGTGGGTTGGGTTAGGGTGGGGTTTTTATTGTGGTATTATTTTAATGTGGGGTTAATTTTATAATTTTATGTTTTAAAATGTTGTTAGCCGTCCCAAGCTGCGTGTTCAGGAGGGGGGTGGCATATAAATACAAAAATAAGCAAATAAATAAATATAAAGCTGTCTAGTAGCACCAGGAAGCTGAGTGGAGCAACTCCGTCTCTCACTCCTCTCCCTGTTTCCAGCCCTGTCCTCCAGCTCTTGGTCTTTATTCCCAATTCCCAAGTCCTTCCTCTTGTTCCTGCCTCTCCTCTTGTCCTTAGTCTTGTCTCCCATTCCCTTTCCTGTCTTGTCCTCCAGCCCTGATCCTAAAACCCTTCTCCTCAAAATCCCATGCCCACCACGTCCTGAATGCCCCTCACTCCGTGACCCGTACAAGACCAGCCACTTGTGCTCAGCACAAGTCCAGAAGAGCATGGTGGGGAAGACAACAACAACAATGACTTTAAATCACCCTTACATTCAACCTATTCTGATGTCCTGGAATGCTGAAAGTCATCCTGGCTCACAATCATTTTCTGACCAAGCAGAAATCCACTGGTGCTTCATGGTGAATTTTAAGAGGAGTGACAGAGGAACACACTGCAGGCCCATCATCACCCAAGGATTCCTCTGGGATAATTTACAGCTCACTTTCAGGCATCTTGTAACCTTTCGTGAGTGAAAAGCTGAAATGAGCCTCCACCAAAACAAGCAATTGTGTTGAATCTGAACAATCTGAATCTAAATGAGCAAAACAGTTATCAAGTGGTATCTGACAGATTTCTTTTTTATTATCCATTTTTGTCTTTTGTGGAGTTTGTTTGTTTCAGTTCATTCGATCTGTTCATTTCAGTCATTCATTGCCAGTGGTTCATCTGGTTCCAGTTTTTACCTCACCCGTTCTCATTGTTATTTTTTTTTTTTTTTTTTTTGTTTTGGTCATTTTGGTTTTTTGGTCATTCTTACTGGTGGAAATTACTGGAAACGAAAAATGTACTAAACTGGAAATGACCAAAACTAGGTTAAAAAAAAGTGTAAATGAATACAAATGAAAGAAATAACAAAAATGGTAAAAAGTCGATTGCTCAGGTGTCATGATGAATGTTGTCTGGGTCAACTATAGCCTACTCAAAATTGCGTAAAAAGCCCTGCAGACATTTATTCTGTTGCCCATTTCAGTTCTCTGAAATACCAGTCCATTCTATTTTTTAGCCATTTAGGCCCTTTTTACATGGACGGAGGTGGGTGGGTGGGATGGGTGTTTTGCCGCAGTGGGTGGAGGTGTGTGTGTGTCCATTCACATGGGTGAACACTGAGTGTTACCCCCCCACTGCTGACCGTATACATGGATACCTACCCCGCACAAACACCGAGTGGGGGTGGAGGGGCGTCCGTGTAAAAATGGCCTTAATCAGCTGTATAAGGAATTAGGCCCAGAAAATTATTTTTCTTTTCTTTTAATGTAGCTATAAGACTCAGTGGGGAAATACTGAAACAAATTATTTTTTTTAAAAAAAGAAAATGTATTTAATTAGTCGCACCTGAACCCAAACCAGTGAAATGGATGGTCACTGCTACCTGTTTCCATCCCGTTGGATATCCATTTTGGTTATTTTGAGTTGTTGTTGGTGGTAGGGTTTGGGTTTTTTGTTAGTTGTTTTTTGTTTTGGTCATTTTGGTGTTTTAGTTACACCATTTTGGCAGCATTAGAACTATTGTGCATGTCCAATTGCTGAAACTGATGAAATTAAAATACCAATATGAACAAACCTCCAAAATAACAGAAAAAGAGACCCAGAAAACTGGATATGTGACTTCTCATTTGGGATGCAGGTATAATTATTCTTATATTCAAAGACCAGAGGGCTGCAGGTATTAGGGATGGGAATTTTGGTTTAGGATAAAACTGAAAGTACCAGAAAATGGCCATTACGGATTAATCAGAAATGTTGGTTCTTTTTCGGTTTCGGTACAATCGGATCTTTTGCATTGATTTTTGTACCGAATTTTTGACATTGCAGTTTGCCCCCCATTGAAAATCTGCAATGTTAAAAATCCGGTACAAAAATCAATGCAAAAGATCAGATAGTACCAAAACAAACACAGACACCCCGAAATTCATGAGAACGGAAGCCAAAATTGACCGAAACCGAAATTGACCGAAACTGAAATTTTGCCCAGAGTCCTGTCCCTAGCAGGTATTATTCTGAGATTTACCCTGCCATAGGGACAGTTTGCAAGACTAGGACCAGTTCTCCAGAGCTATCCAAAAATGTGAATAATACCCACAAATAATAAATCTATTACCTATTTCAGCTGTAAGGAATGAAGCAACTTTTGGCAGGTCTGTTTTTTTTCTTTTGTATGATCCTATTTGAAAAAACAACAGTATCTTCTAAACTACTAACATCCTATTTTGGAGATTTTCCAGGGAGAAAAAATTATATTAATTCTCATTTTTCAGAGCTCTTTAGGTGGCATGTTTTAATTTTCACCTTTCTGGGACTTTTGTTGCAACCTAAGATTTAACTTACAGTAGGTTAAACCCATTATTTTAATGAAGCACTTCTTTCTTTCTTTCTTTCTTTCTTTCTTTCTTTCTTTCTTTCTTTCTTTCTTTCTTTCTTTGTTGTTAGACCACATGGGATATGTTCTCTTCATGGGTGGGAGTTATGATTAGCTGAGAACATACCTCTGAGTAAGCTCACATTATCACACAGAAAATGTCAGAAACAATTTTTTTTTTTAAAAAAAATCTGCACAATCATAAGAAACAATGGGTCTTATCAGAGTTTTTCTTAATCACTCAGTGGCATCAGTGCAGTAGCTTGGGTTTGACTGGCTTTGCTCAGAGATCGGTAAGAACTGCTCAAATGATGATAGAAATAAAAAGATCCACGCATACGTGAATTTTGATTTGACATTGGCCCTTTTTACACAGGCCGGAGTGTGGGAGGTGATCCAGGTGCGCTGAGGTCCAAGTGCACTGGGTGGGAGGAGGGTGTAGACGGGCACACACCCTTCTAAACCCACCCCCACTCCTCCCCACGCATGGAGGCACCTTCATTTTTGCCAGTGCCTCTGTGTGTGGGGATAGGTGTGTGCGCGGAAGCGTGCACCCCACCCCCGTGGGATTTACACGGGCAGCACCCACGTATGAACACCCTGGGTGTTCATACATATTATATTTTATTATTATTATTTTACACATTTGTACCCCGCCCCTCCTGCAATGCAGCTCGGGGCGGCTTCCATCAATAAAACCATAAAATACAATAAAATCAATACAAAACAATCAAAAAATATTTTAAATATTAAGTATTAAATATAAATATAACTATGAACAGGGCTAGACTAAAAACCAAACACAGATGGGTAGGGGACTAAACACCCCCCTCCCCACCCTCCCTCCCAAAGGCCTGGGCAAACAGCCAGGTCTTACAGTTCCGCCAAAATGTTAAAAGGCTTGGGGCCAGGCGAGCTTCCTCCGGAAGGGAGTTCCACAGCCGCGGTCCCACCACCGAGAATGCCCTCTCCATCGTGGCCCCCCGTTTAACACGGGGGACCTCCAGGAGGGCACCCCCGGCAGACCGCAGGAGCCGCTCTGGGGCGCGAAGGGCGAGGCGGTCCCTAAGGTATGAGGGGCCGAGACCGTATAGGGCTTTATAGATCATCACTAGGACCTTGAACTTGGCCCGGCACACTATCGGCAGCCAGTGCAGAGCTCGGAGCACCGGTGTAATGTGCTCCCGGCGACCCGTCCCCGTAAGAAGATGAGCCGCCGCATTCTGCTGTCTGTGTTAAAAGGGCCTATGTTTGTGAACCTTTGGTGTTTACTCTGTTTATTCCGTTATAGAATTCACAGTCAGTGATTAGCAGTATATTGGCTAGTTTATTAAGTAACATGGTATTTCAGTTTCCTGACTGGATAATTCTTTTATAAATAACTAGCTAATGTGGACACAATTTAACATTTCGATTGCACTGGTGAGTTACATTCATTGCATGAGTTATGTAGTGTAATTCCATAAATTAAACAAATTACAGTGAAAATTGTTTATTTTTAGCCTGGTTTTCTGGGGAAATTTTATTTACTTTTATTTATTTTCAAGCATTTTTAACCCGCCCATCCTGCCACAGGCAGCTCTCGGCGGTGCACAATATCAAATAGTAATAACATTAAAACAACTTTTAAAATATACAACAAAGGGAGGTATAACCCCCCCCCCCCCCTCCCCCCCCCACCCCCCCCCCCCAAAGCCAGGCAAAACAGCCACGTCTTGCAACAGTGTCGAAACGAGGGGAGATCCGGGGCCAAACAGGCCTCCACTGGCAGGGAGTTCCACAGCCATGGGGTGGACACCGAGAAGGCCCTCCCCATCATAGTCCCCTGGCAGACTTGGGGAACCTCCAGGAGAGCACCCCCCTGATGACCACAGGGGCCAATCCAGAACCCGGGAGTTGAAGCAGTCCCGCAAATAAGTTGGGCTGAGGTTGTTTAGGGCTTTATAAGTGAGCAGCAGCACCTTGAATCGGGTCCAGAAGACTACAGGCAGCCAGTGCAGAGACCGAAGAACTGGTGTAATATGTTCCCGGCAGCCCAATCCCACCAGGAGATGGGCCGCTGCGTTCTGCATCAGCTGCAGACTCCGTACCATCACCAAAGGTAGCCCCATGTAGAGCGCGTTACAGTAGTCAAGCCTAGAGCTGATGAAGGCGTGGATGATGGTGGCCAGGTCAGAGTCCGAAACATACAGCCGAAGTCGACGCACCAGATGTAATTGGCAGAAGGCACCTCTTGCCACAGCCTCCACCTGAGCATCCAAACAGAGTTGCGAGTCAAGGAGCACTCCCAGACTCCGTACCTGGGGAACCAGTGGAAGGCAGACCCCATCAATGATGGGCACTGTTACCCTTGCTGCCTTACTCACCAACATCACCTCTGTCTTGTTGGGATTCAGCTTAGTCGGTTTGCCCTCATCCAGTCCCCCACAGCTTCAAGGCACCCGTTAAGCACTGAGACTGCCGGGCCTGAGTCTGATGAAAAAGAGAGGTAGAGCTGGGTGTCATCAGTATATTGTTGACACTGCACGCCAAACCTCCTGACCACCTCACCAAGTGGCTGCATATACATGTTGAACAGAAGAGGGGCGAAAACAGTACCCTGCGGGACCCCACATAAGAAGTGTTGGTGTGATGAAAAATAATCACCGAGTACCACTTGCTGAGTTCTTCCGGCCAGGAAGGAGCGGAACTAGTAAAAAACTATACCGCCCACCCCTGCACGGCACCAACATCTCATAATCAATGGTATCAAATGCTGCCGACAGATCTAATAGAATCAGCAGGGCCAAACAGCCCTGGTCTAATTCTCGGTGAAGATTGTCAAACAATGCCACAAGCGCAGTCTCGGTGCGATATCCCAGGCAAAACCCCGACTGCGAGGGAGCAATAAAACCGACACGATCCAGATGCTCCTGCAAGCAACTGCCAGGACACCACCCACTCAATAACCTTCCCTAAAAAGGGAAGGTTAGAGACCGGCCGATAACTGGCAAGGGAGTCAACATCAAGCAATGGTTTCTTAAGCAGGGGTCGCACTACCACCTGTTTAAGGCAGCCTGGCACCCGGCCCTCCCTAAGGGAGGCATTGACCATGCCCACCAGGAATAGACCCATTATCTCCCAGCAGGCCTTAACCAGCCAGGACGAGCAAGGGCCCAGTTCACAACAGGTGGCCCTGACAGCCCGAAGAACATACTCTGCGTCGGCAGGGGTCATCAGCTGAAACTGACCGCACAAACAAGGACAAGGTGGGGTTTCCATATCCTCCAATTGCCCTACTGCAGAAAATGCAGCATCAAAACTGTGGTGAATCCGAGTAATTTTATTTGCAAAATACTCTACAAACAAGTCACAGCAGGCACTAGATGACTCCACTCCAAGGTGGAGGGAGGCCGGACTGACCAGCCCCCATACCACCTGGAACAGCTCCACTGGATGGGATTTAGCAGATGCTGTAAGGGCAGTGAAGAACTCTTTCTTTGCTGTTCACATAGCAATGGTATAGCCTCGTAAACTCGTTCTGTGCCGCAACCTGTCACCTTCAGCACGTGAATGATGCCACCGTTACTCCAACCGCCTTCCCTCCTGCTTCAGCACCTGCAGCCCCTCCAAAAACCAGGGAGGCCTGAGGTACTGTCACCTGGGAAGCAGATGCCTTGGAGCGATCCAATCAATGGCCTCAGTCAGCAAGACGTTCCACAGCTCGATGAGGCCATCGATGGGACAGGCATCCAAATCAGAGGGTATATCCCCCAAAGCCTCCTGGAACCGCTCTGGTTCCATCTGTCTCTCGGGGGGGGGGGGGGGAACCATTTGAATAGGTTCCACGCCCCTCCGGGGACAAACGTGCGCCAGGAGAGGGGCCTGCAGAGGTTTACAATCTCTCTCTCTGTGGGTGTGCGACGTGCATGCAAATGCTTATACATACATGTATGTGAGTGTTCTTTTAATAGATCTTGATTCCACAGGCTGATTTCTACTAAATTTGGTAAATGGACAGAAGGCCTAAAATAGACAAAAAAATAATTCAGAAATTGGTCGCAGTCCCAAGCCCTGCAGATACTGTGCACATGCACATCAGTGCGGTTTTTGCGGGGCACAATGTGCCTGCAATGGGGATCCGCGCAATTTGTGTGCACCTGCACGTGTGCATGGCTCCACACAAGATCCATGGGACTTGGGATCAGCCCCGATATCTTTTATTAGACCAACCTCTGTTGGTGAGAGTATGCAAGCTTTCAGACCACACAAGGCTCTTCCTCTTGGATGTAAAGAGTCAGATCTACAGATAGAGCAAATGGAGGCTAGGTATATTTTTTGTCCATTGCACCACAGTTAGAACTTCAGACCTATCTACCCTACATTTGTTTAGTCAGGAACTGATCAAGAAAAGTTAGCATCTGAACCACCTTCTCTCCATTTATTACATCTGAGACCAACACAGCAGCCATCTTTTATGTAGACAAAAGACAGGTTGGCACCTGATATTTTGTATTACTCGATGCATGGAAGGAGAGTCCCCTTTGTGTCAAAAAAAAATCCCTTTGATTTAATAGACCATTGTCTCCCTTAAAGAAACAAGGCTTCATTAGTTTGTGTGCTTTTTGCATGGAGCAAATTGTTATGTTGTTAATAGCTCAGAATTTGAGGTTTGAACAATTTGGAGACCAAAAATTATTTTCTTATGAAATCTGTGAGTAATTTGGAATTTGCATATAAATCAGAGCATTAGAACATAAGAACATAAGAAGTGCCATACTGGGTCAAACCAGTGGTCCATCGAGCCCAGCATCCTGTCTCAGACAGTGTCCAATCACGGTGCCTTGGGACAAGCACCCAACAAGTCACAATGGGGGATCCATTCCCTGTTATTTCCCTCCAGTCCTGTCATGTTCCCTGATCCTGTCTGGCTAATAGCTGCTAATGGACCTATCTTCCAGAAACTTGTCCAAATCTCTTTTAAACTCAGCTATAGTACTGGCTAGGGATGGGACTCTGGGCAAAATTTCTGTTTCGATCAATTTCGGTTTCGGTTCTCATGTATTTTGTTTCTTTTTCAGTTTCGGTACTATCAGATATTTTGCATTGATTTTCGTACCAGATTTTTAACATTACGTTTTTTCAATGGGGGATAAACTTCAATGTTAAAAATCCAGTACAAAAATCAATGCAAAAGATCCAATAGTACCGAAACAGAACCGAAATTTCTGATTAATCCAAAATGGCCATTTTCAGGTACTTTCGGTTTATCTGAAACCGAAATTCCCATCCCTAGTACTGGCCCTTACCACAGCCTCTGGCAGTAGATTCCACAACCCAAGTATACACTGAGTGAAAAAATATTTTCTTTTATTTGTTTTAAACTTGCCACCCATGAGTTTCATGGAGTGTCCCTGAGTTCTAGTACTAGCTGAGAGGGTAAATAACTGCTCCTTGTTTATTAGTTCCACCCCACTCATGATTTCATAGATCTCTATTATATCTCCTCTCAGTTGTCTCTTCTCCAAACTGAAGAGCCCCAACCTACCAAGCCTCTCCTCATACAGGAGCCCTTCCATGCCCTTGATCATTTTTGTTGCCCTTCTCTGTACCTTTTCTAGTTCAGCTATGTCTTTTTTGAGACGGGGAGACCAGAACTGCACACAATATTCGAGGTGCGGTCGCACCATTGATTTGTATAGAGGCATTATGACATCCTCAGTTTTATTCTCTATCCCCTTCCGAATAATTCCTAACATTCTGTTTGCTTTTTTGACTGCTGCTGCGCACTGCGCTGTGGATTTCATTGTATTGTCCACAACCACCCCCAGATCCTTTTCCTGAGTGGTAACTCCTAGCTTAGTACCCAGCATTGTGTACGCATAGTTTGGATTATTTTTCCCTACGTGCATCACTTTGCACTTGTCCACATTAAATCTCATTTGCCATTTAGATGCCCAGGCACCCAGTGTCGTAAGATCCTGTTGCAGTTCCTCACAGTCTGCTCGTGTTTTAACTACCTTGAATAACTTGGTGTCGTCTGCAAATTTGATCACCTCACTCTTAACACCCTTTTCCAAATCATTAATGAATACATTAAACAGCACCGGTCCCAATACAGATCCCTGAGGCACACCACTTTTTACATCTCTCCATTGTGAAAACTGACCATTTAGTCCTACCCTTTGCTTTCTATCTTTTAACCAGTTTCTGATCCATAGTAAGACACTACCTCCTATCCCATGACTTTTTAATTTTCTCAAGAGTCTCTCATGAGGGACCTTATCAAATGCTTTCTGGAAATCCAGGTACACTATATCTACTGGGTCTCCCTTGTCCACATGCTTATTTACACCCTCAAAGAATTCCAACAGGTTAGTGAGGCATGACTTACCTTTACTAAATCCGTGTTGACTCTTCCCCATTAAGCCATGTTTGTCAACATGCCCTGTAATTCTGTCCTTAATGATGGTTTCCACCATTTTGCCCGGCACAGACGTCAAGCTTACTGGTCTGTAGTTTCCAGGATCGCCTCTGGATCCCTTTTTAAATATCGGGGTTACATTTGTCACCCTCCAGTCCTTGGGTACAGTGGCAGATTTTAGTGACAGGTTACAAATTACTAACAGTAGGTCTGCGATTTCATATTTGAGTTCCTTCAGAACTCTGGGGTGAATGCCATCTAGCCCTGGTGACTGGTTAGTATTCAGTTTGTCAATCTGCCCTAGAACATCCTCCAATGTCACATTGATTTGTAACAGCTCTTCCAATTCCTCACCCACAAAGCAAGGATCCGGCGTGGGTACCTCCCCAAAATCCTCCGCAGTGAAGACCGACACAATGAACTCATTCAGCTTCTCTGCAATGTCCTTATCCTCCCTGAGCACCCCTTTTACTCCCTTGTCATCTAATGGCCCAACTGACTCCCTAGCAGGCTTCTTGCTTACGATGTATTTGAAAAAGTTTTTGTTGCTTGCTTTTGCCTCTTTAACAAGCCTCCCTTCAAAATCTCTCTTGGCCTGCCTTATTAACACTTTACATTTATGTTGCCAGCGTTTATGCTCTTTCGTATTATTTTCATTGGGACTAGACTTCCATTTCTTAAAGGATGCCCTTTTGGCTCCAATAGCCTCCTTCACCTCCCCGTTTACCCATAGTGGAAGACTTGGTCTTCCTGCTTCCTTTTTTAACTTGCGGGATGCATTTAATCTGGGCTTCCAGAAGGGTGTTTTTAAACAGCCTCCACGTCTCTTGCAAACTTGTAGCCCTTGCAACTGGGCTTTTTTGTTTATTTTTAACTAGTCTCCTCATTTTTTCAGTCTCCCTTTTTAAAGTTAAATGCTACTGCTGTACATTTGTTCATCTTTCTCACTCCAGAAATTATGTCAAATATGATCATATTATGATCGCTATTGGTTCCGCCACAGTTACTCCTTGCATTTTGCATTACTTCTTGCATTTTGTGGTCTGTTACTATATAAGAGAAAATATTCACTGGGAAATACTCTCTGAAATCAAATCTTTGCATAAATCAACAGTTTTTATGATTGTAAGCCGCCCTGAGCCTCTGCGGGAAGGGTGGCATGTAAATTAGATTAAGTAAATGAAAATGAGTAAATAAAGAAATAAATATTCTATTTTGTTAACAGCAACTATAATAGCATCCAATATAATGATCCAATTTTAATGAGGTAATGGAAAGCAAATGGTACAATATATTTCATCCTTGTTTGTCAGTTTCTAGTGAATAATGGGCATCTTTACACTCACGTTAAATTTCCAGATTTTTTAATCTTCTGGGTTTACAAGTCCACAAGTAAGTTCTGGATTCATTTTTCACACACAGACTGCTTTCAGTTTTATTCTCTGCCCTGAGGTAGTTCCTGGATGCATCCTTCACAAAACCACTGCCCTGAGGCAGCCTAAAGTAGCCACAGCTGTAGATGTGACAGGCTGCCATGGAAACCAAGTGACCACAGCTGCCTGGAGCAAAGCAATTTACCAGGAGAACATTTTACACACACAAGTTCTGGGAGAAGCTTTACGCAGAAGTTCAGAGATCTCGATGTTTAAGATCTGGGTGAGTGATTTAGACACACAGAAAGTTCAGGATGCAACAGCAAAGATGCAGGAGAAATGTGCGTATAAAAATACCCATTGTTTCAATTAATATTTTATAGTAGATTTTGGTTAACTATTTTGATCCAAATTTAGTTCACAAGCTCTAGAGAGTTTTGAAACTTAGGTTTTTCTCATCATTGTCAGGACAACACAAAATACAACTTTTATAGAGAATCAGAAAACATTTGGGAAAAATTCCAGAATTGAAACAAAATAATAATTCTACAGAAATTTTGTTGAGACCAATGTGGAATGAAAATCATTCAAAGTCATGTTACAGAATTACAGATTCGTATAAGCTCTGAAATAAAAGTAGTAGGTAAAACTCCAGCCTTGTTCAGATCAGTAGAAGTTTTACCATTGATTTCAATAGAGCAAGTATTTCACTTATTGTGTGTTTTTAATGACTCTATTGTTTTACAGAATGTATTTATTGTCCCCACAACACAGAAAACGTCAAAACACAGAATTTGGATTAAAACTGGCTGCAAACCTTTATTAATTCAGCACAGCAGTCTGGGGAAAAGTGAGAAACCAGTGCAACCAGCAAATCACCCACTTTCCCTCTTTTCATCCTACATGTTCATTGCCTAAGCTTATTTAATCCAGCATGGATTCTCTTGATCCATTTTCCATTCCGGCCACCATAATGGATTCTCCTGCTCCGTTTGCTGTTCCAGTCAGCATAATGGATTCTCCCAATCTATTACCATTCCAACCTCCCGGAACCCCTATAGTGGGGTCCTGAGGATAATGTGAGGTTCCTGCATTAACTAGGGACCGTATTTATCATGCTTAGTAGCGCAATTCCCGCCACCCCTCAGGGTTGGTTGAAGCTGTTGGCCGCTTATCCTCTGATCGACTACCTCTTCCCTCACCTCGTAAGGAGGTGCTTTAGTTTCCATAAATCCAGTTCTGTTCTATTGCTATGATTTCACTTATTTCTTTTAGCACTGAACTGATGCCACTAGAGCAGCCAGATTATGAACATAAGAATATAAGTAGTGGCATACTATATCAGACCAATGGTTCATTCTATCTCCAATAGTGGCCAATCTCGGTCGCTTGGGAGAAGTACCCAACAGGTCCCAATGAATCCATTCCCTGTTGTTCACTCCCAGCTTCCGACAGTAAAAGTTACGTCCCCTAAACCTGCTTGGCTGCTAATGAACCTACTCTCCAGGAACTTATCCAATCCTTTTAAAAACGCAGCTATACTACTGGCCTTGACCACATCCTCTGGCAACAAATTCCACAAGTTAATTGTGCACTGAATTAAAAAAACACTTTCTTTTAAAAAATGTTACCAGCTACCGGTTTATTTGTTTTAAATGTTACCAGTTTTGTGGAGTGTCCCTTAGTTCTAGTACTAGTATATATATATATATATATATAATTTATTTATTCACAGGCATTGGCCTCCGCCATAGCTAAATAAAGAAAAACACAATAAAATTTTAGAAACAATCGACCATACAAACAATTAGCATATACATTTTTCCAACAGGGGAATATCTCGCGTGGTCTGAAAATATACATAGAAAATAACAAATATGAACAGATATGCCCATCAAAAAATTGAATCAAAGGCATCCACAGAAGCACTTTTCCTTTCCCTACATTTATTCCTACAATCACTAAACTGGACAATTTTAGTGAGTAAAAATACGCCGCTATTCATTATCCAGGCCTTGGCTCAACGGAATGCTTTTGTCAAAGGTAGAACTTACATTTTGTCTTTGTCTTTGTGTATCAATCAAATGCAAATATGTTGCTACTGTTTCCAGATCTCGCGGGGCTGTTTGTGCCAGAATGTATCTTTATTTGTATCCAGGATCCCAATACTTTCTGTGCCCTAAACTTTTACCTAGCCAAACCTGCCTTATTTTTTCCACATATAAACAATCTAATACAATATAATGTATGTCATCTGTTTGCCCCAGCCCGCAAGGGCAGAGTCGCCGTTCCCAAGGTATAGAAGCAAACCTACCTTCAATTACTTTAGAAGGAAGAGCTGGTAATTGGCAAATGCTATATGCTTTTTAGTACTAGTACTATTCGAGACAGTAAATAACTATTCCCCATTTACTTGTCCCACATCACTCATCATTTTATAAACTTCTATTATATCCCCTCTCAGTCATCTCTTCTCCAACCTGAAGAGCCCTGACCTATCAAGCCTCTTTTCGTATGGGAGCCGTTCCATATCCTTGATCATTTTTGTTGCCCTTCTCTGTACCTTTTCTAGTTCTACTATATCTTTTTTGAGATAGGGAAAACAGAACTGCACACAGTATTCAACGTATGGTTGCACCATAGATTTATATAGAGGCATTATACTATTTTCAGTTTTATTCTCTAACCCTTTCCGAATAATTCCTAACATCCTGTTTACTTTATTGGCTGCTGCTTCACATTGAGCTGAGGATTGTAATGTATTTTCCACAAAGACTCTAAGAGTCCACATCCCTACTATGCTTTTCCTGAGTGGTAATCTCTGATTTGGAGCCCAGAACATATAGTTTGGATTATTTATTCCTATATGCATCACTTTGTACTTGTCAATATTAAATTTCATCTGACATTTAGATGCTCAGTCACCCAGTCTCACAAGATCCTCCTGCAATTCTTCACAGTTTGCTCAGGTTTCAACTACCTTGAAAAACTGTGTGTTGTCAGCAAATTTGTGTCATCTGCTTGGCATGCTTATCCCACTCCCTTTCACCACCAGTCTGCATTAGAAAAACTGCACCAGTTCCCCCCCGCCCTTAAAAACACCCCAAACTATGTCAGTTCCAAATGGTGATGATTAAACCCCATCGTCCTGGGACAGCTGGGGCTCCAGCAAGCTAATCACCCTATGTGCCAACTTTGTTCCTCAGCTCTGTGTAATAAACAATTTTATTTCCCCTCTTCACCCATTTGCAAGCTTTGTCTACTCACTGAAGGTTTACCACCCTGAAGGTTTACCACCAACTCGCCTCTGCCATAGCTGCATAAAGCCACACACCCCCATTGGGAACATTTCCCATAACCGCAGCCCATCCTGCCAAATTCTGACAGACAGGTCCCAAGCCAAAACCTCTCCTAAGCTCCTTCAAACCCTAAAGCATAGGCATAAGTTGAGCCTGCAACATGCCCTTCTTTCTTTTCCCTGATTTCATCTCTGGAGCTCAACCGAGCTGTGAACCCCCAGCTGCTATTTTTGACTGCCCAATGGATGCTGCCATGTCTTGGAATCCAAATCAACTTTCCTGATATCTGAACCTTTCTCCTGGAATTGTGATCAGATAATTAGGTGAGTAAAAACAGAAACCTTATAATTGTATTGCACGCTAGAAAACCATGCCGTATTAACTAGGATGATTCTGGATTTTTTGAACTATTAGGTCCGTGAGAGAGAAGATATATGAATGAAATCCTCTCCCAAAGAGCCACTTGCCTACCTCTTGAATGTCCTGTTCCCCCCAAAACAGTAGCAGCAGCTGACAGATCTGCGCCAATACGAAATTGCTCCAAACCATTTCAGCCCTCAGGGAGACCCAAGCTGTGCCTCCAGCGCCACATCCCTACTATAAATTGACATCGACTGACCCCTGACTCATGTAGTGACCACCTCACTGTGGGCACCAACCAATACACCTCTCATCCTGCTATGGGGTGAAATGGTCCCCCAAACTAAAAAAAGGTAATGTGTATACTCAACCCATCTGGTTTGTCTTGGATAGCCCTACCTGTAGAGTGATAATAAATAAATAAAATAAATAAATAAATAAATGAAAAATAAAATAAAAATCTCACCCCAAGTTAAAACTATGCTTGCAGTGCCCTACCTGGTCCATCGAAGCAGGCCCCCCCCCCCACTAGCTTGCTACTCCTCACACCCTCACAATGTTAAAGGCAGTGCTAAAGGACATGGAAAACAACGAATCCACAGCACCTGATGTACATATGGGTCCCAATGTGACATCCTGTCATCCAGGAGCAGGATGGGGGGTATAGAGGTAGTCTGCCATCCCTCCGACCGACCAGCCTGATGCTACCAGGATCCCAGCATGGCCTTCAGCAGGGGGAGTAAAGGCGGCGTGTGTGTGTGTGTGTCAGAATACTCTGCCAACCTAAACTTATATACGATAGAGCAGCCCACCTGTCTGCTATTGTCCAGTGCAGCCCCCTGGGATAAATGTGTAGACCATACTGCATGACCATTGCAGTGGGTGGGAGTGGATAGGAAATGTTTCCGCCTGGCTGTCTCTTCCCTGCAAGCTCAGAAATCCCTATACCCACTTGTAAGATGCCCTGGTGGAAGGAGGCACTAAGCCCTGGACCATATAGCATAACTCTCGGACACAAGGTTCCAAATTCTTCTGGGATGAACTGCGTTATTAGACTTGTCCATGTGGCAAGGTCCCAGAACCACTCCATCTGAAACTGAGAAAATGAGGTGTCTCCAATGTCACTGCCATTCCCTCATGTGCTTGTGAAGAAAAGACTGCTATGCCTCAAACAGGCCAACCTACATACACCCACATCTCATTACCCCTGGAGGCTTGGAAGACAAGAAATATGTACCGTGGCCATGATATTGCCTGGAAACAATGATCCTTAAATTCCACATCCTATATGATGGCTGCCACTGCTGGAATAGGTCTGGGATAGGTCTTATATCCCTGGTGACCACCATCATGGACCAATTCAGGGGGCCACCTATCTGCACACCATCTGTCCCTACCATATATACCAATACTGCTGCTGTGACAGAATGGACCTATGACTCATCTTCTGTTAGGAGGTGCTCCCTCATAGGCATACCACATTGTGTTCTTTGAGGAAAGTGACCCATACATTTGGGACTTCCCTCATTTCATGTGTCATTCCAATATGGTGATATACCCACCTTCATGACCTAACCACGATAAGATGGAGACTAGATCGATTCTTCCATGAGTGACAACACTACCAAGGAAATGTAGAGTACTAGTTCCCACGGGGTAATCCTTCTCCTCTAGGCACTTGCTGATGTCCTACCATAGGGCAGCCCACTTGGTGCCAGGTAGTTGGCACGAAGTTGAGGATGTTGCCTAAACAGATGATTGATATGGTGGGGCCCTCTGTTGTTTACTCTGCTACGGGTTCTCTATCTGACCAGCTATATCTCTTGATGCTTGAAAGAACTCTACATTACTGTTAGGAATGGGTGAACAGAACTGAGTTCGGAAATTTGGTTCAATTCGGAAATTTGGTTCGGTCAACTATTTGAGTTCGGTTCGAACTCCGAACTACCGAACAAAGTTTGGAAATTCAAACCCCATTGAACTAAACAGAATATTATATTTTAGGGATGGGCAAACAGAGCCAAGTTCGGAGGTTCGGTTCGGTTCAGTTTGAAAATCGAGTTTGGTTCGGAAGTTCGGTTCGGTCGAGTTCAGTCCGAACTCTGAACTTCCGAACCGCGTTCACCCATCCCTAATTACTGTGTCCCTGAGAACAGGTCAATGGGGATTAAAGTACAGTGGCACCCTCCCTTGCTCCCCAATATCATATTCTTTAACTCCAATAAGGACCAAAGATAACATAACTAAATTTTATTAGGGTCCTGGATGCAACCAGCTGATGTGAGAAATCTACGCTATGTGCAGACACCATAAGCCCCATCCCTGAACCCCAACAGTCTGTGGGCCACTCCTCCCATGCACCATCTGTGCCCTATCCCACATCTTTTGTAATCACATGGCCAATGTCTGACCTGTGGCACTACCTGTCCTGCATGCACTCTGACCATAAGCCATTTGATCCCAGGTGTCATTGCTGCCCACTGGCAAAATGCTTTGTCATACTGAACCCTACCAGAATTTCCTACCAAGAGATAAGCCCTGCATACTGTGCCAAATTATTTCCATAGGGCCGTTGCACTAGAGAGGAATGCATGCATCATATGTCACAACCCCTGCGTATGCTATAAAGACAGATTCACCTTTGGTCCAATTTCTCTTCACCTACAACCGCCTGGCCCTCTCCTACTCCCTGGAATTGACTCTATTATTGGGAGGGAAATGGGGTCACTGAAAAATGGGGGGGTGATATGTCTATGCATTCACCCCAACAAATTTATTTTATGTCATCTGAATCAAGTGAACCCTGTGGGGGACCTACACTTCCACATAGTCCCACCTGTTAGGGAGGAGCCTCTGTCCAAGCAATGGAAAACCATCCCAGGCATTTGCTGACCTCTGAAACCTACCATAACCTGTTATACACCCTGCATCCCTGCTAGGTTGGTGGGTGTGCTGTGCCACCACTGCCACTGGTAAACTCTCAGGCACATTGCCCCCCTGTGAGGGAGCTGCACTCATGGCTGCCTGCAGGTTATCCAGCCCTAGTAGCCTGTTGATACTCCCTCTGCTGGGAGGCCTGTTTGCCTCACTTGCCCAGTTCTGATGAAACAACCTCCCCTGGGCCCTGCTGTCCATCGGTCGCTGCTGATGCCCGTGTGGCTGGATGACACTGACTGTGGCACTCACTAATCCTACTGCTGCTCCATGTCCTCTATCTGCCACATCAGCACCTGGAGCATTTTGCTGTCGTCCTCCCTCTGCGCTTCCCTGCTGCTTCCTCTGATCTGTCCGGCCTTCTGGGCTGCCTCTCTGTCTGTGGCTGCTGGTGCACAGTGTCTGGGTGATGTTGATTGTGGCGCTAGTCAGTCACACGGTCTGCCACTCCATGATGTCCGTCCTCTGTATCTGCACTTGAAGCTCATTACTGACCTCTTGTCTCTGCTCTTCTCTCCCACATCCACTCAACTGCGTGCCATCCCTTTAATGAGAGGGTGCAGGGGACGTCTCTTGCCCCACCCCCCCAAGACTACTGGGGAGGGGAGGAGACCACGCACCGGACAGCCATCCTGAAGGAGGGTGTCAGGCTCCCCGCCTGGTGAAGAATGGTTGCGGGAGGGCCACAGATCCCAGCTCGCTGACGTTTATTTCCAGTTGCTAGGCAACCACGTCCTGGTGCGCCGGGCAGCGCTGGGGCACACGTGATGCTGGGGACGCCGTGCTGGAAGCTTTCCAAGTTGCTGGGCGACCAGGGGTCCGGCTGCAGCACAGCGCATGGCTGATGACTCGTCAGGAGGCGGGGCCAGGGGAGGCAGTAACGCAGGACACCTAAGGTATGGGAAGGGATCAGTATAAAGGCTGGACAGATGGGCTCCTCCTTGCCGGTAATCATTGTGCTTTGACTTGGATTATAGATAGTAGCGTGGAGGCTTGGAGATCTGTGTGACTGTGACTGTGTGTATGAGTGCGTGAGGGAGTGACGGATTGATTCGGAGTGTATTTCTGCGAGTGAGAGAGCGAGCGTGCATGTAACAGAGTGTCTGAGAGTGGCTGTGAGAGAAGAAGTCCTTCCCCTCCCTAAAACTCTGCATCCCTCCCCCCAAGTGTGCAAGGCAGTAGAGTGTGTCTGTCCCCGTCCATTCCCCCCCATTGTTCCCTTTCACTGCACAAACCGACCACCTGGACCAGGGACCCCGAGCACGCGCATTCCTTCCTGGTGGTTTCCCCTTGTTGACTGAACCCAAAAGCGTGAGTAACCGCTACCCTGCATCCCCATTCCCCCCCAGGAACCTGCTCTCTCTGCCCTGTGATGACCTGGGTTGCTCTCGGTTCCCGAGAGAAGCCCCCACAAGAACCCGAGGGCACTGATTTCCCAAGGGCACCCTGTTGAGACCGGAGTAAGAGCAGGAATCCATTACCTGTGCCTTGAAGCCCCCATATCCCCTCCCCCACCCTAACAGAGGGAAGGGAGAGGGGCCCCCCATACTCCCTGTGCCAGCAGTGAGCTCTCCTGGCCAACCGTGAGCTGTCTCCTCTGTAACTGTCTCCCAGCTGATGCTCCCTGCTCCAGTGGAGAGTGCTCCAGGCACACTGGGAGCTGCTGCCTGAAGCAACCGACTTCCAGCTGCTCGTTGGTAATGCCCGAGCTGGGCCACATCCACACCTCATTAAGCCTGAGCCCGCCCTCCCAAACACTCCTGGGACAAGCCCTTGCTTGTTCTGGAGCTTTGTCCCTCACTGCCAGCCCTTCCCCCTTGCCCACCTTATATTGGGCTGGGAGGATAAGCCCTGTCTGCCCACTTTCCTGCCAAACGTCCTCACAGGGAGCAATGGCTCTGCCTGACATTTTGATTATCCCCTCATGCCTGCCTTGCAATGGAGAGGGGCCCCAATGGCACTCCTGCAGCCCCTTTCCTGCAAGGCTTGACGGAGACAAGGGCCCTGACAAGCCCCTCCCCCCAGCATGTAGAGTGGGGGTGGGGAAGAGGGGATTTTTGAAGGGACAGAGTATAATACTGAACTGTGTGGGAAATGCAAAGCAGAATAAAATTCACACACTGAAATGTACAGCAGAAATGGTTCCCATAATTCCATTATGGTCTCCTTAATCAGCAGGACATCATTGTCTTTTCTTTCTTTTGCAGAACTTATTCTTTGTGGTTTCCTATGTCCAAATAAAGTTCCATTGACTTTGATGGGACATTGTGCGCCTCCAAAGGTCCACCTGCATGCAACATATTGCAGGAGCTGGGCCTAAGAACTGTACAGTAAAGAAAATCTGTCGTATATCAAGTGAGGCTTTTACAAAAGAATCTAAAAAGAAATCAGAGTGAAATATGGGATTATCCACGGGTACATAGAGAAGTTCCAAGAATAGATTGATAATATCTCAGTGGGTAACCTCAAGCTGCTTGTACAACACCCCTGTAATCAACCAGGAGATGGATTTTCTCTAAAGTTGGTCTGTGACAAAGACAAATAATTTAAAAATGAGAATTTCATGTTAATACTATGATCCAATGCGGAAAGCAGAGGCAATGCACACGATTCATGTGTTCGGTAAGTTAGACCACTTCCTTGTGTTTTACCAGCCTTTATCAGAGTTTGTACACTTGCTCCAATTAAATTATTTTTCTTCAGAAAGCTAGCTTCAGGGGAGCCTAGTGAGGCACTTACATAAATTCTCTTAATTTCTGAGTAATGCAGTACTGACAATCACTTAAGACAATATAGTTGATACTGCTGTCAGGAAAGCCTCTTTTTCAAAAGAATGTTTTTATAGAATATCATTGTGACACTTCTCTCAGATGGATGTCTTTAGCAGAATTTGATTAATGTAATGCAATAAAAGAGATGCGCACTAAAGTGTCTGTACATGTCTTGTTAAGTATGTTTGATTCATTATATGTAGTTCTCCTCAGTTCTTTTCTCTTTCCTCAGTTCATTTTTTATCATTTCAATAATATATCTATAAATATGAAGAAGTTGGCACTTTCAAAGTCTTTGACATATATGGCTATTAATTCATAACTCTAAAAAATTGTATCTTTCAACTTGTCATTTGAAAGCTTGTACATTTTATTACAGTAAGTAACCTGTGTTGGAAATTAGATTCTGAACTTTAGCAAGGAGATAAATAAGCTGGTGGACAGAGAAACCATGGAGGGGATACCTAGATATAGTGCTAAAATAAAATCCTGTGAAAAGATCACTTACTTGAAGACGATAATTTCAGCGCTCCAGGGGGATCACATTAAGATCACCTGTTGGAAACAGGCTCCAAAGTTTATTTCCTCTAACTTTATTTCCTAGAAATTTTATATTTATTTAGTTCATCCCATCCGCCCTTCCTATTATGCTTGTCTCTTGTACATCGAAAAGATAGGGATCTTACCCAGGTTTTAACCCCCCTCCAATCTTTTTCTCCAAATTTGATGTTTTAGAGGCAACAGGTTTAAAATAAACAAAAGAAAGATCTTTTCACACAACCTATGGAACTCAGTGCCACTGGATGTTGTGACAGCCAATAACCAGGTTTTGAAAAGCTGACCAAGGAGAGGTCCATCAGTGGCTATTAGCTAAGTTGGTTGGGAGATAAAGCAGTTGGAAGTGAACAACTGGGAATAGATCACTCTATATGTGCTTTCTTTTTGTGCACTTCCTCTGAGACATCTGGGACTTGTCACCAGCCCTTTTCACACAAGACACTCCCACCCATCTCCACGCAGTTTCGCTGCGTGGAGATGGGTGGAGGCACCCGTGTGAATGCCGTGAGGGATGGGTGGAAGTGCATGCGTGTTCTTGCGCTACAATCACCTCTACCCATCACCCACGTGTGGAGCAATGGGCTCCAATGCCCGATGCTCAGTGGGTGGAGGTGGGTTTGCGTCCGTGGGAATGGGTGCGCACCCACCATGGCCGCACACCCATCCCCCCACCCACTGCGGTCCATTTAAAAAGGGCCACTCTCGGAGACAGGATACTGGACAATTCATTTGACCCAGTACAGCAGTTATGTTCTTCTGAGACTCTGAAAACCTTTCCAACCAGCACATCTTCTCCATCCTTGCTCTGATTGTATCCAATGTCCCACACATTGTGTGTCTTTAGACATAATGTCAACGGGTGTCTGAATGTGTGTTTTGACCTTGATATGGGTTTGGCCCTGTGTTCACCATGTGGCGCTGCTTAGAAACACAGCCCAACTTGGGGCAAATCAGTGTTTTGCTCTCCACCCAATCTCAGCACGCAAGTGCTGCTGCCTCGTTCCCCGTGTTGTACCTGCTAACATGCCATGTGATATCATTAGACACGATGTTGGCCACGTGTTCAGCCAGAATATGCAAATTGTCCTTGTGATGCAATGGTGTTCACATTGCATGTTCAAGAGGTCGCCAAAATGGTGGAGGGATTATTATGATGCTTACACAGAATTGTTAGGTTATGTTCATTTATTAAGGCACTGGCTTCTGCCCTGGCCTAACAATACACATTACACACAATGGCCAAACACATGCTTAGGGTTTTTGACACCTGATCTTTGTTATGTCTAAAGAGGCCCATAATGAGAAGTCCAGAAAGAACTTGGGTAAAAAGCAATAAGCAGACTAGTTTATCTTAAATGTTGTAAACAGATCCACAAGGATACGAACGATCCAAACATACAATTCTGCCTATATTAAAATGATCACTATGATTCTTTCCTGATTAAAACACTTGGGGGCTTGTAGTAAGGATTTTAGGAGCCCCTTAGAGCAAGAGTACTGTATTACTAGGGTGCCTGCAGACTTCCTAAGTTACTAAAGGATGAGGAGAGACCAGCATAGGACTTCAATGATGGGAAGCTGCAATGGTATAGATACATTGGTGAAAAATATCAAGTCTTAAGATCATGAAAAAATAAAGTCTTGTGGTAGAACATTATCAGGCTTAAAGCCTACTTTGTTTTGATTGTCGTGCCAGCTGTACTGTTCCACCTGCTTATGGCAAGATATTGCAAGCTGCTTTCTTTGCAAGCTGAGGAAAATAATAAGCACACACACAAGGAAGCTACATAGTTGATCACAGGAAAAGCATGGTGGTTTGGAATGCTTACTTTAAGGTGCAGGGGGAGGTGGGTGGAGGGTTAGTTGGCAGAAGAGAAAAAGGAAGCCATGGTCACTAATCCAAGAATGATGGGAAACCACACAATGTAACTGTCAAACAGGTTTTCAAGTCAGCTAGCGTCTGAGCAGAGCACAGTGAGCACAGGACACGTGGTGGGCAAAGAAGTGCAAACCAAATCACGCAAATATAGGTAGATGAGCTGTCCATAGGAAAGAGAAGGTGAGAGTGGAGGACTCAGTACAGTACAATGTGCAGTTTGTCAAACCACCAGCGGTCTCTTGGCTCATTATGATGTATTATTTAGTGCCAACAATGTGCCTGGGGCTGAACAGTCATAATTAGAGACAAGTCTCTGCCTTGGGGGGCTTAATCTGGGATGGACAAGGGAGAGGGGAACATGGGAAAAGACAGGGGAACACTCTAGGAGTTGAGAAGTTGCAGGTGTAAGTGCTTATATTGGTTACAAGCGAAGGAGAGGGATTCTGAAGACTGTAAAGGAAGAAGCAACTCACTGAGTGACCTTGGGCCAGTCACAATCTTCTCTCAGCCTAACCTATCTCACAGGGTTATTGTGAGGATTAAAAGTTGTGTTAATTTCTTATATGCGAAGCGCTCCAAGTGTCATGGCTGAGGTACACTATATATATAAGAACATAAGTAGTGCCATACTACTTATGGTCCATCAAGCCCAGCATCCTGTCCTCTGACAGTGGCCAATCTCGATCGTATGGGAGAAGAACCAACAGTCACAATGGACAATTCATTCCCTCTTGTTCACTCCCAGTAAGAAGTTCATCCTGTAAGCTACTTGGTTAATAGCCATGAATGGACTTACTCTCCAAGAACTTATCCAGTCCTTTTTTAAACCCAGCTATACTACTGGCCCTGACAGCATCCTCAGGCAACAAATTCCATATGTTAATTATGCGTTGAGTGAAAAAGTACTTCCTTTTATTTGCTTTAAATCTGCCGGCAGCTAGTTTCCTGGAGTGTCCCTGAGTTCTATTTGAGAGGGTAAATAACCATTCCCTAGTATCTACTTGTTCCACACCACTCAAGATTTTATAAACCTCTATCATGTCCCCTCTCAGTCTTCTCTTCTCTAAGCTGAAGAGAACCAGCTTGTCAAGTCTCTCTTTGTACAGAAGCCGTTCCATATCCTTTATCATTCTCGTTGTCCTTCTCTGTACCTTTTCTAGTTCAGCTATGTCTGTTTTGAGATGGGGCGACCAGAATTGCACACAATATTCGAGGTGCGGTCGCACCATTNTTTTGAGATGGGGCGACCAGAACTGCACACAATATTCGAGGTGCGGTCGCACCATTGATTTGTATAGAGGCATTATGACATCCTCAGTTTTATTCTCTATCCCCTTCCGAATAATTCCTAACATTCTGTTTGCTTTTTTAACTGCTGCTGCGCACTGCGCTGAGGATTTCAGTGTATTGTCCACAACCACCCCCAGATCCTTTTCCTGAGTGGTAACTCCTAGCTTAGTACCCAGCATTGTGTACACATAGTTTGGATTATTATTTATTCTTAAATAAATAAAAATGCGAGGAACAAGGGAAAGCCCGACGGCTTGTGTTGGGCCAAATTAATAATTCTGTATTCTTGAAACAATCCAGTTGTTAACTATTTATTCCTTCACAGTTTCAAACAGAGCTGATAAGGTTTGAGTGAGTAAGTGTTTTCAGGCTCCAGGCCCACCTTCGCAGAGCTCTTTTTACAGGAGCCCTGATGCTGCTGATTCTGAAAGTGCATGAAGAGTGTGCAGCCTCACTGATTTCAATGGGACAAAGCATGCATACAGGTTTGTAGGATTGGGGCTGAGTAGCATGATGTTTAGGGCACTTAGAACTGGCACGGGTCCCATTTACTTCAGTGGGGCTCACCGCAGCACTAAATACTCTGAGAATCACACTGTAAGTGTTTGGTGCAGGGCTGTTGTTCAGCAGAATTATTCCTACTCTCTCAGTTATTGCTGACTGCTTGCTGCACCTGTGACTCCTACAGTGAGCTGCAACTGAAGTGACTTGTGCCTAGTTGCAGCAGCTAAGGCCGCATTCACATCTGCGGTGGCGGCAGAGAGAGCAGCGAGGGAAGACGTGGCAGTGGGGAGGAGCCAGATGACAGGAAAAGAGCCGGTGTGAATAGGTATTTGCCGTGGCTTCTCTCTCGCATGTCAGGGTGCAAAATCCTGCCTTGCCATGCATGAGAGAAGCAGCGGCAGGGAGTACCCTTCTCTGCTGTGAGAGACCAAAGTGGATAATGTCTGTCTTCCTTTTATGAGGGAAGGCTTTCTCTTTTTGTGAGCTGAATAAGAAAAGCAGAAATAAACTCTCATCCCAACTTTGAAGCATTCAGATGACCAAATAACCGCTCTGCTGGAGAAAGAGTCAAGCCTGAAAAAACGTCATGACTTGTGTGACCGAAGCAGTGACTAAGGGACTGATCCTGTCCCTTCCTCTGCACTCTGGCCCAGCTCAGCACAAAGTTAAAGTGTAGGAATTGAGAACTCGGTTTGTGCCGCAGCTTGTCAGAGCTAAGCCCTGGCACCGCTTTACTTTTACCTTTATGTAAAAACTTTATGTACAGAATGCTGCATTCTAAATTTGGAGTAGGGATGGGTGAACGCAGTTCGGAAGTTCGGAGTTCAGACTGAACTCGACCAGTTCGGTCGACCGAACCGAACTTCCGAACTGAACTTGTTTTTCGAACCGAACTGAATTTCCAAACTTGGCTCTGTTTGCCCATCCCTAAAAGATAATATTCCATTTAGTTCAATGGGGTTTGAATTTCCGAACTTTGTTTGGAAGTTCGAACCGAACTCTAATAGTTCGGTTGACCGAACCGAACTTCCGAACTGAACCGAATTTCTGAACTGAACCGAACCAAACCGAATTTCCGAACTCAGTTCTGTTCACTCAGCCCAAATTCGGAGTTGCCACTCAGGCAAAGGACCTTGGAGTCATTGTGGACAATACATTGAAATCTGTCAGTGTGCAGCGGTGGTCAAAAAAGCAAACAGAATGTTAGGAATGATTCATAAAGGGATAGAGAATAAAACTGAAAGTATCATAATGCCACTATTTAAATCTATGGTGTGACCGCACCTTGAATATTGTGTGCAGTTCTAGTTGCTCCATCTCAAAAAAGATATAGTAGAAACAGAAAAGGAAAAGAGAAGGGCAACAAAAATAAGGGACATGGAATGGCTCCCCTACGAAGAGGGGCTGGATAGGTTGGGGCTTTTCAGATTGGAGAAGAGATGAGTGAGAGGATATCCATAGAAATTTATAAACTCATGAGTAGTGTGGAACATGCTAACAGGGAATGGTTATTTACCCTCTTGAATAGAACCTGTAAGCAGAAGCAGAGAGGAACAGGGAAAGAAAATAACTAGGGTATGAGGGGGCAGCAGGGAGGACAGGTGAGGGAATAGAGCAGGCAAAGATGGAGTCAACTGGGAGAGCCAAGGAGAGGAGATACTTGTGATGGTGGACTAAATGTTTCTGCTGGAGAAGAGAACACACGAATGGGATGCCATGTTCAACCTCATTCACTTTTCACAAATTATCACAATTTAGCTAGCTGGCCCCCTCAGTGGGTGACATCCTTTATGGGGAGTTCTGACAGAATAACATGGAACTCTGTTACCTGAGAGTTTTTTATTCCTTGACACTTCCCCTCTGCCCCCAAAAAGGAGCTGCGTAACAGGCATTTATTAGCTCTTTTATCCATTTGGGCATAGGAGATTAAGTGCACTGAACTTATGTCTAAAAAGTACGTGCTTTAGTTTAGAAAGTTCTAAGATCAAACTAGTCACAGAAGGCGTGGAATCCCCCACCCACATAGATTGTAGAGTCTTTGCCTCTGCAAGGGGAGAGGTTCCTGCAGATGAGATACAAGTAGCAATGGGTAGTAATAGGGATTTTTTTCATTAACTGGAGAGAAGGGGAAGGAAGTTTTGTTTGTTGCTCATGATGAATGTGCATGGTATTAAAGTTCAGGGCAAGGAACAATTTGCAAAAGGAGGAAGGGGTGTTGCAGGGTGTGAAAGGTCTGCTGAAGAAAGGGGTGGGAGCACGATAAGGTCAGGTGTAGGCTATGTTGTTTTCTCCCCCTAGTGACCCCTCCCATCATCTCACAGAAAGAGAAGGGAGAAATTAGAAAATAACATCAAGTTTATATGGGATGCAATGAAGTCTCACCTGCTTGCTTACAGACTCAAGGGATTGTGGCTCCCCTGAGGGAATAAGGAACTACAACCCCCGAAGGCCAACCGGCATCCTCCACTGTGGAGGTTGCTGGTTGTGGATCACATGGCCCAGTTTGATGTCTCTCCTGTAGAGCTGGTGTTGAGTTGCACAGCATGGCATGCCAACTCAGTGTCCACCATGGCATGCCTACTTGCCCTCTCAATGCATGGCAGATCTCCTGCATTTTCACTGTGTTGACCCCACTGCTCCAGTGTGAAATCTACAAGACACCTCAGGTAGCATCTTCATTCCCTTTCTAAAGTTCTGCCTACTAGGGATGGGTGAATGCGGTTCGGAAGTTCGGAGTTCGGCCCGAACTCGAACTGTTCGGACGACCGAACTCGAACCCAAACGCGAACATACCGAACAAACCGAACACCGAACGGCAAAATGGCTGAACAGTTCGGTCAGTTCGGATCGCGTTCGGATGAGTTCGGGTGGCAAAAAAAGGTTCACTGGAAGGTCAAACATTACAGGGAGGTGTCAGTCACTGAGGAGCAGACTTCCAGGCACCAGGGGTGGGGAGGCTTGCAAGAAACAAAACTAATTATCTGCCTCCCCACTTCCCAAAACCTTCTGAGCTAGTCACTGTTCCTGAACAGCAGGTGTTGAGTAGGATTTTTAGATTGCTTTAAGTTTCATTTCATTTTTGTAATGGAATGAAACTTAAACCATAAACTGAAACCTTGTGTTATGCACTGTACAGACTCATTGATTATGTAATGTATGTATTTCACTACAGACTCCTCTTCTATTTGTGAAGATTCCCCCCATCCCATATATATTGGATGTATCCCATATATATGGATATATGGATGTATATATATCCATATATATCCATATCCATATATATACATGGATACATATATATATATGGATATGGATATGGGATGGGGGGGATAGATAGATAGATAGATGAAGACAGTTGTAGGAGTTACCTTAGTGATAGAGATAGCGTTAGTGATTTAGTTTTAGTGTTTGTAGGAGTAGGTCTGTGTACTTATTAGATAATCCATTTACTTCATAGCATTTAGAATAGTTAATTGCGGTTAGATTTAGTGTAAACAGATATATATAATATTAGATAAAAAAAATAAGAAAACCCCATATAAAAACCAAAAAACCAAATAAAGAACAAATGAAAACCCAATAAAAAACCAAAAAAACCATAACAACACTTCCCGAACAGCCGAACGGACGAACCGAACAGCTGAACAGCCGAACCGAACAGCCGAACGGCCTAACCGAAAAGCCTGTTTGGACGAACGAACCGAACATCCGAACCCGAACTCGGCGAATGAACCGAACGAACGAACCGAACGAACGAACCGAACAAATCCGAACCGAACGAACGAACCGAACGGACGAACCGAACGCAGCCGAACCGAACGGCCAAACCCGAACCGCAATCTGTTCGCCCATCCCTACTGCCTACAGTTCTTGGGGAGGTGATCAGGGGATTCGGGGTGAGATGTCATCAGTATGCGGACGACACCCAACTGTATCTCTCATTTTCGGCCAACCCAGGCCCGGCTGTCTCGGTGCTTACCCGATGTTTGGCAGCTGTGTGGGACTGGATGAGGGCTAATCAACTGCGACTAAATCCTGACAAGATGGAGGTGATGTTAGTGGGTAGGTCGGTGGAGGCAGTGGCTCCCTCGGTTGAGGGGATCTGTCCTCCACTGACTTCCCAGGTATGGAACTTGGGGGTGCTCCTTGATGCTCAGCTCTGCCTGGATCTCCAGGTGGAGGCTGTGGCGAGGGGTGCCTTCCGCCAATTACATCTGGTGTGGTGGCTTCGGCCGCTGTTTTCAGTTCCTGACCTGGCCATGGTCATCCATGCTTTTATTACCTCTCGGTTAGATTACTGTAACGCGCTCTATGTGGGGCTGCCTATGGTGACGGCTTCGAAGCTTCAGCTGGTACAGAATAGGGCAGCCCAGCTCCTGGTGGGTTGGGGCTGGGCCATCGGGAGCACATTACACCAGTGCTCCGATCTCTGCACTGGCTGCCAATAGTTTTCCAGACCCGATTCAAAGTGTTGGTATTGGCCTATAAAGCTCCACACAGCCTGGGTCCTGTCTATTTGCGGGATCACCTCACTCTCCGGGTTCTGGACCAGCCCCTGAGGTCATCTGGTGGCACTGTGTTGGAGGTCCCTCGGGTTTCCCGAGTAGCCACGCAGGATAGGGCATTCTCAGTGGCCGCACCGTGCCTTTGGAACTCCCTCCCGGTAGAGGCCCATCTGGCCCCGGACCTCCCGGTATTTCATAAGAACTGTAAGACCTGGCTATTCCGTCAGGTGTTTGGTTAGGGAGAGGGGTAAGGGTGGGTTGGTGGGTGGGGTTGAGGGAGGGTTTCCTTCCCCTCTTTTATTGGTTATTTGATGTTTTGATTGGTTTTATAGTATTTTATATTGTGTTTTAATATTGTTAGTTGCCCCGGGCTGCCTGTGGCAGGAGGGGCGGGGTATAAAATTGGTAAAATAAATAAATACATAATAAATATATTTTAAAAAGTAAATTAAAAAAGCAAGTTTAGAAATCAAAATGTACCTTGGATTCATTAATTGTGTTATAATTTGTAGCCTTTGGGAAGTACATGGTATTTAAGGTATGACAAATCTTGCAAATGTGTGGGGGGAGGAGGAGGTAGATTAGGTAGGTGTCCCTTGAGGTCTCTCCCAACTCCTTGGGTGTTTTTAGACAAGCGCCTCCCCACCTAATACCCGCTCATCATCCACCCATCATGCATGTTGCAGGGCTGCATTGGTGGGTGATGAGCGGACAATAGGTGAGGAGGTACTTGTCTGTTATCTTTAGCAGGAAATAAGACATCATTGTAGTCAGGAGAAGGGAAAACCCAAACTAATGTACAGCGACAACATAGACGGATTTTCTTTTCTTTTCTTTCTTTCTTAACATGAGAAGAAAGGCACATACTCAAGCTAAGAAGACACCCCCCCCCCACCCCTCCCAAACGTAGTTTTCTGTGCTGAAGCTAGGAGCTGGTCATTTTTTATCAAGAAGCCTAAACACCAGTGCCTGCAATCTGCACCATCCTGGATTTTATTGCTCTGCTATTTTTAGTATGAGAAGAGAGATTAAATGAAATCTGGGATTATTTCCGACAGTGTTAGAAATGAGCAATAAAAAGTTTATCATCGGGATCAAGCTGACCCAGTTGGATTTTGTAGGCTTTAAGTCCTCTTGCATGAATGCCCACACAATTAAAGGTGTTCAGACAAAAAAGTCATCATGGAAGGACGGAAAATTGTAGGCCTCCCCGAGCTGCTTTGCGGAAGGGCCGGGGTATAAAACTGTATAATAAATAAATTAATTAATTCATAAATAAAACAGGAAAATTCAAAAGGAAAATATCATCCTTTTATTACTGAAAATGTTACACCCCACCCCCATAGTATTGAACTCCACAGGATTCCATGCACCGGCACCAGTTCTGTGTAATTACTAAGGTCCTCCTGTCCTACAAAGACTTGTGTATGTGCCCCAGGTGGCTGGCCAGCCTGTCTCCCAGTGCCCTCATGGTCTTTGCCCTCCCCTTTGGCCTTTGCTCTGCCAGACTCATGGCTGAGCTGGTTGCTGCATCCCTGAAGCTACCAGCCCATGTGCAAACCCAGCTGCAATCAGGTGGGGGAGAGGGAGAGAGGAAGAGGCAAGAGTGGGTCCGTTATTTAATGTGCCTGTGCCTGGCCCCTGGGGCAGCCAGCTGAGCTGCTCTGTGGGGACAGGGGCATTGAATGCAAAGGGGGGACTTTCTGCAGACTGCCCTGAGGCCAATAGCTGCGCAGCAGAGAGGGAGTCATGCCTACGTTCCCTCTCCGTCTGAGGGATCATCTGACATGGCTGCTGGAGAGGAGCCGCGCACGCAGGGCGAGACCCCATTTAAACTCTCCCAGCTTTTCTACCCACAGACCAGCCCCTGTTCACTTTAAATTAACCCCTGGTTTCCCCCTCCACCTTCTCTAGCCACCCCAGACCCACTGCTCTTGTCCAGCCCCTGGTTTCCTCCCCCTCTTCGCCAACCAACCCAGCACCGGTTTCTAACCCTCCCCCTTCCCTGACTCTTCTCCTCCCCAAGACCAGCCCCCCATTCCCCCTCCCCCCAGCTCTTCTTCCCTCCACAGACCAGCCCCCGGTTTCTCCCCCTTCCTGGGCTCTTCTCCTCCCCCAGACCAGCTCCCCATTTCCCCTCCTCCTAGCTCTTCTTCCCTCCCCAGATCAGCTCCCTGTTTCTCCACCCTCCCTGACTCTTCTTCTCGCCCAGCGAGACCAGCCCCATATCATCTTCCATCACCAGACAAGCCCCCTGTTAACCTCCCTTGCTCTTCTCTCCCCCCCTCCCCGCAACCAGACCCCCCCCGTGTTTCTTTTTTTTCCCCCCCCCCAGCCTAAAAGTCCACCAGCTGCCACTGGCATGTGCTGAACTTTGCTCACAAAGTAGTCTGGGTATCATTGAATTAACAGCATTAAATTTTAATATTTTGAATTGTTTTTTTGATGTGTTTTAAATTGTTTTATATGTATTTTATATGTATTTTTATTGCTGGAAGCCGCCCCGAGCTGTTCTCAGGAGGGTCAGGGTAAAAATCTAGAAATAAAATAAAGAAATAAAAACCTAGCTCATGTTATCAAGTAAACAGAAGACATTTTGATGAGTTTCATCAGTCCTCGGTGAGAAGGTGAGGGACATACCTTATGGGGAGCCTAACACTCTACTTCCTAATCTATTCTCCAGAAGCTTGTTCAAGAGATTGCACAGAACTACAGTGCCCAATACAGAAAGCACTTGAATACAGGATGCAAATGTCCCTGTGAAGTGATTCTGGGAATTGTGTAAGAATGGGGGCTCTTCCTTCACCAAGCATCCATGTTAAATAAATAATGCATTCTGTTAGGCCATCAGCAAGAAACTTACTGCTGAAAAATCATCAGAGGATGAGGGCAAAGGGATGATTTAAAAACAACAACAACAGGAAAAGGAACCACTTCACTTGGGAAATCTGAAAAATAAAATGTAATTGATGAGTACTCAGATACTAGGGGAAAATTTGAACCCATTTCACCTGGAGGCTTGCCTTTAGTAAGAGCTGCAGAACCAAACCCTATGAGAATATTTATTAATTTTTTTATTTCCTGCCCTAACCCCTGAGGCTCAGGGCAATTCACAATACATACATAAGTAAAAATACATGTACACATATAAATATATATATAATTAAAAACCCATAGAAACTAAAGACATTCCCCTCACCCCACCAAATCTATCCCTGCCCATTAAATGCCTGGCTGGATAAAAAAAGTCTTACACCGCCTCTGGAAGACATTTAAACTAGGACTTAGGCGAACCTCCAGGGGAAGTGAGTTCCAAAGCTGTGGAGCAGCCACCAAGAATGCTTCTCTGTGAGCCTGAGTCATATAAAACTGGGCCAATGATGGAACCAACCTGCAAGAGGGCACTCTTGGCAGAACTTAAAGGCTGTGAAGGGACATAAGGAGGGAGGCGGTCCTTCAGATATGTGGGACCCAAGCCATTCAGGGATTTACATGTCAATACCAGCACCTTGAATTGTGCCCGGAACACTATAGGCAGCCAGTGCAGACACTGCAGCACTGGTGGTCATGTGCTCTTGTCAACCCATCCCCACCAGGAGGCGGGCCACCACATTCTGTACAAGCTGCAGCCCCGGAAGAGTCTTCAAGGGCAGTCCCACGTAGAGTGCATTGCAGTAGTCCAGCCTTGAGGTAACGAAGGCATGGATGATAGTGGCCAAATCCATGTTGGAAAGAAAGGGACGCAGCTTTCTCACCACTTGGAGTTGGCGAAAGGCACTCCTGGCCACAGCCACAACTTGACCTCCCAGGCGTAGCTGAGGATCCAGGAGCACGCCAAGGCTATGCACCAAGGGTGGCCAGACCCCATCACTGATGGGACTCCCAGTCCTCCCCCCTCCCCCACTACAGGGCCAGCCAACCATCATCACCTCAGTCCTGTCTGGATTCAGCTTCAGACGACTCAGCCACATTCAGTCCCCAATAGCAGCCGGGCACTGGGTAAGCACTGAGACTGTAAGTTTGGGGTCAGCTGAAAAAGATAAGCAGATTTAAGTGTCCTCTGCATATTGAAGTCCACGCACCCCAAATCTACACACGATGTCGCCCAGGAGCCTTAGAGGGCCTTCCAGGAAGGGAGACAGGACGGACCCCTGTGGGACCCCACAAGAGAGGGGGGAAGGGGATGAAGAACAGTCACTCATCACCACCTGCTGAAACCTCCAAACTTGTTTCTGACTGTGGGCATTTTCACACTACACTCTCCACCCCCACCCGCTATACATGTTACAGGGTTGCAGTGTTGCCCTATAACATGTATAGTGGGTGGGTAGTGGGTGGAGAGTGTCTTTTGTGAAAGTGCCCTGTGTCAGATTCCTCCTAACTGTGTCAGATTAAGGAAACCCTCTTTATCTGATGAGACCTGCCCAGTGTTTTATTTTTTAATTTTTTATTTATTTTGGTTTTTAACCTGTCCTTCCTTGGAGGCTCATAACAATATCAAACAAATATACATATAAAATACAAAAATAAACGCCATAAACACCACATAAAATATATAAGTATATAAAATACCCATAAAATTACACCCTAAATCCTAACCCTGGCCCTTTTTACATGGGCAGCAGTGGGTGGGGGGATGGGTGTGCTGTTGTGGTGGGTGGAGGTGCGTGTGTGCCCAGAGCCTTCTCTGGTTTGCCGGATGGCTACGTGGGTGGGTGATGGGTGGAGGTGGGTGTGCATCAAGAGTACGCACGCACCCTTACCCACCGCCCATGGCCCTTTTCACACAGACACTAACACTGATAAAATGGGTGTTACATTTCATTATACATGTTGTAGGCACTCATAAAGCACACCTGCAGCCCTGCAACATGTATAATAAAATGTAACACCCATTTTATCAGTGTTAAGAGTGTCTGTGTGAAAAGGGCCCATGTTGTTCACATGGACTAACAACCATCCTCCCACCCACCGCCGCGGCATTTACATGGATGCCCCCCCCACATTGAACACCCTCCCGCACATCCAGCAGGTGGAACTGCCCCTGTTTGTTAAGTGCCCGGACAAATAGGTCTTACAATGCCTCCAGAAGATGCTCAGGCTTGGACAAACCTCCAGGGGATGGGAATTTGAGAGCGATTGAGCAGCCACCATGAATGCTGTGGACCTTCTGAGTGGACAATACTGGAGCAGGGCGCCATTTTGAAGTATATTGTCAGCTTGGAAATCCCTGCTTATACCAGAAATCTGTATCTTTGCTGGTAAGGAAGAAATGATACCACACCCATTGCCTGCCTGTGTTCTATAGATGCTATGTTATAACACTTTGGGTGCAATCCTACTTACGCTGGCCTGTACTTGCGCCGCAAGTAGTGAATGTGTGCGCTCAGGTGTGCATGCGCCCCACACGCACAGCAACTGTGCACCCCCTCTGATGCGAGCCCCTGAACCCACACACACCACTACCCGGGGGATGGAGTGGGGACAGCTCCTGCTTCATCCCACGGTCAGTGGGGTGTGTGGGCTCGGGGGGGGTCGCATTGGAGTGGGGTGCGCTGTTGCCCCGCGTGGCTCGCTGTGCATGTGGGGCACGTGCATGCCTGAGCGAGCACTGCCCAGTTGTATCATGTGCCTGTTGCCGGCGTAAACCAGCAGCAGGATTGCACCCTTTATGTTTTTGGAAAAATGTAGAGTTGAAATGGGTAGAAGATTTATTTCTGGGTAATAGGAATAGCCAAATAATACCCACGATTGAAATAGGTATTTACATATCCATTTTTTCAAGTAATCTGTTCTGATTATTTCAGATTTTGGATTGCTCATGCACAATAGTGCAAATATTGCCCCCAACTGGTTAAAAACAGAAGTGATGCAGGCCCGCTATGGCCTGCCTGGACCAAGGACGCAGATGCATGTCTGTTCCCCAGCTGCCAGACGTTGGCCCACTAGTGCCCTGGGGTGGGTAGGTGGCTGACCTGGAATGAGTCCACCCGAAGATTTTGAGCGCTCATTCTAGGCCAAGCGTCACCCAGGTGGCCCAACGTGAGCCATAGTAGGCCAATGTGTCTGTTTGGTTCCACCATACCCGCCATAGTTTAGGGGTCTCCATGACCAGCATCCATGGCAGAGTGTCATGGTGAAGGGCAGGGTGCTGGGGGTAGGCCAGGGGCAGAGCCACCTGCCCACACGTTTGTTGTGCTCCCCTGATAGGGGGGAGGTGAGGGATGGCTTGCCAGCCACATAGATCACAGGCATGTTAGTTAAGTGCCACCTGCTGTCCCGGAGAGTGGCCTGGCAACTGCGCCAGCCCGAGTCTGATTTTAAGCAATGTAACCGACATCTGAAATGACTGAAAAACCAAAATAAGTGAACTGGAAAAAACCTCCCCCCCCCAACCTGAAATAACGAAAATGGATGCGTGACAGAACAAAAATGCATTGGGGTTATTATCCATTTTGCCATTTTTGGTTCAGGCGGGGTAAATTCAATGTATTTGTGTGGTTTCTCAAATATTCGTTTCAACTATGCAAAAATGAATGGGGAAGGAGAGGTCATTGGTGTTAATGAATTCACTGCAGTGGTTGTAGAAATAGCAGTGTTATCAATTTGCTCCTTGCTCTGGAGAGCAAGGAGATTGGAGATTCTCTAGACTGGAGATTCTAAGTCCTCAGTGGGATAATTCCAGAGTAAGTGTTTGGAGAACTGTGGCCAATGTGGAACCAGTGTGGGAGCTATTTGTACATGGGTTAGATGTTCACCTTGTTCGATATTGACACAGCAAAAGATCGACTAAGAGAAAAAGTGTGTATCGGAAGTAGAAGGGGTGGAGGGTGCCTGATATAATGAAGATTTCTACTGAAATACGTGGGGACATTATTTTTTCTTGGATGCCAGATTTCTTGCCACTTTCAAGCTAATCCTTTCAGTTCACTTCAATACAGTCACTGAAGTAGCTTAGAAGAGAGAGAAAAAGATCTTTGATATGCTAGATCAACGAAAAGTTTTTAAAAAATCTCTTTTTGTATATGCCATTTATAATGCAAATCTCAAGTTGGCATTTTGGGCTAACTTTACTACAGACACTGAAGTACCTCGGCGTACAAAGAATGAGATACAGAGGAAGATCCCAAATGACAGTGTGCCTTTGATAGTTCAATAATAATAAAAAAAAACAACCAGAATTTAAATCTTTTCATTTTTCTAAATACCTTTTGCCTTTTGTGTGAGTGAGTGTGTGAGAGAGAATATGACTGTACGTTAGCTAAAGCTATAGGGCCAGATTCTCAGCTGGGCCACTTTACACTAGCCCTGTTAGGTCAGGAATTTCCCTCTTTTTTCAAGTTGCAGAAAAGGGGATGTGTATATCCATCCACAGAGCGTGTTTGGGGAGCAAACACCTGAGTTAGGCTTTTTGATTACAAAGAAAACACTTTTTAAAGAGGTAGTTTCCTAGTACTTGTATCAGGTTGATTTTTAAAAAGCTCTGACCTCCTCCCTGTGCCTTTGATGGACTCAACACTTCTGAGACTCAATCTATATATAGTTTTCAAACCTTTTTCTTAATTAAAAAAAAAGAGGGAAAGAGGAATCAAGGTTTTTTAGCTTAATTTGAAGAGAGTTATAACAAGGGTAAATTCTATCTTCTGTGTTTTCAGTTGAAGATACACTTATGTTTACATTTATAAAGGCTGGGGGAGAGGTGTGAGTCAAATTAATTAGATTGCATTTGTTTAAACAATTCCTAATACTATGGCCATTAATACATGGATGAGGGTGGTGTGTGTGTTTTGGCGTGGTGGGTGGAGGTAGGGGTGTGTCTATATAAACGTTTATTTTTTTGATGTTGTTGGTAGCTTCCACTGGAACATTTAAAAAGTATGGTTTCTGCAAAGTACATGGTAGGCCGTTTTTACATGGACCTCCCCCCATCTCCCCCACCTTCCCCCACAGAGCCTCCTCCGTTTTACTAGAGGGCTCTGTAGGTGGAGGTGTGTGGAGGCGGGTGTGTGATGGGTGGAGGTGGAGGTATGTCGGGAACGTGCGCGTACAAACACCCACCGCCTGTGGTATTTACACGGGTGCACACTCATCCACCCACCCACCGCTGGTCGTGTACATGGACAGCTGCTCCCGCACACCTGCCTGCACACCAAGTGGGGGGGGAGGGGAGGAGGGCGTTCGTTCGTGTAAAAACGGCCTACCAGGTACTCTGCAGAAACCATACTTTTTAAATGTTCCGATGAAAGCTATCAACAACATAATTTTTTTTTAAAGTAGTATACACAATAGAATTTTCTTGTAAATTTACAAACTGTCCTAGTGGTTTTAATCTATAGATGTAGGGAATTATTCTTTTAGGGGTGATTATATTACAGACCATATTTTTAAATGCCATAGTCTTCATTGATTGCCATCAGTTTCCTTGCTCTTTGCCACTTGGGTCAAAATATACTTTCAAATTTGAAAATTTGATGAGACAGAGCACAGAATTTCATTTAGAATTTGAAATTTTGGATTTTAAAATGTCAGTATGCACATTCAGCTAAACCTAACCCTATAAGCAGGCTTTGAAAGAGTTTAGCAGAGTTTCAGCTTTAGATAGATTCATAAAAAGTCTTTGTGCACTCCAAGCTCCCATTACTACATTGAAAATGAAAAAAAAAACCAACACCCTAAAAGAACCCAGTAAGAAAAAAGTCCAACTACTCAGTTTACGAAATCTCTGTCAATAGAATGGGCATCTTTAGTCCATTACTATGAGACACTATATAAATGCATTCCAAGATGGTGAAAATAAGCATGCAGCCACCATGGTATCCCCTGCGTGGGGCAGGACGGAAGATTATAGCCGTCACCCTTGGGGCAGGGCCATGGCACAGATCAAACATGCATCGGACCGGGCTGGCCAGCGAGCCCTCCCGAGTAGGGCCAGGTAACAGAACAAATGTGTGAGCGGGTGGTCCTGCCCTCGCGCATCCCCAGTCCCCCTCCTACCCACCATGATGGGCTGTCATGGCAGCCAGCCACGGCAGACCTCAATCCCTGTTGTGGATGGTGCTGAAAACAGATGTGCTGGCCCACCAGGGGCTGTGTTAGCACACCTGGGTGGACTTTGGCCCGGCCTGAGAGCCCAGGATCACTGGGAGGACTCATTCCAGGCCAGCCAATGACCAGGGCTGGGGCAGCAGTGTACCAACATTTGGTGGCCCGGAAACAGATGTTCCAGTGAGTTCCCACCCAGGCAGGCCATGGCATACCATAGCGGACTAGCGTCACATTTATTATCACCCACAGTCTCCCCACCTTGGAAAAGCCATAAGCTGGCTTTTCCAAGGACTTTGAAGGTCCCAAAATGACAGGATTCTTACTGATAGACTTACCTGTTCCCTGGATGTGCATGCACTGTACTTGCACAGAAAGCATGTGTGTTCACGCAAGTCCTTTGGCTGCTGGTCTCTCCTGCACCTGCTCCACTGCTGTCCATACAGGCTTATTTCATTGTGCAGGGACTAAGCAAGTATATTTCTGGGGCTGAGGCTCCTAAACTGTGGGTCAGAGTCTCCCAAAAAGTCACACCATCTGCAAATAGGATCCTGAACACGATGATATTTGCTATACTGTACATTCTTTTTGTTGTGAGATTTTGGGAAGCCCTGTTCTAGGGGACATATTTGGTTTGCTTCTTAACATCAGGTGTTTGGCAACTTAAGTATTCCGAAAGATGCTTGTTTTACATATGTATTGCTTATAATGTTGTATATTTACTTAACAAATGAAAATATATTGTAATATAGAATTAGACATACCATGAGTTCTATTATAACTTGAATATAAAAATATATCCATAGCCCCCTTGTGAGGGGGGTGGGGTAGGCACAGGGGATCAGAGATGTTTTGGCGGGGTTGGGACTGCCACAATCCCCTGTGAAAGGGGGGACATGGGCAGGGATGGGGGGATAGAGGGTTTTTTATTTTTTTATTTTTAAAAAATTTATATCCTGCCCCTCCTGCCCACAGGGCAGCCCGGGGCGGCGAACAACACTCAATACATTTGTAAAAAACAAACAATTTAAACAATTTAAAACAATTTAAAATACAATACAATGTGGGGGAAACTCCCCAGCCCCACCCCTCGCCAAAAGCCTGACGGAACAGCCAGGTCTTACATACACGCCTAAACAGCAGGAGAGTGGAAGCCAACCGAGCCTCTTCTGGAAGCAAATTCCACAGCACAGGGGCGGCCACCGAGCAAAGATCTAACATTGGTGGCCACCCACCTTGCCTGGGGAACCTCCAAAAAGGCTCCCACGGATGATCTCAAGGGTCGCACGGGCACATGGGCGGTCCCGCAGGTTCAAGACTTTCTTATCTGAAAAACCATTTGGTGGGTNCATTGGTGGCCACCCACCTTGCCTGGGGAACCTCCAAAAAGGCTCCCACGGATGATCTCAAGGGTCGCACGGGCACATGGGCGGTCCCGCAGGTTGTGCCATGACCCCCTTGTGAGAGAGGGGGAGTACAGGCACAAGAGATTTGGGATATGGTTTGGGTAGGGAGAGGGAAGGGGTTTCCTCACCTGCCTGCTTTGTGACTTTGCCTCTAGGGGTGCTGGGCTTGAGGTCCCTCTCTCTACCCAAACATTACACCGGTTCTCAAAAGTATGCCCTGGCTACCTATAGCTTTTATGGGTACACTTCAAAGTGCTGGTTTTGACCTTTAAAGCACTAAACAGTCTGGGACCCGTATGTATGAGAGACTGCCTGTGCATTGTGGCCCCTACAGTTGGGGGTGCTGTCTTGCAGGTTCCATCTGCTGCCATCGTCCGGGGGATGGGGGTGCACAGGAGGGCATTCTCGGTTGCTACCTCAGTTCTGTGAACTCCCTTCAGTGGGAGGTTCATTTAAGCCTCAGCCTGGGAATTTTCCGGAAGCGGTGCAAGACTTTCTTATCTGAAAAACCATTTGGTGGGTGGGGATAAATAGGGGTGGTTTGGGGTGGGGTTGGGAGGAGGTTTTGGGGGGGAGGGTGTGGGAATTTTTAAAGGAATTTTATTACTTTTTTATTGTTGTTCTTTTATTAATTGTAAGCCACCCTGAGCCTTTGTGGGAAGGACAGAATATAAGTTTTAATAAATAAATAAATAAATAAATAAAAATTAAAAATAAAACTCTTGTTGTCCATCAGATAGGTTTCCAGTGACAAAGTGTTCCTTTAGACACAGCAGAAAGGGGTGACTGAATGTGTATTGTCACCACTGTATAGCCACGCATATTTCCCCGTTTAATACTTTGTAGTACTTAGACACAATAGCTGCCTTTCCATGTCCAGGGGCTAATTGGAGTTCTGCCTGCCCCTCACACAAGAAACTCTCCTTGCAGAAGCAGTCCCATGGAATTATGAGAGTTGTAGTCCATATAGGAGAATGGTCAGGTCTGCCCAAATCTTCTGCTCTGTGCTGCAGCTAAACTGCTCATTCTTCACTCCTCCCCCCGTCCCCACCGGCTGCTTTGGGAGAGCGAAAAGACAGGAGCTCAACCAAGGAAAGAGTTGTCAGCGTACAGCAAGGAACAGGCTGTTTGGCAGCAGTGTGGAGTGAAGAATTCAGGGAAGACAGGGAGTAATCGGGACATACAGACTGGAAATGGCTGTGAACACACCACCCGATGTCTTTAGACACAACGTTAGCCCTGGGCAGGGGGAAAATACTCAACGTCCACCCCCGAGACATCCATGCAACCAACAAGGAGTTAATGGGAGGCTAATGGCCAGTGGCCAAAAATAGTGGCAGTGCTTCGACACAATGCACAATCATGAGGCAAAGATCTTAAACACCTAATCCCCGTTGCATCTAAAGACATCCATAAAGCGTAACACAATCCAAAGCAGCAGGGCCGGATCCAGGGAAGCTGGATATGTCTGATTATTTTAACAACCTCGGGAAACGTTATTCTAACAGAATTTCTGATTATTTTAACAACCTCGGGAAATGTTAGGAAAACCGTGCACATCCCATGGCAAAGAGGACTATTGCTGACTGTTCAAAGTTCACTATACACGGAGGCAGAGCATTTGGAAGCAAGCACTGGGGGAGGAGGGAATCTAAGGTTCAAGTCACACTTTAGAATCTAAAGAGCTGTTCCTATTCTAAAAGTGCACTTAATTTTGCACAAGCATTCGCTATCTCAAAAGTGATTCATGTTGGGTTTGGTTTCCTTTCCTGTGTAACAGAAAAAGCCAAAATTTGCAAATCAAGATGCTGCATATATTTCAGACTGGGAAATATGGACTATGCACGAGTTCTGAGTTTTAAGGTGCAGGTGCTAAATTTGTAGTGGCTTCAGATAGTCAAGTAATCAAACTTGTTGCATGTTGAAATACTGTGCCGTGAAGTACGGCTGTGTGGAATGGAGAAAGCCTGTAGCCATGCTATTGCCTATTCCAGGCTATTCGGGGAAAACTCAGGGGAAAAATATAAATAAAATATGCCCAAGCATGCAAGTCAATGATCTGTATGTTAAGCCTATTGGCACATACAAGATAATTTTATTGCATGACCTACTGGTTAAAAACATCAAATATATAAGTCAAATGATTTGAAGAACTGCTGTTTAGTGAGTTAGAATGAATGAAGTCTTTAGTGAGTCCATGCTTACAGATTCATCACTGCCTCTCTTCTAGTCATGCCCTACCCCAGTCTTAACTGCCCCCGGCAGTCTTTTTGAGGACACTTGACCTGCCAGTCATATTTCAGAAACTACTGATATGGTACTTGCTGATTTAGTTTAGATTCCAAACAGGCTGGCTGCTGGATTACAGACTAATGACCCATCCGATGCTAAAGGCAAAGGCTTAAAGTGCACTAGTGAATTAAGCCTCAACATTGTCTGAAGGGAAGAATTTATTATGTCGTTAAATTTGATTCAATAAGTTTCACGTCTTTAGATGCATTGCACTAAGCAAAAAAAAAAGTCAGAAATTAATTCAACCAAGAGTGTTCCCATTTTTCATGTTGTTCAGGTAGAGTCTTACTGAAGACATATAGAATCAGGAGACTCTATTTTGCTTCATTTTAGAAATATCAATAGGAATGATAGGTTGGGAAAACTGCATGGCTGATCAGCCAAGCATGGACTTCTAGAAACTAGGTTCAGTCGAATGTATGCTTCAGTTGGTAAATACATAAGAAAGTGCGGCTTGTTGGAGTTGATGATACCCAGGGTGGGGCTTCAGGGGGCCTTCCATAAAATACCAAAGCCTCAGAGGTGTAAAGATATTAGCAATAAGTTATAGATAGCACTTGAGATTTAATGTGAAACTTAATATAGCCACATAACGAGATGAGTCAAATCAGGATTCTCTTTGGTTCACAGGAGATGATACAGAGCGATCTGAAGCAAATCACTTGCAAATGTAAAGATATACAAAATTTAAACATTTGGTGTTTCATCTATCTACATATGTCTCATGGTGGTTTTACAGCAACAGATAAAGTGTTTATAAATAATAACATAAATATACTTTGGAAAATAATGGGATTTGTCTTCTGCTTTTATCATTTATCAAGCGCAATGTCTCTTGAGATTTTTAAATATGTTTAAGATGTTCTAAAGGTGAGCATGTTAGGTGAGCACTGAAATAGGAAAAGAGGTCTGATCTCAATATATGAAACAAATGTTGTTTTCATACTGCAAATCTTCCCTACCAGATGAAGAGGGAATGTAAAAGTATTCAAAAGCACCAGTTTCAGGTAAAGTAGATCACAGTTTCAATGAGTGGACTAATTGCTTACCAATGTTGTATGTTCTACTGAGACAAATCGAATCCTATATAAATGAAAAGATAGTCGGTCTGGGATTAGAACATTTTAATCACATTAACACTGTCCATAATCAAAGGAAGTATTTAATATTCTAGGCTCCAAATTAGAATTGACCTAATGGACAGAATCCCTTTTCTCTTACAGCCATTCATTCTGTAAAAAGGTGGTAGCTGTTCCTTGAGAGCCAGGAAGTGGTTAAAGGTCACTCTGATTTATGTACATCCAGAGCTCAAGCTCTCTTTGTCTGCAATCTGGAAAGACAAAGTTCACTTTGACTTTTGCATTCAAAGTATTTTTCTATTGTGCCCTGAACTATTCAGAGAAGCTACAGATTGCCAATTACATCCAATCAGTACTTGCCCGTTAGGCTAATAACAGGAAACAAATTTATAAAATCCAGCTGACAGCCACAAGCTCTGTTGTCTGTCTGTCCATCCATTAGCCTCTCAGAGGCAGGCAAGCCGAAAGCAAGCAATTGCACCAGCACACTTGAATAGAGCTGCTTAAGCAGTACTGTATATGGTTCATCTGAAGGCAACATGTTTAAAAGGTTGATAGCTTAAATACAGTATAGCTGGTTACTTACTAACTTGAGGATGGTCATAAATTTGGGTCAAAAGGGGCAACATCAATTGCCTTTCAGTGTATCCGAAACTTTATGGCACCCTCATGGTAGTTTGGTGAGCATCTGAGAGAAACTTTTTCTTATTCTTCATTGGTAAAACTAAAAATGGTCTGTCTCCTGCATACTATACTATAGAGCAGTGATTGCTGAACATTTTGGCCTCTCTGTATGTGGAAGACTCTGGAAATTCATTTAATGAGCTGAGATTTCATCTGATTTCAGTGAAAGAAATGACAGGACTTCCATTAGTTTCAAAGAAGGCAGGATTTCCCCTGCTATCCTTAGTTGGCTTTCAGATAGTAATTTTAAAGCTAAAAAAAACGCAGTCAGTCCTTCCATTTACCACGGTCACTTTGGCTCTTTGAGCTAACCCCGTCAAGTCATGCCAGTTTCTGTGATTCATGATTCCTGAGGGAATAGTGTGGCTAGAACCTGGTCCAATGGCTTAACGTATGGTTTTCTCCAGCTGGGTAGACTGGAGGTGGCCCTCTGGTGTGAGACCAAGTGGGACCTACCCAAATGCAAGTGAATGCCAGTCCCCATGGCCATTCATTTTTGTTGCTACTTTGGAAGATATTGTTCGCGGGATACAAAAAAAGATATGTACTTACTACTGAGTAAAAGTGCTGCCTCACTGGTGGCATTTTCAAACAGAATATCTCACCCTCCCCACCCCCCATCTCCAGTGTCTTCATTGACTCTTTACTAACTCCAGCATCCAGTTTCAAGTTATCAGTTTTTCCTTCTTTCACACAGTGGGTGTGCAGCCACATGAGCTGCGGAGAACCTGGTCCCCACGTGTTCCCATGGTGGACCAGTGCTGCCGCCACACTGCAGGGCCAGTGCAGGGACCTGGGCAGATGGTTGCCCCCTGTGAGGATGCTGGACTGCTGTTGGAGCATCATGGTGGCCCACATGGGCAGGTACCTGGCCCTGCCCCATCTTCCTCCCCTGGCCTGACCACCCCCTACCATGACATGATAGTAAGTGATGGGTGACAGCACCCACCACTCAAAGCCCTGCCACGGAGCTTGCTGTGCAGTGGGGCAGAAGGGGCCCTGACACATCGGCTGCCATGCCTTGGGCAACACGTCCTTGGCCTTTTTCTGAGGATGCATGGTGTAGTAGTCAGCTGCTAGCCCTGCCACGTGGCAGGTGCAGGGGGGGACATCTGACAGCAGATGGCCACACAATGCACTGCATTGTGTAGTCTAGAGGCCTAGGGTGAGTTAAGGCTTCCCAAAATGTGGTAGCCTACCCTAGGAATCTCGTGTGGCTGCCCCCAGTGACCCTTTTCTTTCTGTCCCTTCCACAGCCTCACTACTCATGGCATAAAATTCCTGTTGCCCGGAATAGCCTTCCTGCGTCTCGCCATGTTTCTCACTTCTGAGCTGTTCTGAAATCTCCCTCTTCCCGCTGTAAAAGGCATGCCTGTCATGGTGGGTGTTTTTAAACGAGATGCTACTACGCATGGACACCCAGTTCCCTCCACCTGCAACTGCAATCTTCCGGTGCCCACTGTGACATGTTGGTTGATTACTTCGAGGATAAAATTGCTCATCTTCACCACGACTTCGATGCCGCACTTATTACATTAGGAGAACTAGATGTTATGGAAGCCCTGCCCTGTCCAACTTTATAGGATCAGTTTCAATGGATGTCACTCGCTGATACGGGGGATGTTCTGGGTGCAGTCAGAGCCACCTCTTGTGAACTGGACCCATGCCAGTCCTGGCTGGTTAAGGCCAGCCAGGAGATGTTGGGGCCATTGCTGGCTGGGGTAGACAATGCTTCTCTTCGGGAGGGCAGAGTGCCGAGATGCCTTAAAGAGGCAGTGGTGTGGCCTCTGCTCAAAAACCTATAGCTTGACATTGACTCCGGCCTCTCTCTAGCCTTCCTTTTCTAGGGAAAGTTATTGAACTGGTTGTGGCTCAGCAGCTACAGAAGCATTTGGAATGTACCGATTTTCAAGACCCCTCGCAGTCCAACATTCGTCCGGTTTATGGCACTGTGACTGCGCTTGTGGCTTTGGTTGACAACCTCTGCCGTGAATTGGATTAGGGTTGTTCAACCCTGCTGATTCTGTTAGATCTGTCAGCTGCTTTTAATACTGTTGACCATGAGATGCTGGTGACTTGCCTTTGGGACCAAGCCAGAGTGGGCGGGATTGTTCTTGAATGGTTCCATTCCTTCCTGGCTGGAAGAACTTAGCGAGTGGTGCTCGTGGACTATTTTTCATCACTGAGGGACACTGTATTATTATTATTATTATTATTATTATTATTATATAGCACCAGAAATGTACCTGGCACTTTACAGAGAATAAAATAGACATGGTCCCTGCCCGAGAGCTTACAATCTAAAGCCAGAGGGAGGGGAGACAGGTAAGGGGGTACAGAGGGAGAGACAAGGGATGCAACATTCACGAGGATGCGAGAACTCAGGTACACATTCTTGACTTGGTTACAGTAAATAGGAGTTTGCAGATAACAAGTAGGGGATAATCCTGGGTGGATTAGCAGGAGTTAGGAAGGGTGGAGCGGAAGAGGTGGGTTTTGAGGAGGGACTTGAAGGTGTGGAGGGTGGGGGCAAGGCGGACGAGGGCAGGGAGGGAGTTCCAGGCATGCGGGGCAGCGAGG
>QEPC01006430.1:1763596-1776172 GCA_003113815.1 Sphenodon punctatus | reverse complement strand
GTGAAATGAAACTTAAAGCAATCTAAAAATCCTACTCAACACCTGCTGTTCAGGAACAGTGACTAGCTCAGAAGGTGTTGGGAAGTGGGGAGGCAGATAATTAGTTTCGTTTCTTGCAAGCCTCTCCACCCCTGGTGCCGGGAAGTCTGCTCCTCAGTGACTGACACCTCCCTGTAATGTTTGACCTTCCAGTGAACCTTTTTTTGCCGCCCGAACTCATCCGAACGCAATCCAAACTGACTGAACTGTTCGGCCATTTCGCCGTTCGGTGTTCGGTTTGTTTAGTATGTTCACGTTCGGGTTCGGGTTCGAGTTCGGTTGTCCGAACAGTTCGAGTTCGGGCCAAACTCCGAACTTCTGAACCGCGTTCGCCCATCCCTAGGAAAGTTGTCTTAGCAATTCCTTGTCTTGTCTGCTCTCTCATAGTATGAGGGTTACAATATCTGTTACCACACATACTTCTAAATCTGTGAAAATCCATTGTACATTGAAATCCAGGGGCATCGCTACCACACAGTAAAAGGACTTGGTTGATCCCAGGCCCTGGACTTTGAAAGTGGTTTGAGCACCACTAGGAAGTGTTCAGAGTGGGAGGGGGACAGACACTCTGCCCCTGCCTACTCTAAACATTTGCTACTTAGAAAGGGGTCTTCCAAGAGGGAACTTTTCAAGGTGGGCAGTGATGGAGTGATGGTCATGCCCCTAGCCATTCTTTAAACTTCCTTTCTGGTGGGGTTGCTTGCTGCTGCTCCTGGGTAGGGATGAGCGTGGGCTCTCTGATAACCAAGGCGGTGCCTCCTCCTTTGCAGGGGAAGGCAGAGGATGGCTGGGAACCTCCTTGGGAAGGCCACTGTTTAGGAAAACTCTCCTCCTTGTCCTTAGTGGGGCCTGTAATTGGGACATGAAACCGGGCTCTTCACAGCCTTGCTACATCACTGTTGAAATCGCCAACATCATCCAGGGCACGTGGCTGGTTTTACAGACGTTTATGACACAACATGTTTTTTCAGTGGCTTGATAGTCCTCCCACCAGGTGTTGGCAAGAAGTTGCCCCTTGGTGCAAGGGATCCGTATGGTATCTTGGGCTACCACAACCAGAAGTGGGGCGATCAAAACTGGAAGTGGGGCATCGGGCTCATCCACATTTAGCAACGGCTACATGCATGTGGCAGGTGTGTGCTGTCCACGCCCATGATTTCTGGTCTCAAAGCTCATGTTATGCACATGGGGCAAAGTGTGTTTGCACAAACAGATGTAATTGGTGAATGAATGCAGGGAAGGACAGCATATAAATTTAAATAAATAAATGAGGCCGCTTTTAGACAAGCGGCGTGCGATTGCGCATCGTGATCGCGCATACTTTGAAATGGCCACCTTTATTAATTACACGAGACAGAAGCAGGGTATTATGCGCATATTATGTCAGCGGCCATTTCTAAAGTCCGCAAATTAAATACCTTGATTGTCTAAAAGCGGCCTGAGTGACCCGCATTATGTCTGGCAATACCAATCCTCATCAAGTGGCTTCTCTTTTTGTGGCACAAAATGGTGCTTGTTAATCCAAAGGGAATAGAAGATAAGGTGATGTTAACAAATGACACAGAGAGGCAAGTTTTTTTCCAAAGGTACTGACCCTATTGGCTTTCTCAATCTTTGGGGGGGAATAGTTAAAACATGTTGGAACAAATTCTGGGTCTCTTTGAGCATGCAGGGTATTGGCTGAGAACACTGGACAGATTGGTTTAAGTGAAATTTCCTGCAGCTTGGTGATTAATACATGCCGGCTAGTCTGCCTTTGTTGTTCAATATCCTTCTTTGTTCGCACTGGCGTTCGAAGGGAGCACTATAAACTGTCTGCAAAAGAAGTTCCAAGATAACTAATATTCTGGCAGTGCTTCTGCCTTTCTCGGTGAGCACATATTTGAGAAGGTAAGCAAGGAGGGTAATGTCGAAAGAAGAGGGGGAAATGGTGTAACATTCACCCTGACTCCTTTTACTGTGCCTCTGCAACAAAAGTGATTTAGCTTATTTAGCTATTTAGCAAGCAAATACAAAATCAAGCTCCCGTGTCTTGGTAAAGATAGCTGCATGTTCCCTACCGTTTACCTAACACATCACACTCTGCTTGCTCAAGCTATCCTTAGCTTTGGATAAGAAGATACCAAAGAGATAAGCATCATTGTTCCAATAATACTTTGCATTAAGAGAGAGCACCTTCTGTCTGAGAATAAAGTGCACTTTGAACACTAATCCTCACAACTGCGGTGAGATTTTAGGTAAGTGTTATCCCTGTTGGAAGGAAACCTTTACTGAGAAGTTGAGCATCTTACTGGAAAGGGACTTTTTTGGTCTCTGTACTTTTACAAAGACAAGATCTTATCTTTTTCAGAAAAATGTTCTTTACTAGGTAAAAGACTTGCCTAAGGTCAGGCAGGAAGCCTGTAGCAAAGCCAGGAAATGAACCCAGATATGCCTGACTCTGTATTAGCAACAAGATCCTCCTCCTCTTTCATGGGGTTAACCCCGAGGGATGCAGAGGCCTGAGGTTCTGCCTTTTTTCTTGTCTCGCTTTACCTTCATTTTAATTTGCCCAACGATTTTAAGCAATCCCTTGCCTTGGAAGCTTATCTAAAAACACTGCAGTTAATTTCAAGGTGAGGTTCCTTGCCCACTGACACTGTACTGTCTGCTTTATTATCTGTCAAGACATTGGCAAGGGGGGAGGCAAAGCAAACACTAGGGAACAAGTTAAATGTTCTTCCCCCGACTCTGTAGTGGTTGGTTTAATTTCCAAGGAGGAGTCTCAGTTACCTATTCTAGAATGCCTCACTTCACTGCAGGTATTTCAGGTAGATTAATAGCTTGCTGCAATAGGTCTAGTACAAAATCAGTGGTGCGGGAGTGTTACCTTGGATTCAATAGGTACAAGGTACAAACTTCAACCACCCTAAGGTTCTTGTTTTTTTTCCTTTTGCCTCGTAACTCATCTCCTTGGTAAATTTTAAACACCCGGAGCACACCCAGAAATGCTTCTAAAGCAGTGCTTTCAACTGCTTGAGAATTTCATGAAGTGTGTTCATAAATGTTTATTGACAAAAGCAATAGCTTATTTTTTGTAAGCCACGAATGTTTATATAAGAGCTTAGCTTATACTGCTGAAAGAATGCAGGATGTTTTAAAGAAGCAAGTCACCATTTACAAGGTAAAGTACTGTACATACTTCCCCTTTGCTTCTTTGAACAGCAGGAGGAAGCTAAAAACATTAAGAAATAGATATTGTTGGAAGGAGAGCAGGTGAAGGTCACCCAGCTCGGAGACAATGTGAGAGCAAATGCAAGTTTGACCACGCCAGCATATACCACTGCCCAAAAGGGAGTTACACCAGTGTACATTGAACAAGATCTATTAAGTTAACAACAAACAAAGAATAATGTGTCTTTTCTGTGAATTTTCTTTTGAAATAGTTTCCTGGATAGTAGGCCTAGGTTGTAAGTTCCCATCTCCAACCAGCAGGAGGAGATCCAGAAGCTTGGGATCCAGGGTTGGACATCTAGAGTACACCTTTCTACTGGGGGTATTTTCAGATGTGATGGCTGAGAAGCCATCATGTCCTGCGGTGAGCCCCCTCACCCCAGGTAGGGGTCTGCCCAGCTGCTGAACAAATGTTTCGGTGGCTGGGACTGGGGAGGGGGCAGGGAGAGGGTGGGGGACATGAAGACATGGGTCTGCACGGCCCCACCCCCTGTGCTCCTCTGTGCAACTTAGCCTCCTCCCTGATGGGCAGGTGCAGCAGTCTATGAGGCCACCGCACCCACCCGGAACTGCTCTGGCCATGGGTCAGGGTTAGGTGGGGCAGGCCAAGGCCAGCAGATGTGATGGCCCGCTGTACCACGGCCCGGGGACACCTACTCCGGACCATGGCAGGACTTAACATGAAATGTGCCCTGGCTGGGAGCCCAGCGTACATCCCATGTTAGCCCTGCCATGGTCCGGGGTCACTTCTGCTCCTGCCTGTGGTGAACATCTGGTGGGTCAGGAGCAGACGTGACACCCTTGTCTGGGCGGGGTTGTCACATCTGAAAATACCCTTGAATTCAAATTCTGGTCTGCCTACCAACTGATAGAAGGAGCAGAACTTGTATATTCCAAGACTGCAGGATTTTGCTAGGCCTGTATTTCCCCCCAGCATCAGGACAACTACACAATGGTGAGATAGAACCTTATTTTTATATTTTTGTTGCAGTCATTTTTGCATTTAGTTAACATATTTTTTTTAAAAAGAGACTCACTTCCCTTTTTAAAGGAGGCCCAAAGGAAAAAAAAAATGCTAGTAAGATCAGAAAAAATAATGAATTTCACCATGTATGTTTATCTTGTTCATATCTTCCTGCATTTTTCTGTAAATACAATTTGGCTAATACTGCCACAGACAGGGGATGGACACTACAAAAAAAACCCACTGGATATAATTTTATTGCTGAAGAAGTAGGAAGTGGCAACAACATTTTGAAATGGACAATAATATGGAATTTACTAGTAAGTTAAATCCAAGTTTGTTTTATTGTCACTGACACTATGGAATAGAGAGATAATTTATTTGGATTTGCTTCAACTATGACTACTTTCTCTCCAGAACAGATTTATTTGCAGAACTGGACTGCTTACCTCTGGAGTCTTGGTGCTACCTGTTGTCCGCCTTGCATTGGATTGAAACTGACAAATTCTTTCTGTAACAGCTAGATGAACCATAACCACTGTATTAAGTGAATCAGCAAACAGCTTGCTTTGCAAACCACAGTAAGTCCAACAGTCACATGATTGGTCCTAATAGGTCTAAAGTAGCTATTGCAAGTTTGTGGCGAAGTGATTAACAATTAGAGAAGAAGAAGAAAGGTCTGAATCGGCTTTTGATCATGTTAGTGTTACACCACTGTACAGTCGTTGACTTCAGAGGGGTTTTTCCTTTTTGTACCAATGTGCATCTCTGTGCTGTCCCAGTGTTTGGAGGCCGTTGTGACAAGGTTGTGGCAGAGCAGACTGAATTTCAACCCTGATAAGATGGAGTTGATGGTGGTGGATAGTGATGGTGATGGTAGTGGGGGAGGTGCTGGCCCCCCTTGTGGAGGGTCTGCGCCCCTCTGTGGCCCAGCAGGTATGAAGTCTGGGAGTGGTATTGGACTCAGACCTCCTCCTGGATTGGCAGGTGGAGATGGTGGCAAGGGCTAGGGTTGGGCGAACGCGGTTCGGAAGTTCGGAGTTTGGCCTGAACTCGGCCTGTTCGGATGACCGAATGCGAATGCGAACCTGAACCCGAACATGAACATATCGAACAGAACCGAACACCGAACGGCGAAATGGCCGAACAGTTCGGTCAGTTGGGATCGCGTTCGGGTGAGTTTGGGTGGCAAAAAAAGGTTCACTGTAAGGTGACAGGGAGGGGTAGTACTAGTCACTGAGGAGCAGACTTCCAGGAACCAGGGGTGGAGAGGCTTGCAAGAAATGAAACTATCTGCCTCCCCCCTTCCCAACACCTTCTGAGTTAGTCACTGTTCCTGAACAGCAGGCGTGGAATAGGATTATTAGATTGCTTTAAGTTTCATTTCAGTTTTGTACTGAAATGAAATGGAAACCTTAAACTGAAACCTTGTGTTTGTGATTCCCGCCCCCCATCCCATATAGAGAGAGATATAGATATATAGATATAGATAGATAGATAGATAGGTTAGGGATAGTAGTTGCAGGAGCTAGCTTAGTGATAGAGATAGCGTTAGTGATTTAGTTTTAGTGTTTGTAGGAGTAGGCCTGTGTACTTATTAGATAATCCATTTAGTTCATAGCATTTAGAATAGTTAATAGCAGTTAGATTTAGTGTAGATAGATAGTTTAATAGATAAAAAAAAATAGAAAAACCCATATAAAAACAAAAAAACCAAATAAAAAACAAAAGAAAACCATATAAAACCCAATAAAAAACCAATAAACCATATAAAAAACAAAAAAAACCCCATAACATTTCCCGAACGGCCGAACAGAATGGCCGAACGGCTGAACAGAACGGCCGAACGGCTGAACCAAACGGCCGAACCCGAACCCAGCGAACTAACCGAACTGCCGAACCGAACGGACAAACCGAACGCACCGAACGGCCGAACCAAACGCAGTCGAACCAAACGGCCGAACCCGAACCGCAATCTGTTCGCCCATCCCTAGCAAGGGCAGCTTTCTGCCAGTTGTATCTGGTGCGGAGGCTGCACCCATACATCTCCAGTTCTGATCTGGCCACTCTGATCCATGCCTTCATCACCTCAAGGCTGGACTACTATAACACGCTCTACATGGGGCTTCCCTTGACGCTGGCTCGGAGGTTGCAACTAGTGCAGAACGCGGTAGCTCGTCTCCTAACAGGGAAGGGATGAAGAGAGCACATTACACCTGTGCTCCACATGCTGCACTGGCTGCCTATAATGTACTGAGCCAGATTCAAGGTGCTGACTTTGATTTATAAAGCCCTGTATGGTCTCGGCCCCAGGTATCTCAGGGACTGCCTTGCCTTCCGTGTTTCAGGACGGCCTCTTCGATCCACCGGGAGCGCCTTCCTAGAGGTCCCCCATGTGAAGCGGGGGGCCACAATGGAGAGAGCATTCTCGGTGGTAGGGCTGCGGTTGTGGAACTCCCTACCGGAGGAAGCCCACCTGGCCCCAAGTCTACTGGCCTTTCATCGGGCATGTAAGATGTGGCTGTTCTCCCAGGCCTTTTGAGGTGGGAAGGGGGTGGGTAAATGAGGGTTTTTCATTGTTGTGGATTTTACTGGTGTTTTAAATATTGTTTTATTTTTGTATGGAAGCTGCCCCCTTGAGATGCCGTAGACATGAGGGGGCAGCATATAAATGCAACTAACTAACTAACTAACTAACTAACTAACTAACTAACTAAAATACAATAAATAAAAAACTGGGCACCAAGTTTTGGGATTTTAACAGGAATTCAGACTTGGTCTATAGCACTAACTTCAGTAGTAGTAAGTTACTACTACTGAAGATAGTTCTGGAGTTCCTGTTGGCATATATGGAAAGTACAGTTAGGCTGGGCACCTCTGGTTAGATCACTCAAAAGATCTGACATCACAGTGACCCCAAAGGGACCAGAGTCCCATGTATTTGAGGGCCCTACATGGTTCCCCCAATACATGGGGCCCATGAATAAACTTGAAATGACAACATGGGTGTGAAAAGCATTAACATAAAATGCAAGCTCATGGAGCCTCAAATTTGAAGAGCCTTGGCCTCTGGATCATCCCGGGTGATTAGGATAAGGTTCCCAACACATGGGACTCTGTGCAGCAAATTATACCGGATTCACACCTTACGGTGGGTGGCGGTGGCACTCCCACGAGGAGAAGATGTGGCGGGGGAAGGAGGCCAGTGCCATCACAACTTTTGGTGCAAACGGGGTTCTACCGTGACAATACTTGTAAGTGACAGGGCTCAAAATCCAGCCCTGTCACTTGCGAGTATTGTCATGGTAGAACCCTAGTATTGTCATAGTAGAACCCTGTTTGCACCAGAGGTTGTGACGACACCGGCCTCCTTTCCCCACCGTGCCCCCCCATAGGCTGGGTAAAAATTGGAATAAATAACCAAGTGATATATGGCCTAGGCTATAAAATCAGCTGACTTTCAGCATGTATATAGGGTAGAAAGAAGATACGCAGGCGACGCAGCCGCTCTCCGGCCAAGCCCAGGGCAGAAAACGGCAGCTGACACTGCCTGGGTCAGGGAGGGGCACCACACTAACATGCCCAAGGCCCGGAGAGACGTCCCGTTGCCCACACTGCCTGGGTAGGACAGGGAGCTGAACAAATGTGTGGGTGGGCGGCCCCGCCCCTGCCCACCCCCTGCCATGATGAGCAGCCATGGCAGCCAGTCATAGCGCGCGGTCGTAGTGGTCCCTGTCCCAAGGTGGGGATGTTTAGGGCTGAACACACATGCTATCCTCTGTTGACCCGCGTGGGTGACCTTTAGTCCGGGTTGCATCCTCGGAGATTTTCAGAGGATGCCGCCTGGGCTTGCTGCTTAGCCGCCTTGGGGCAGTCCTGGGCAAACATCTGGTGGTGCATAAACACATGTGCTAGTGAGTCCTGGGCCACAGCGAGCCAAAGCCGGCCACCGTCACATGTCGTTTTCCCCCTGGTGTGAGTGGGGAACAATCCTAATTCTGTGGAATTCTGTGGGACTTTCCCCATTGACTTCAATGGGGTTAGGATTGTACCTAGTGGTGGAAATGCTGTCATGAGGACTGCCTGTTCCTCCTAAGAGGTCAAACTGCTAGTGTCCTTGATATTTATATTGTCATTAAAATATAAAGAACCTTTTAAATCAACTATAGATTAAAATTTGACTGATATTTGTAGAACCTTCTACATAACAATTACAAGCAATTTGATGGAAGTAAATAATTAAGCCCATTCCATGTCCCTCAGAAGTGGTTTTATACACATTTTGAAGATGGAAATACTGAGGCACTGATAATTTAGAATGTCAAACACAAGGTTTACTCTGTGTATTGGTCCATGTCTGGGTGTAGATCTGTAGTTTCCTAATCCCGCTACCTTCTCTAAGTGCCAGAATTGAATTGAAGTTCCTAAAGCTAAGGAAGTACCAAAATGCCAGCACCTGCATGTTGCAGAGTCCCTGAATATTGTATTGCAGCCTGCAAGCTTCCATAAACTGTGTATTTGCAATGCAAGGAATACCAATATGAATTAAGGCCAGAGTTTCAACTTTGAATTTCCTTGCTCTCTTGGGGGTTTAAAATTTAATCCTTGCCTTCGCTCTAGCACATCCTTTGTGGTTTAATTTAAATGATGATTTTCTAGTGAAATGTGCTTGTCTGTCAGCTAGCCTGTCAGCCTTCTACAATTTAAAGGAGCACCCCATTTCTACACACATGTATGGTCAGTCTGAAAGGTAGTTTACCTATTTGCTTGGCTATTGAAGAGCTTGTAAACAAATTCATAAATTTGTCATGCTGATTATAGTGTTGGCAAACACAATGGTTGATCATGTTATAAATGTTTATCAACACTCGCACTCACCCACCTGCTAAGAGGTGCTACGCTTTAATGAAATTGTTTGAATATCAAGGCTGGTTGCTAAGATACAATGTTCTTGTTACTAGGGATGTGATGCTTACAGATTTCTGTTATCAAATAATGATTAGAGATGTGCTAACCTCAAGGTGCTCAGTGCAGTGAAAGGTTTACTGAGCCACAAATTAGTAAACTGTCTGCCTGAGCAGACACTTGCAGAAGGAGCCCATGTGCATTAAACTTACGCTGCTGACATTTTTTAAAGGAGACAAGATCTGGAAGGGTAAAAGTGCCCATATATGATGAAAGACTGTCATAGACGATGTTTACATTATCTGTTGCCAAGCTCAATGTCTTTATGACATTTTTCCAACTTAGGATATTGTTGAAACACCTGAAACAAATAATTGCATTTTCCCCCTATTAAAAATGTCTTCCAACATCCACTTCTTTAAATAGTGTTACATTTTTGCAAATGCTGAATGTTTCCTTTTTACAGGAAATAAGATGAAGGAAGCAAAGATATGAAGCGTAAAGACAAGGAAAAAAATATTTGGCAGGAGAAAGGTCAGACTTTCCCAGACAATACAATGAATTTAGGGTCAGGGGCTTTATTGATGTAAATCCACTGGATATTTTAGACAAGACACAGGTGTGGGGTATTGATAGCATTTGCTCTATATTTTGAGGGATCGCCAATTTCCTAATACAGTCATAGATATCTTCATAATACAGTAGAAATAGTATGCTTTGTTTTATTCTCTTTAGCAAGCATGTTTCAGCTTTCTTTGCCTTCAAAGAAAATAATGAATAGCACAATATAGGTGAGCAAAAGGATTTTGTTCACACTGCTGAAGTGGTAAGTAATCTTTCAATGTAATTGTTGATCTCATTATTGAATTAAGGTTCAGGCTGTATTTACAGCAGCGTTAGAGTGAATTTGAGTTCAAACGTCAAAGCCAATTGAGCTACATAAAGCAATATTGGTTCATGTCAGCCTATAGGACCATATGCATTTTACATCCCACCTCTAACTCTTGCTTTCAGCGCAAGGTATGGCATCCTGCTTGCACGCTCAGCATCCTATGCTGTCACTTCACCAGAAGCTTTTATTACTTTAAACTCCAAATTTGTTGTCAAGTCAATTCAATGTATTTCAGTTCAGTATATCTCTGGTTATTAGACACGGCTGCTGACTTTAAAAATAGATGGACCACAGAAGATGAAAGTAGCCATGTTTTACCATTGTTGGGCATGATGTTAAGCATATTATTCATCTGTAGGAGTCATACCTCAAAATATTAATTTATGCCCAAAGCCCCCTCCCTAGGTCTGTTAAAACAATAAATAAATATTTATTATAAATAAAAAAATGTATTATAAATATAATAAATAAATATCCCACCCTTCCGTCAAGGCTCAGAGTGGGTTACAATATAAAAAAACATATAAAAAGTAGGGATGTGCGAACATGGTTTGGATGTTCGGATGACCGAACCGAACTTCCGAACCGAACCTGTACCGACCAAACTGAACTCGATCCGAACTCAAGAATGACTGAACAGTTCGACCGCGTTCGGGTGAGTTCGGATGAGTTCAGGCGGGAAAAATGTAACTGGAAGGCCCAGGGAGGGGGAGGCAACTGAGGAGCAGACTTCCTGGCACCAGGGGTGGAGAGGCTTGAAGTAGCAGCCAGCCTGTCCAATCACCATCCATTTTCTCCTCAGACCACTGGCTTCGCAGTCTGTGATTGGACATGAGGGATGGGGGAGCTAGGCTGCACAGAGCCAATGGGGCTCGCTAGGGATGGACTTAATAGATCGCGGTTCGGGTTCAGCCGTTCGTTTGCGTTCAGTTCGTGTGTTCGGTTTGGGTCATTCAGGTCGTTCGCCGAGTTCGGGTTTGGCCGTTCAGTTCGGTTCAGTTCGGCTGTTCAGAAAAAGTATTGCGAGAGCCCATGATCGGGCCGGAAACTGGAAATTCGAGTGCGTGGGGAGCTGTGTGTCGAGAGAGTGTGTGTTTGGCTGGGTGGCTGTTTGTTTTGTGCTGTTTGGGTTGAGTTTGGCTGTGTTGTTTGGCTGGTTGGTGAGTGTTGGGGTGAGTGTAGTGGGTGACTGTGTGTTTTGGCTGCATGATTTAAAAAATAAAGAAATAAAAAAATGAAGAAGGCTGCAGTGCTGATTACCCAGCTGGGGACCAACTTTCCACTCGAGGAGGAGGAGGAGGAGGAGGTCGCTGCCCCTAGATCTTCAGTGGTCGTGCCCGGCTCCCCGGATGAGGAGCAAGCGGCGGGCTCAGGAAGTGCTGCCAGGTTTGTAAACTTTTTTTTTACTTTGAGGACAAGAAAGGCTCTATCTGTTAGAGTGAGCTCACTGGCGTGCGGGTGGGTGCGTGGGTGGTGGGCATCAGTCAGGCACAAACAGTGGGCATCAGCGGGTGGCAGCAGATGTCTGCCACAGAGAGAGGGAGTACTGTAGTATGGGGGGCTCTGGAACGAGCAGCACCCCCACTCAAACATGTGCCAGGCTAGCAACGGTCTCCACTCTCCAGTTGCCATCCCATTCCCTACACCCCCCCAAATAAGGGCAGGTCTTTCCAGCCAGGGTCACATCTCCCGTTGCCATCCCTAGCACCCCAAGGAGGGCAGGATTTGCACATGCCAGCCAGGGCCTTTTTTTAGTTACAATCCCAAGCACCCCATGGAGGGCAGGATTTGCACGTGCCAGCCAGGGCCTTTCTAGTTGCCATCCCTAGCACCTCAAGGAGGGCAGGGTTTGCATGTGCCAGCAAGGGTCTCATCCCTCTGCAGCACCCAAAGAAGGACAAGATTTGCACATGCCAGCCAGGGTCACATCTCCCATTGCCATCGCTACTAGCACTCCAAGGAGGGCAGGATTTGCACATGCCAGCCAGGGCCTTTCTAGTTGCAATCCCTAGCATCCCTAGCACCCCAAGAAGGGCAGGGTTTGAATGTGCCAGCCAGGGTCTCTCCATTGCCATCCCAGGCACCCCAGGGAGGGCAGGATTTGCATGTGCCAGACAGGGCCTTCCTAGTTGCAATCCCTAGCACCCCCAAGGAAGGAGGACTAGAGGCATCATCATAAATGCATGATATTACTTTGGTGTTCTTAATGTGTTCCCATTTCAGAGAGGAATTGGATGCTGGCCTCAGCACTGGTGCCACTGCCAGGCCAAGGAGGACCCCCTAGGCCGAAGTCGCCAGTGACACCCCCAGACATCTGGCGGTCAAGGTCGGATGTCTGGAGGTTTTATGACAAGGGCGACGGAGTCACCACATGCAAGGTAAGGCACGGGGACTGGAACAACAGGTAATGAATTGCCTTATGACCTGTTAGGAACAGAAGTCCCCTGCAGAGAGAGAGATTGGCCACCCAGTCCACCCACTTATGGAGACAGAATGCAGGCAGGGCTTGGCAGACCATTGGTCTGACACAGTATGGCAATTATTATGTTCCTATCTTTTTATG
>QEPC01006430.1:1734680-1759180 GCA_003113815.1 Sphenodon punctatus | reverse complement strand
TCCATTGCCATCCTCCTCCTATTTCACCCATCCCACACATTTACCTCCCTAGTATCATTTATTTAGATTATATTAGATAGATTTAGGTGTTATTTTTATTTTTTAACCCTCCCTGTGTTCTTTCTCCCTACCCTCCATTGAATCCTTACCTCTTCCCTTTATATATTCCATCCCTGATTCCCTTCCCCTGTTTTTGGATTTATTTAGAGTAGGATTAGATTGATTTAGGTTTCATTTCAGTTTTGTAACCCTCCCTGTGTTGTTTGGTGTGAGCTGTCTGTGTGCCCCACCCCCATCCCTGTGTAATATAGATAGATAGATAGATAGATGCAGAAGTTAGCTTAGTTATAGAGATAGAGAGAGATAGTGTGTAGTGATTCAGTTTTATAGTGTGCTTGTAGGACTAGGCCTTTGTAGTTATTAGATATTCCATTTAGTTCCATAGGTTTTAGAATAGTTAATAGCAGTTAGATTTAGTGTATATATATATATAATATTAGATAATTTTTTATATATATATATATATATATATATATATATAGGGGTGGGACTTCACCCAAAAAAACGGATACCGGTTTTACCGGATACCAGTTCCCAAAAATCCAGTTTACCGGATTAGAACCGGTATACCGGTACCGGTATTTTCCCATTGATTTCAATGGGGAACTGTCCCCAATGAAATCAATGGGAAAAAAACAAAAAAACACTTTCCCTCCCCCGTCCAGGCTGTGCGGATGGAAGGGGGGTCACCTCCCACCCACCTTGCCCAGCCTGGATTTAAAAAATTTTTTTTTTTAGCCGAAGTCCCTGCTAGTGCGGGCTCCGGGCCGCCGCTGTGCCACCGGTGGTGACCCAAAGCGCGCACCAGCAGATACTAGGGTGATTCCTGGGGTGGGGGATGGTTTAACACCCCCCATCCCAGGGATCACCCTACCCCCCCACCCAGAGGTCGCCTACATTTTGCGCTCCGGGCGGTGGTGGCGGCTGCATGGCGGTCCAGAGACTTCAGCGCTGGCTGGCTTCAGCGCTTGACTAGGCCTTCTGGGGAACTTCTGGGTTTCTCCAGAAGGCCTAGTCAAGCGCTGAAGCCAGCCAGAGCTGAAGCCGCCGGACCGTCTTGCAGCCGCCGCTGCCGCCACTGCCGCCACTGCCACCGTCGCCCGGAGCGCAAAAGGTAGGTGATCTCGAGGTGGGGGGTAGGGTGATCCCTGGGATGGGGGGGTGTTAAACCACCCCCCACCTCAGGGATCATCCTAGTCCCTGCTGGTGCGGGCTTCGGGTCGCTGCCGACAGCACAGCTTCCCACCCCTAATGTATATATATATATATATAAAAAAATCTTTGTGTCCATTCTTTGGGTTGGAAGACATCAAGAAGGGAAGTAGGAGAGGCCGGTCTGTTCCCCGTAAGGCTGCACAGAGGGGTAAAAGATTGGACAGGACAAACTCAGCTGGTAACAGATATAACTTTTATAATAACTTTTAAAAAAACAAACATTAACAATATGACAAGACATAAAAATAACAAACTTATTAGTGTCTCAGAGCCAAATGATACTGATACTGAAAATAAAATCTTTGAGATCGGTATCGATATCGGCACCGATATCAATACCAATTTCCGAATGTTTGGCCGAATCGAACTCCACTGAACCGAATGACCGAACCCAAACTCGGTTCCTGAACCGAATGACTGAACCCAAACTCAGTTCCCGAACTGAACGGCCGAACGGCCGAACATCCGAATCGCGTTCTGTTCGCAATCCCTAATAAAAAGTACATAAAACAGGGCTAGGCCTGTTGACATTCCGGCAAAGTTGTAAAACCTGGCTGTTCACCCAGGCCTTTGGGGAGGGTGGGGTAAGGTTTTGTTTTAGTTCCCCCACCTGATTTATTATTTATAATGTATTGTTATTTGATTAATGCCCTGAGCCCTGTTTAATAATTTATATTGTTATGGATGATTTTAAATTGTATTTTATTGTATTATATTTTATTGTTGGAAGCCACCCCGGGGTGCTCGCAGGAGGGGCGGGATATAAATTTATAAAATAAATAAATAAATAAATAAAATAAATAAACATGTATAAAAATTCTAGAAGATCAGAGAAGGGACAAAGTGTTGAAAAAACTATGGTTTGCTAAGGAATCAGGTTCAACACAGAGTATCCAGGAGCACTGCCAGTGGAGCAAGTCAGCAAACCTGGGGTACTGGCCGAAGGCGGGCCTCAGTGGACAACCGCTGTAGCTCTGCTCTTGGTCAGGGGTTGCTCCAGGCAATGCCACAGATCTACCAGTGGTAGCCTATAGCATCGGGTGATCCACCTGCAACTCTATGGTATAGGGGAGGAGGGTGCCACATAGTTGAACTGCCATGTCTGTATAAACCCAGCACAGGAAGGGCTGGATGCAGGGTATATGGGGCAGGCCACCCCTGGAGCAGAACCGGGGGTGGGCAGCCCTGGGTCTATCTGAAGACACCAAATGATATTGCACAGATTACTGAAATCCCTATGTAACTGGTGCAAAAGGATAATAGCCACTCTTTTCATTAAGGCAGATTTTTAATTGCCAGATTTTTCACTGGCTCTTCCCTCCCATAAACCAGGCCAGTCTGCATTTTGTGGTTGAAAGGAATTCTACTTTATAGAACTACATGCACATTGTGGTCACCATTAAGGAATCCACGTTTGACAATGCATGGTACTCATTTTTCATTGTGTTCAAGGAAAGTACAGGAAACACTGTAAATTACAGCGTGTTTCAGCAAAGCAACTTTTCCCAGTGATAACCAAAATTCTCCAAATATTGAAGTGTCTACAGTTAATTCCAGTATCATCAAGGCATGAATACCTGCCCGCGTGGGACAACATGGACACTTTATCTATAGCAGCTGTTGTCTGTTCTGAGTAGGGAGAAAAAAAACCTTTTCTTTAAATTTATGCTATAGTGAGTGATTTGCATTGCATTAGATTATGTTGGGATATACTGTGTCATGTGGCATGACCTGATATAACCCAATTTAATGCAACACACATGTTTGTATTGTATTTCACATTACAAAAAATTCTTTGAGAAAATGTTGGGAACAGGTGATTTCTGTAAATGGAAGATTCTTAGCCAGCAATATTTCATACCAGCAAATACTACAGTGTATAAAACTTTCAGCATAGTTTCAACAGAAAATAAGATAGAATGTTTAGCTCCTTTGTGTTGGGAAAAAAACGCAGAGAGGCTCTGTTCAAGTTAAAGAATTAATAGTTGTGTAAGATCCGAATCCGATGTGTGGAAAGGAATATAAAAATATTATGCTACAAATTCCCCACTATTTTTAAAATCACGTAAGCTTGAATTTCTCCCCTTCCCACACTGTTTGGGACCAGTTCCATGGGAATGTGGTGAGGAACACGGAGGCAAAATATCTGCCAATGATGCCTAAGTTCTTCACTTCTAAATAACAGGTTCAGATGGTCACCAGTGCAAAGGTTTTCACAAACAGAAGCCTAAGCATAGGCTGCAAAGTCCATATTTAGACAGCTAATTATCATGGACTGATTTTTCAAATGTACTGAGCCCCTGAAAATCCCATTGACTTTGGTGGGATTCCACATAAATTCAAGGGTCCATGGTTGCAGGTTGTATTATGTATTATGTGTATTATGGCTGAAATGACATTTTGTCCCATTGAGTAAACTCGATGAAACCCCGGTTTTCGGTTAACCTTGGGATGCCTGCAATTTCTCGCTGAATACTCGGTGAGAATTAAAAAATAAAATAAAAAAAAATATCATTGGGCATGTAGAAAATGGCCACTGCCCTTAACCAAAATGGCAGCAACACTATCGCTGCCATTATAGTTTAGTGCAGTGGCCATTTTGCACATGCTCAGTGATTTATTATTATTTTTTATTTCTTGCTGAGAATTTGTCCCGGACGCTGGCAATTACTGGGAATTTGATCCTAGTGCCTGAACTTGTGAGAATTCTCATGAGAAAAGAAAATGGCTGCTCATTCAGCCCTAATGTGTATGTAGGTACACATAGATGTCTGTTAGATCATGTGCGCACAGTAGTTGCCTTTAAATCACATTTTCATCCTGGCTACCACTCACAGTCTCAGCGCTATCACTATCTCTCTTTAAAATATTTAGAACTACTACACTCCCCGCATGATGCATGTTGGTAATTGGGGACTGTCTAGTGGTACTCTCTGTTACTCTTATTTCTGCATACTCACACCAGCAGTTACAAAACCCAGCAGTGTGTTGCCACCATTAAACCAATAATATTGTCTTCTGCCCTAAGTGCATTTTCAAACTGAATCCTGCACTTGAGTGATCATTTGCTAGGTGAGCAGAATGTTTCTCTAGAAGGATGTGCCACTTCTTTCATTAGGTAGCAGCATCCAACCTCTCATCATGGGGAACAGGTAGTGAAGGGAACTTCAAGGTGTTGACTCAATGAATAGAAGGTCCTGTTTCTGTGGAGGTCTTGGACCCACTGATTCTACCACCTCATTAGCTCACGAAGAAGAAGACTGGTGTCATGTTATCTAGAGTTCTGTTCCATATGGCCAGCATAGAAGTATTGATACTTACATATTTATTTATTTATTTATTTATTATTTTCAGGATTTATAACCTGCCCCCTCCTGCCCAATAGTAGATCGGGGTGACGAACTGTCAATAATAAAACATAAATACACAAATATAAAACATAAAATATAAAATATAAAAACTTATATACATGAGGCCTGAATAAAATGCCTCCCATCCCCCTCACCAAACACCTGGTGAAACAGCCAGGTTCTGCATCATTTGCGGAAGGAGGGGAGATCTGGAGAGAGGCGACTCTCTGCCAGGAGAGAGTTCCACAGCTTTGGCACAGCCACCAAGAATGCCCTCTCAGACATCACCACCTGCGGTACCCGTGGAACCTCAAAGAGGGCACTCCCAGATGACCACAGGGGCCGATCTAGGACATGAGGGATGAGGCAGTCCTGCAGGTAAGTGGGACCCAAGCTGCATAGAGCTTTAAAGGTAATAACCAACACCTTGAATCGGGCCCAGAAGACTGTAGGCAGCCAGTAAAGACAGCAGAGCACTGATGATAACCCTGCAGCTCGCCCCCACCAGGAGGCAGGCCACTGCATTCTGCACCAACTGTAGTCTCCGGGTCATCACCAGGAGTAGCCCCACGTAGAGTGCATTAGAGTAGTTCAGTCTTGAGGTGATGAATGCATGGATGACGGTGGCAAGATCGGCGTCTGAGATAAAAGATCTAAGATGACAAACCAGATGTAATTTACAAAACTTGCCACAGTTGCCACCTGGGCATCCAGATGGAGCTGTGAATCGAGGAGTACACCCAGACTCTGAACCTGAGGGACCAGGGAGGGATGCACCTCATCAATTTATTTATTTATTTAATAACTTCTATCCCGCTCCCTCCAGTCTCACGGCAGCTCGGGTCAGCTCACAAAACATTTAAAAACAATATATTAAAAATACATGGAAGGGACGGGTTACTAAAATTATAAAAACAACAGCAAAAAGAGGTAAAACCACTGGCAACCCCCCTCCCTCACTCACCCCCCCTCCTCCAAAGGCCCAGACGAACAGCCAGGTCTTACAGACCCAACGAAAGGCCAATAGGCTGGGAGCAAGGTGATCTTTCTCTGGGAGGGAGTTCCACAGCTGTGTTGCGTCCACCGAGAACGCCCTCTCCATCGTGGTCTCCCGGTTCACCTGGGGCACCTCCAAGAAGATGCCCCCAGTAGACCGCAGAGGTCGCTCCATGGCCCGGGGAGTGAGACGGTCTCTCAGATAGGAGGGGCCCAGACTGTGTAGGGCTTTAAAGGTCAAAACCAGCACCTTGAATCGGGCCCGGAACACTATAGGCAACCAGTGCAGAGCCCGGAGCACTGGTGTAATGTGCTCCCTACATCCTATCCCTGTCAGGAGATGGGCCTCCATGTTCTGCACCAGCTGCAACCTCCGAATCATCACCAAGGGCAGCCCCACGTACAGCGCATTGCAGTAATCCAGCCTTGAGGTGATGAATGCATGGATGAGGTTGGCGAGGTCAGAGCTTGAAACATATAGCTGGATCCTCTGCACAAGATGTAATTGGCGGAAGGCTCCCTTTGCCACCACCTCCACCTGACAATCTAGGCGGAGGCCAGGGTCCAACAGAACTGCCAAACTCCGCACCTGCGGGGCCAGCAGAGAGCAGATCCCTTCCACAAGGGGAGCCATCACCTCCGCTGCCATACCCACCAACATCACCTCAGTCTTATCAGGATTCAGTTTGCTCCACCTCATCCAGTCACTCACTGCTAGCAAGCACTGGGAAAGCACTAGGGATGGGAATATCAGTATCGGATAAATCCGATACACCCGATAATCGGGTATATTGGATTAATCAATAATCTGATAATCACCAGTATTGGCATACCGGATTTTTTACATTGGCCACTTTACCAGTTTTTTTACATCGCGGCCATTGAAGTAAATGGCTGCAATGCAAAAAAAAGGGTAAAGCAGCCAGTGTTAAAAATCCGGTATGTCGATACCGGTAAATCTGATACCGGGAGATCCGATACTGATAAATCCGGTATCCGATATTCTCCCCGGTGTCCCATCCCTAGAAAGCACCGAGACTGCAGGACCTGGGTTCGTCAAAAAAGATAGATAAAGCTGGATGTCATCAGCATACTGGTGGCAACGCACACCAAACTGTTTCACGACCTCATCCAGAGGTTGTATATAGATATTAAATAAAAGTGGAGACAGAATCGTATCAATAATGGGAGCCTCTATACCCTTCCCACCATCACCTCCGTCTTATCAGGATTCAGCTTCAGACGGTTTGCCCTCATCCAATCCCCCACCACAGCCAGACGCCGGGCAAACACTGAGACTGCAGGGCTTGGGTCAGATGAAAACGAGAGGTAAATCTGGGTGTCATCAGCGTACTGATGACACCGTACCTCAAACCCTCTCATGATCTCACCCAAGACCCACTTTTTCCTCGCCGCCTTTCCCATTGCCTGCTAGTCGTTCCCCAAATACATCTGTCTGCTCTCCTCTGCAGACTGCTGCAACCAACCTGATTGTAACCAAGCTAAGCACACGCACCTGAGACTTCGCATCCGCTTGAATGTTTGTTTGTCTTCTCCCCTGTCTCTCCCACTGTTCCGTCTCCCTGTCTCTCTCTCCTTGTCTTTTAGATTGTACCACAGGCAGGGACTGCGTCCATTTCTATGTTCTGTACGGCGCCATGTACATGACTGGCGCCATATAAATGTTTATAATCATAATAATAATAAGGGCTGCATGTACATGCTGAACAGGAGAGTGCACAGAATATATCCCTGCCGTACTCCAATACGTGAGATCCAGGGGGGATGACAGAAAATCTGCCAGTATCACACAGTCAGGAACGAGTGGAACAATTCAAGAACAATTTCGCCCACCCCAGCGTTGTTCTGCAGGTGGGTCACCAGTAACTCATGGTCAACCATGTCAAAAGCAGCTGATAAATCTAATAAAATCAGAAGAGTGGACCGGCCTTGGTCCAACACATGGTGTAGATTGTTGACCAAGGCCACAAGTGCAGTCTTAGTGCCAGAACCTGGTCAAAAGCCAGAATGCAAGGGGTCAAGGAAACCAATGCGGTCCAAATGCCCCTGGAGCTTCTGGGCCACCACTCATTCAATAACCTTCCCTAAAAAGGGAAGTTTAGAGACTGGCCGATAACTGGCAAAAGAGTCAATGTCAAAAGATGGCTTCTTGAGCAAAAGCTGCACCACAGCCTCCTTAAGGCACCCCGTGACCATACCGTCCCTGAGGGAGGCATTGACAACCACCGCCAGCAATGGCCCCAGTGTCTCCCAGTTGGCCTTAACCAGCCAGGATGGGCATGGATCGAGTTCACAAGTGTAGCCTTTACAGCCCATATGTGACTGAGAAGAGGCAAGAAACAGGATGAAGATGTCAATCTTTGTTTTATTTTGTAAAGTTTCTCCTTCCGTTCATCTATCTCCCATAATTTTTAACCCTCATGGTAAGCAAGCCTAACAACCCTTGTCATGCTATGGTACATCATCATCCCCCTTTGGCCGGCTGCGAACATCTCCTCTTTAAGGGAAAATAGGGCTGCTCTCTTTGCCACACACATCTCTAAAACTATAGGCAACAAATACCTAAATATAAAACAAGGGCACCTTGGAATGATTGTTTTATGAGCTCATGCCGTTATCACCCCCTCACAATCACACTTTGCTCTTCTCCTGCCTTTTTTTATGTACACCTGGAGCACGTTGACAGCGCACTTCATTATACGACGTGCACGCTGCCCAGATTCATAACTAACGCTATTAAACGTAGTTGCTCCCATTCTTGGAAATGATTCTTTCCCCCCCATCCACTATAAATCCAGAAACAAAGCAACACACATAGACAGGCCCAAAGAACACATGCAGTAGGAAAAAATAACCACCTTGGAGCAGGTCTCTGCTAGGTTGTTATTTTTACAGCCCAGTGCCCTAACCGTAGTCCATTATGCACAGGTGGTGGCGTGAGTTTTAGGGTCATTGAGCACTGTTAATTTTCCCAGTAAATCACATTTGCTGAACCACATGTGTTAAATACCTTTGTGGAATCCCAATACGATGTGCTTAGTGGAGAAGGAGAGACACTTGTGTGCCTTTTAAAAGGCTCCTCTTTTCCGTTACTTGCCTTCTCCACATTATATTTCATATAGCAGAATGGGTTCACCTGTCAGTGTTATCCCTTTTAAATTTTATTTTGTTATCCCTTTTCAACGGGGAAAAATACAAGATAAAAGTTTGGGAGACAACATCCTCTAAAATGAAAAATGAACAGGGAAATGATAAGCTTTTTACTTGAGGCTTAAAACAGAAGAATGTCTTCCAGTGTACAGATCTCTGTACAAAATTTTGCAATAAGTGAGCAGATGTCAGGGACTAGTTTAGAATGCTTGTGATAGAATTAATCACCAAAGCTGTTTGGTTATAGATGAGAGCGAAGGAAAAGCAAACCATTCTCTAAGCAAAAAGGGCTACCAAAGTTCTCGCCAATTAAGATTCAGAATTGGGGACATTTACAATAAAGTTCCGTGAGGAGTCACATTCAGGATTTTAGGTGTTTGGAATCAGTGGTTATTGTTTTAGTTTATTTGATTACCTTTGTTCTCCAGGTGATAATCCCGGTGCCATTGGTTGGTGCTTTCTAGTTTCTAAGTCAAGTTTGGATTTTTGGAAATTTCAATGTGTAAATAATGATTTTGTAAATCCAGATCTTTAAAGTGATGTGTTTCTCCCAGTGGAAAACCTTTTAAAGCAAATCAATAATTGCTTTGTAACATTATGGGTGTGGCATTAGAATTCCACTTGAATACTTACTAGCACAAAATATTTCTCTCTTCATTCTTGCTGTTTACTCCTGTCTCCAGTGTGGCCTTCCACAGTCTTGCCTATTATCCCTCTACAAAAGAACAATACTCCTGTAGTATTACCAAAACACTGACTGTGGCTGGGATGGTTGATCTAGCCCAACATCCTATCTCCCACAGTGGCCAGGTTTCGTTGTTTCAGAGAAGTGTACAACTGGCCATAATGGAGTGATCCATTCCTGTTGCTCACTTCCCATTCCTGGCCATTGCATCCACTTGATTTAATACAAATTTTATCCCTCTCCAAGCCTCAAGGAAAGAGTGAGATAAAAATGTGAATAAATAAATAAAGCCATTGACAGACATATCCTCTAAGAACTTTTTTCTTTTTAAACTGTGAGTAAATTCAGACGTGACGGGGCGGCATTCGCCTCGTCACAGAAACAACCCTTGGATTCCCCGCCGGGATCACTCCGGCACAGCCAACAGACGTGCCGGGGGATCCCGGTGGGGAATCGGGGAGGGGCCGGGGCCGCACGGCGCAACGTGCGGCCGCACGCCCCTGCCCCTTCCACGCTCCCCCACCGCCCGCCCTCTGGGGAGACGGGCGGGCCCTGCGGCCAATGCGGCTGCAGCGCCTGCCTGAAATGACCACAGCCCGGAATCCCAGTGGGGATTCCGGGCTGTGATTGCCGTACAGATGTGACAGGCCCCTTCATCCCCCTCCCCGGGAATCTTATTTACCACGTGATCGGTACCGGCCCCGCGGGTTCAGCCAATCGCATGGTGAACGAGATTCCTGGTGGGTATTGAGTGTGGTTAACATCTGGGGTGGAACTTCCAGTTCCCCAACAGACGTTACGAGGGCATTCCCCACCACAGGGAATTGACTGTGGTTGAGCGTGATCTCGTAACGTCTGAAAATACACATAGTTATTTTCTTGTCCTACACAGCATCCTCTGACTGAGTTCCACTGGTTAATTGTAGAAAAAAATACTTCCTTTTATTTATTTTAAACTTGCTGCCAGTTAATTTCATTGGGTGTCCCCTAGTTTTAGTATTTTGAGAAAAGGTAAATAATAGCTCCTTATTTAGTTGCTCTGCACCACTCATGATTCTGTAAACTTCTATCAGTTACCTCTTCTCTAAGCTGAAGAGCTGTAACCTATTGAGCCTCTCATACGGCAGATGTTCTGTGCCTTTGATCATCTTTGTTACCCTTTTCTGCACTTCTTCCATTTCTACTATATCTTTTCCAAGATGGGGCAGTCAGAACTGCACACAATACTGCAGGTACGGTCACACCAGAGATTTATATAGCGCCATTATGATACTTCTGTTTTATTCTCTATCCCTTTCTGGATAATTTCTAACAATCTGTTTGCCTTTTTGGCTGCTGCTACACACTAAGCTGATGTTTTCAATGAACAATCCACAATGACTCCAAGATTCTTTTCTTGAGTAGTAGCACCTAATTTGGAACCCAATATTGTGTATGTATAATTAGACTTATTTTTTTTCTATTTGCATCACTTGTACTCTGTCTACATTGAATTTTGCTTGCCATTTTATTGTCCAATCTCCCAGGCATGTGAGATCCTTCTGTAGCTTCACAGTCTGCTTGGGACTTAACTATCTTGAATAATTTTCTGTCATCTGCAAATTTGAGGCAGTATGGCCTTTTTCACACAAGACACTCTCCACAAGACTCACCCACCAGCCACCCTCTATACATGTTGCAGGGCTGCAGTGTGGCCATATGGGTGCCCTGTAACATGTATAGTGGGTGGGAGGTGGATGGAGAGTGTCTTCTGTGAAAACACCATATGACACTGGGCAACCACGAGCTATTGAATGGGATGTTTGCAGGAAATGGATGTTCTTGTCTCCTGTGAGCTAGGTGCTTAGGTTGGCGATTCCTTTCCCAGAATAGAGGTTTCAAAGGGTGATTATACCTAGGTGCTCATGAGCGTCTCCTCAGTAGACCACACAGATTGTGTTAGTCTCCTTACAGACTTTTGGTTACTGATAAGTCAAAACAGACTTCAGCCTAACCATGTTCCTGGAACTCTTTTTTCTCCGCCATACATTCTTCTCCTCCCAAGCCTCTAGTTTCTTTCGCTCCTCCCCCGTTTCCTCTACCTATTTGCTCTCAAAGTCTCTTACTATTCTTGTTACTCCTTCTTTTTCTGCCATCTTTATGCTTCTACTTAATTTAACGTTAGCCCTACTCAGGGCTCACTTTTCTCTTGCCATTTGTGCAGTGTGTGAACATGTGTGTGCTTTGAGGCTTTGATTCTGACACCTGTGGTAGGTATGGCTATGCTGGGACGATAATCAACAGCACTAGAGTATTAAAACAACATTCTTGTTCATGTGGGTGCCACAAAAAGGATGTAAACATGCCCTATTTTTCAGACAATAATAAATCTCCCAGTGTACTTGAGCATGTTCCTCCCACCTCTTGTTATACTAGTGTTTGAACAATGTGCCCTGAATGGAGGTGTATAATGCTGTTTATTGATGTAGGCGATTTCACTCCTCTTTATGATATCATAATACCCAAATGTGAAATAATCTTAGCTAACAGTCACCATAAAATATTTTTAAAGGGTATGTTTTATAGGAAACAACTGAGTTGGAATGAGCACATAAGCGAGCATTGCTTTGTATACTAATTATCTACATCAATGGATATGTGAGTGGGTTCAGAGCGCTGTACCTGCTGTGTTGAACAACTTGCTTGTAGTCATTGAATATATGCATCCTGTGGGCACCTGACTATTCTGTGCATCACATCACATTGAGTTATGTCATGTTATGTCACATCACAGATGAGATGTGACCCAATGTAACCTGACACAGTGCAATGCCAGCGCTGCACTGGATCAGAGAGCCACAGACGCCAGCAGTTTGTAGTTTGTCAAGGGCAGTGAAATTCAGTCTGGCGACCCAGGAAGCCGCAGGTACCCTGAATTGCCCATTAGCCAGGATATTTGTAGGTAGTTTGGCATATCTCTATGTGATATAAAGGCAAAGATTTCTCTGCTTGTGTTTATTTATGATACTTGTCTGTTGGAAAACAATAATCTTTCTACTTCTTAATCTAAATTGAACTGCAGTATAACCAATAAAACACAACGCAGCAAAGTACATTTTCTCTGTATTAGTAATAAACTCCTTCAGATTTATCAGCCGCCTCCCCCCCCACCTATTTTCTTCTCTGTGTCTGAACGATGCACTGCTACTATTGGAGGTGTCAGATGCAATTTTCTAAAAGAATATAAGGACTTGCTGCCTTTGAATTTCATGTAAGGAGGGTGGGCCCAATCCTATGGTTCGTGGATCCCGCGTGCAGCCGTGCGCATCTCCATTGCCGGCACATTGTGCTGCCCGGAAACTGTGCGCACACGCAGCTTGTGCACGGGGATCCGCAGGCCATGGAATTGAGTCCACTATCAAGAACACCATCACTTCCGAAATGCTACTTCAGGTATCCTCTTAACTGCTTTGTCTCTTGTCGTTTTTCATATTTGGGACCAATAAAGCAAGTGCTAGACCCAGGGAAGTTGGGGCCCTATGCAAAATGGTGGCGTGAGCCCCTTCCTAATAGGAATGCTTGATTGTCATCATAGTTAAAGTAATGGTGATAGAAAATGTTTTCCTTTTGTGGGGGCACTTCACCTTCCCTGACAGTCTGCCAAGAGTCTTGCATGGGGCAGACATACCTGGCCTGGTCAGTCTGACCCACTGGATGTTTTTAGATGGACCACCCCAGGACCTGTGCCGGGGGTGGCCAGCCCCACATCCCCCGCGTGCAGCCAGAATACAGGAGGCTGACAGACTGCTGCTCCACCTCCGTCTGAAGCACTGGTAGCCTAGTTAGGGCGGTCCGCTCCACTTGCTGTGCTCCAGGATGTTCCAAGAGCTTGGCCTGCTACAGGCCTGGCTGGGGAGGGGCAAACACTATGCTTGGGTTTTGACTTTGCTCCCTTTAGCCCACTGAACAACACTCCAGGCTGTTCTTGATTATGCTAATGCCAGAAAGATCTACTTTGCTTGCACCCCCCCGGCCCCCCCAAACACATGACGCCCTCTGAGGTCTCCCAGTCTGCTTTCGCCTAGAACTGGCCCAGAATACAGCTCCCACACTCTAAACAATGTTAATATTATTAACTGAAAGGAACAGTATTGCAAGGATGGGGTGTCCTTATTTTAAGCAGCAGAGCAATTATGAAAGTTGTACTTTTCAGATGTTGCACAATAAATACACTGGAGTGGCTGATTCAGAGGGAAGCTTCCAAGCAGAGCTGGCTTGAGGTCACAGGAGGCCCACAGTGAGAAACACCTGCATAAAATTATGAAAACTGAACCTCTTCTCAGCCTGTTTCCGCTGAGATTGTCCCATATGGTGCTAACATCAGCGTTAAGAAATCACTTTGGGGCAGAGGACAGAGGACTCTACAGGAAATGGAGTTTGTGAATGAATGAATAGACTTTGCAGAAACCCATTATCTATGTTCAGCCCAATGATCAGAGTGTATCCTGAGCGTATGCTGAATGCTTAATCCACTTAGAAGTCTGATAAACCTCCCTGAAGCAGAATTTGGCTCCTTCACTTAGTCTATGAAGACCCATACTTTCAGTTCTGGAGCTACCCAGTTCAGTCCCTGGGTTTGGCCAATATGTTGGCTCTCAGGATAAGGGAATTGTGGTGTAACTGGAGAGCGTAGCAGCTAGACCCTAGCACAGAGGAAGGTCATATGAAACCCACTGACCATACACATGCATACACACACTCAGGATTTTGAGGAAATAAACACCTTGATTTCACTAGAATATAACACACTTGAGCTGACTGTACAGTCTGCATGTTCTTAAGAACTTGCCATACCTCCTCCAAGTTGAAAGCTGCTGTTTGACAACTTTTTTGCTTATCTGTTCTTCTGGCATCAGAGGATCACATTAGTTTAGTCTTCCCCCAACACCAGATCAAGGTTATACTGGGGATTATAGGTGGAACTTAAGACTTTTTAAGTGGTAGATATATTTCAAGATGCACACAATGTGCTTGATTATTTGCAACTACTTGTATTATAGCAGTTTCAAGCAGGACTGAGGACTTAATCACTGATCATACATAATGCAACAAATGATTCTTGATCCCAAGGTGCTTGCAGTATACGTAACTCAAAAGAATATAGTAGGAAGACCTGTTTTCCTAAGTGTGAAATTCCCATATTAGTGGCAAGGACCAGCTAAGCCATGAGTGTGAGTTGCATTTCATACTGTCATCCCAGCAGAGATTTTGAATTTTCGCTTACTTTACTGTTTGATGCTCATAAATAATGTCTCTGCTTCCTCTGACCAGATGTGCACTATTGGCCAGTTGATTCTGTTGTCATTTTTAAAATGATAGATTCTGGTAGTTTCTCCACAGGATGGGGAAAAAAAGATACAGATGAGTCTCTGGGAAGATTGAAATGCAAAGCAAACTATAATTTTAATATGGAACAGCTTTGACAACAGAAGAGGAGGTGATTTTGCCCAACACTGTTCAGTGCAGCAGGTTTTAAAGAGGGGTACAACAATTCCTGTTGGAGCACCTGTGGGTTTTTTTCCCCAGGCAGATGTGATAATAAAAAGGAAAAAAAAACACATACAAAATATCAAATTTGCTTCTGATCATTTTATATAGCTAATTTAAGTGTGTGATCATCTGTGTATTTATTCTCTATTTTCTCAGCCAAAATCTGAAATAGTTAAGTAAATAAAGCAGAATCCTCTTTTCCTCCCCTGTAAATAAGAGCTGAATTTGCACTACAAGCTTCATTTCCTCCTATTCTATCTCCAATAAGCAATCTGATCACACCTCTACTTTTGTGAGTTGTAGTCATGGCCTTAAATTAAATTACAAATCCCACATTGGACTGACATAAATCTGATTTTGGCCTGAACTTGAAGTATTTGAAATACCAAATCACTACTCACTGATCCCTAATGAGAAGTAATCAAAGAATTTAACCAGCAGTACAAACACTTACACATCACTACAGATGTAGCCAAATTGACTCAAAGTACTCTCTTTCTCTATGAAAGATTATGTGCAAATATACCTTCCTGACATTTACTCTATTCTAGGGGAATCTATAACAAAGAAGAAAAGCAAGGGTGGTTTTGTTCTCAAAAAAGGCATTCTCGCTCTTTCAAGATACCCTAGTTCTGGTGACCTTCTACAATAGTATGCATGACAGTGGAATGCTATATACACAGTATAGGCTCTAGAGTAATACAATTTAGAAATTAACCAAGCTACCTGAATATAATTTGGATAGTCACCAGCTTGCTGAATTATCCCTGTTCCAAACACCCATAAATTGTTTGAGGTTCTTTTCTCTTATCTCTTGCCAGGAAGCTGACTTGGCAACTTACTACCCAAAATGATCATGAGTATCTGATCTCAGAGCTTGTTATTCTGTTGTCTCCACTTCAAAACACTGGCAGCCCATCCCTCGAAGTACTCTACCAAGGGAAGTTCCCATTCACTTCCATGTGGCTTGCAACAGAAGACTGCTTTGAGGATTGTGTTGGCCCAAGACAACAATATTATATAATATGGTGTTTTGTACTGATAGACACTAGGGGAGATAACTAAAAATCAATATCATTTTTTTCTGAAGCAGGGTAGAAAATAGCAAGAAAACGAACTTTGGCTGGAAGGGGAAATCTACATCCTGAGTAAATACTAGGAGTCAAAAGAAGTTCCTGAATGTAATTGATCTAGTCCCTAATGAGAATTAGGGGGGATTTTTTAAACTCCACCATTTTGATTGTTTTATACGGTTCCATTTTATATTATATTTATTGTATTTTATGTTTTTAAATTCATTATCTGTAATTATGGGGAAGTACAATCACGTTTTCAATGGAATAGGGCTGGGATGGAAAGGTAGTAGTTACTAGTTTTGCCACTGACTTGTCAAGTAACCTTAGGCATTTGATACAACTCCTTTGTTTACCCATTTGTAAAGTGGCCTAATACCAACTTGGTATTAACTTAATGTTAGTTACGAGATTTGAGAACCTAAAATGAAGTGCTGTAGAGATTAAGTATTATTATATTTTCCTCCAAATTAAGTTCATTACAATTGTATAGATACTACATTAGTACCTGTACTAACTGGGTAAAGCTAGAAGTGCAGACAATCAACTATGGTCCCAGTCCTGACAATACTTAAACACACCTCATTAATTTTAATGGGGCTAGATACACAAAATTATTTTTTTAGGACTGGGGTCTAACTCAATTGATGTAAATGCATTCATCTGAATATTTATAGCTACTGATATCTCAGTGAATATTACTTGTTTGAATTTATTTCAATGCCCTCGTGATTTGTTGCATAGAGTGTTGTTGCCACTTGGGTTCTAGTGTATGAAAGGGTGGGGGTGCAATTTAGGGAAGACAGGTGGGGGCCATTACCCCATCCCCATGCTTTATACTACATGCTGATCATGTTTCGGGGCTTCCTGTATCTCTGGCCATTTACATTACAAGAATTGGCCGCTGATTAAAGTTATCACCATATTAAAATCTAAAGTGGTGCTTTTGTGAGAGAGACAAAGAAGCCAAGGTTATATTTTTTATTGGACCAACTTCTGCCCATGAATATATGCTGTAGAGGCTTTGAGCATTCTCAGAGTCCATTATCAGGTATGGAACAGAAAGCAATGGGCTCCATCCTATGCTCCACGGATCGGGTGTCTGCACACAAACCACATGCAAACCGCGCGGATCTGCACTGAGGGCACATTGTGCCCTGCGGAAACCGTGTGCATGCACACGCATGCAAGCCACAGGGCATAGGATGGAGCCCAATGAATCAGAGCTTTGAAAAGTTTTAGCTTCTCTCTTGGTTTACCCTAGCAATCGGAGAGGCTTTCTATTCCAATGGGCAAGTCGATGGAAAATTTAATTTCTGAGAGCCCAGGCTTAGTGCTTCTCCGAAGCTGTTAGACACTTGCTAACGGGAGGTGGTCCAACTCTCCAGCTTTGTGTCTCTTGTTTCTAATTTCTATTCCATGTGCTCCTTTAATGTGGTTGACCAGTGGCCTAACAACCTGTTTCTCTTACTTAGGATTCCTATAAATTTTCTGGTTAAATCTATCTTTTGATAAACATTTTAATGGAAGAGTCATTTTCCTGCAGTGATTCAAGAGTTAAATACGCAGACAAAAGGCCAGTGAATCACAGGTTCTCTGCGTGTGCACCCAGTAGGCACATATTTTTCCTGAAGCACTTGCAAAACGTAAGGTCACAAGGTTCCAATTGAAAAGTGTAGAAAAAAAAGAAGTTTCTGTTCCTTGTTTTTAAGCTAACTGAACTTCACTAACTTCTCTTGAAAAGAAGACTCCATTCTCCTGCTACTTTAGCATGGGCGGAACTGCTTGTATGAGGCATGCTATATGTAAGACACCCAAAAGGTTCTTGAACCAGAGACAGAAAGGTTTTTTTTAATTTTGGAGAGGAAAGCACCAACGGATCTTAATGCATTTTTTTGTTGTTTTCATTGTATGAACCATTTTTTCTCTCAAGGAAGCCTGGATATGTTTCTGCTTCTTTAGCTCTTTGGTACCACTTTGTGTGTTGTTCATTGTAATGACAGTGCTGCCGTCACAGTGCAACCCAGCTTGGGAACACACTGGCATCACGGTCTCGACTGGGTCCCCCAGCACAACAAATGTGCCGGTTGTTGGGCTGTCAGGGAGGACAGGAAGCTACAAAAATGAGCGGCCGGCTGGCTAGCCCCCATGCTGTGCCCAACGCCCCGCCCCCTGCCATGACGGGCAGCCATAATAGCCGCCATGGCAACCGGTCATGGTAGACTCAGGCCGTAACAAACATTATAGCGGGCCAGCATCATGTTTGTTAACACCCAGTGTGGACAGGAGCAATCCTTCCTCATTGCTATTGGCACAGCTGAGCTAGGTCTCAAACTCCTAGATGGAAGCTTGGACACTTCAATATGGCAACATATAAGTAGACATTCTTTACACAATACAATGCCAGACGTATCTGCAGTTTACAAACACAACAAGGAATGATTTGCCATGGCAGCAGCTTTCACAATTTTGCAAGTCTTCTGATTCACATCATCTGACCTTCTGAAGACAGGGGTTTTTTTTTTTTCTTTCTGTGTGCTTCCTATTAAAATCACACTCAGTTTGGATGGAGGTGAAGAAAAAGGGAAATAAAATAGAAATAAAATCTACCGATGCGTAGAAACCAGCATTTTAACAGATCCCAAAGTTGCAACTTTAAAACTGGGATTTTGGTATACTAGTTGTTGTCTGTTGGTATTTTGGGTATCTGATGGAAAACTGGTTCAGCTACTCAAAAGTACAGAAATATTCTGTTCAATTCAGGCTCCAGAAATTTGACGGGTATACCCTTATTTGTGGATACTTGTTTCAGCTCTATCTTTAACCCTTTTTAATTTTGTTTTTCATAAATATAATATTCAGTGTAGTGACCTTGGACCTGGAAGTGCTTTAATGTAGGGGCCAATAATCTATTATAATCTTGTAGGATAGGGCCTAGATTCCATTATCATCTTGCCCATGTGAAACATGATCAGTGACTATTACACTTGAGGAAAACCGGTGGTGCAATTGCAGTGTCTGGCTATCTGTCCTCACTGCTGAATAGACATGAAAAATGAAGTACAGCATTAGGATTCTCAGAGGGGAAATTTCCTTGCCATCATTCATGAGGTGGGTAACTTTGACTCCTGACCCCAACAAAATGGTAACAGCTTTGGTGGGAGATTCAAATGCCAGCGGAAGCAGAGTGCGGCAAGGAACACTCCTCTCCTTAATTTTGGGCCCTTCGACTCCCACAGTTGGGACCACGCTAATGAGGGAACTATCCCAAGCATGTAAAACTCAGGGGTAGTATCCTCTCTGTTTCTCCCCTGGTTTTACACTCCTACACCTGGGTAAAACAATGTGGGGAAAGCTTGCACTGCTATTTGCTTGGTCTAGGGTTGCCCGCCACCTATACAAATGTTTAAGGAACACTTTATGAATGTATGTTGCAGGCCCTGCATTGGTGTTTAAGGTGCCAATGCAGGCCCTGGAAGATGTATTTTTCATAAGTGTTCCTTTAAAAATTGCAGAGGCGGCAACCCTAGCTTGGTCCACTGAACATATCTGTTTAATGTGTAACTCTTTCCTCACAGAGCAGGGGCTGAGTTTCCATTGTCTCGAGCTAGAAATAACTCCATAGCAGTTGTCAACTGCACTTGGAAGTGGTGTTACAGACTTCATTCTGAGGCTGGCTCTCTCCTGTAAAGAGACAATAACCTGGGAGGATTACAAAAAGGATGTGACCTCTGACCCAGAAAGGGAAGGAGAGAAGAGTAGTGAGGAGTACAGCTCCAAGGTGGGGGAGTGGCTAGCAGGCTGCAGAGGAGAGTGTGGTTGTTGGAAGTCCCCTCTAGTTTCTACCCCCAACTCCAGGCTTTCCACCCCAAAACTTGCAGGGAGCAGGTGGCAGGCTCTAGGCTGGGACCTGAGGAAGTAAGAGGACTCCAGGTTTGACAGCCTAGAGGGAAGACCAGCACTGCCCAGCTGCAGGTAGGCCCGGACCAGAGGGCAGCTGGCTGAAAGGGACTGTGACAGAGCCTGACTTATCGTGCATCAGATACATCAGGAAGGAAAGTTCCATCGCTCTCCATTCTGAGGCTAGTGGCCTGGATGAGGGCACTGGTAAGTGGACTGTCCGGACCATTCAGAGAACTGGCCAACTGTAGGGGTTATTTGTGATGACCAGTACTGTTAAGAAGATAGATGCTTTCCCTGGTTTTTGCCTTTCTTATCCTCCTTCCTCTCATGCCCATGAACAGTGTTATATTGTCTGTTTTTAAAATTAAAGAAATTGTGAATCACAAGAGGTCTCTGCTGTGGACATGGTAAGGGAACTGATGATGGAGAAAACAAGTGGCAGATGAGACTCTGAAGAAGGGTTCTTGATTTATTACCCCAAAGGTTAGGTGGAGGCACCAGTCAGTAGCTGGCAAGAACCCAGACCACCAACAGCCTCTTCACAGATAGGGGGACACTAGGTAAGGACTCCTGTGTACGCCCAAGCAAGTGTTGCAATTACAAGACTACCCTTACACGTGGACAGTCAGGGGCCTTCATTCCCTCAAGCTGCTAATCCACCACTTTTTCATAGACACTAAACTTACTTGAGACAAAAAAAGAGAGAGAGAAATTAAAATGAGGAACCTCTTTGTACTGTACCAGAAAAAGGGCCTATTAACGATAATTGAAATTCACCTCCGTGAGGGGAATGAGTCATCAGAAACAGCCAGTGGAAAACAAGGTTGTGCAACCTTCCCCCTGAGTGTGTCACTAGCTAGAGGAATTTTTAGAAAAGCAGCAGTTTGGGTTCATCACTGTGGTTCGTGATTGCACACACCTGTTCAAGCTCAGAGGTTTTGCAACCCAAAAGAAAAAGGAAGCTGGACTTGTTTCTCCTCCTGAGCAGTGCAAAAAAGCAGAAAACCACAGAAGCTTTAGCTGTTAACAGATATCAGCAGCGTACCCCCGTTACATAATTGAGGACAACGTTTTTGAAGCATATGGGCCAGAGATATTATAATCTCATTAAAACTTTAGGTAGGAAACAATCGAGCAAATTCTCACACATTTCTGGGTTTTCTACCCATAACAAATACTTGTAATTAGGAATGCTATAAATAGTTTATTAAATCATAAATGAAGACTGAGAATGATGAGCTATAGAAGGTAAAGGATTTTCTGCACTGTGACATATGAGCCACAAGATGAGGGATGAATGATTGCTTCCTATTGACTTGATAACTAGTCAGTTCGGGCAGTGTAAGTAAGAGACAGCCTGAGGTTATATTAGTTTGTCCATTGTCTCAAAGAAATAAAGCATCAAAAGTTTTGTTTAGATTTATTTGGTTGAGTTTCTACTTCTTAATCCAACTTTCAGCTTTTACTAAAAGTCTCAGAAAGGTGGACTGGCTACCACAAGAATAATTTGATAGTGCCACACTCTGGAGCTGTGGTTCTCAAACCGAGGAGTAGAAAATGTATCTCTGAGGGCACGAGAAAGGGCACAGCTCTACCAAATCACTGGTTCCACTCTGGCTGAGCTAGGGGCATTTCCAAAATGGTGGTAGCCCTGCCAACTCCTGAATTCTGATTGGTGCAACCACCAGTCAAAACTCACATTCCAAACGTGGGCAAGCTGGTTACATTTTGGAAATCCCCCCTTCCCCACAGCTCAACCACTCTGAGGTAGGAGTGTTGCAGTAGCAGAAAATGCTGCAAGAGAGGTGCATGGGGTTGAGGGGGGAATGAGGAGGGAGCAAGGGACAGGGAGGAAGGCAAAGGAGGACAAGGAGGAAACAGAGATGCCAAGAGGGACACAAAAGAATCGAGGAAACGTGGCAAGAGAAAGTTGGAGAGGGACAAGTTATATGGACAAGTGTGTGCTGGAGGGAAGGGAGGCATCAAGAAGTACCACAGGTAAGAGGGAAGGGGACATGGACCAATTTTTTGGCAAAGCACTGGCCAAGAGAGCACTGTTCAGAGGAGCGCTGAACATAGTAGTCACGTGTCTCATGTAACACAGTGTTATTGACTTCAACGGGCCTTCTCCAAATGCAGTCGTGGTGTTTCCTCTTGTAGGTCAGGAGCACCCTCTGCTTTTTGTTTGGTCCCTTTCTAGTTCCAGGATCTGGACTATGGATCTGATCCTTCCTCTAAGCGTTCACAGAGTGAACTCAGGGGAAGGGAACAGGATGCACTCAAGGATGGGATGGCCCCATAGCATAGGTCCATGATCTGGATCCTCCCCTTCCATCCCCCATCCTTAATCACCCCCATTCCCAACACTCATCTGGCCTCTGAAGCATGTCATGATTTTCAAAGTGGCCTGTGAGTGGGAAATGTTTTCTCATCCTTGTTCCACCCCCAAAACAGGTGAGGCAGAAACAAGGCCTGGGATAAAACTTAGCAGCAGCCCCTTTATTAATTTTAAACATGCAACAGGTATTCAGTCATAATGATGAGCCCAGTATCAGAGAGAGAGTGTGTTCCTAACGAGCTCTTCCGGGGGACTTCCCACCAGCTCAGATATTATAGAAGTAGAACCCGGACCTATGATCCCCAAGTCATGCCCCCTGCTCCTACTGAGCTGTTGGGGGAGGAGAAGGTATCAACAGTCCTCCAGAGCCACCCAGCTCAAGGCCAACACCGCTCCCTTCAACAATCCAGCAGATACGGGGGTGCAAGATGCTGTCCTTGCCCCCCCCCTCCACATCACAGCAGGGAAAGCTTTTCCTGCTGAGCAGTGGACTGAGGCAAACATTAACAGCTTATGGCACTGGGCACACCAGCAGTGCGACAACTAAGCACCAACCTGGGCTTAAACCTGTCCTGTTGAATGAAAAAATGTAACATTTCTTGTTGCAGAGTAATAACTGATTCACAATCAGTAAGGACAAATGCAGCTGAAGGTTTAACAACAGAACTTTACCTAAGCTTTCTCAGGCATAGATTCTTAGTTGCATCTAACTAGTAGTAAGACAAAATGGAGACTAAGACAAAGAGAGAGAAGGGAAGAAGGAGTGGTTACACAAAGGAATTCAACTGTAAAACCCCATCTCCCTTCCATGTACACATAAACTTAGCAGCGCCATCTGGTGGCTCTGTAGTAAATTACTGTTCTTAATACAGCAGGCATTAACTTGTGGATGTTGCATATACCAACACCCCTTCTCAACAGACAGAAGTTAACCTACTATGCCCATTTTACTTAGTAGCTTTCGGTGGCACTCTCCCGCTAAAAGTTTTGTCAGGGCATCTGCTACCATGTCTTCTGTAGGACAATATTGCATGTCTATAAGTCCTTGTTCTTGCAAGTCTCTTAGGAAATGATATTTCACGTTTATATGTTTGGTTCTCACTCTTTCCGTTTGTGTGAGTACAATACAGCCTTGGTTGTCTTCCAAAATTTGTATAGGGTTGTTCAGTTCTTTTCTCAAGTCTGTGAGCAATTGTGGTAGCCAAATTACCTCTTGACTAGTATGCACGGCTGCAACATACTAGGTTTCTGTTGAGGAGAGTACTTCTGTGATCTGTTTCTTGCTAGACAAACTGATGGGTCCCCCTCCCAGCAGAAATAGCCAACCACTGGTGGATTTTCTGTCAGAGCTGTCCCCAGCCCAATCTGCATCTACATATCCTGTCAGGTTACATCCAGAAGTTGCAGGTAGCTGCATTTTAAGGTGTGCGGTTCCCTTCAGGTAGTATATGACCCTCTTTACCGCATTTCAGTCTTTCTGACTTGGTGCTGATACTTTCCTGCATAGGATTCCTATTGCTGCTGCAAAGTCTGGTCTAGTGGTGGTGGCGATATACAATAGTTTCCCAATTGCGCTTCTGTATTGTCTGTTGTCTGTTGCATGCTTTGTTCTTCAGTCTCCTTCAGGTGGTTAGTTTCCATGGGAGTGCTTACTGCCTTGGCATCTTTCATTCCAAAGCTTTCTAGTAATTCTTCTATTTTATGCCTTTGGTTGAGGAGATAACTTCCATTATAATCTCTTTCTACTTGTATGCCTAGGTAATATGTTATGTTTCCTAGGTTTTTTGTCTCAAAGTTTTGATTCAGGGTTTTCATTATTCCACGGTCATCCCCTTCTTGCTCATAGCATATCAATATGTCATCAACATAAATCAATATGAAAAACCATCTGTCATCCTGTTTCTTTGAATATAAGCAAGGATCTGCTTTACTTCTGATGAAATTTTCCTTTGTGAGTACTGTGTTTATTTTTGTATTCCATGCTCTGGCCGCTTGTTTGAGTCCATATATGCTCTTTTTCAACTTGCATACAAGGTCTGGTCTTTCGGTGTCTTTGAATCCTGGTGACTGTTCCATGTAGATGTCTTCTTTTAGTTCTCCATGTAGGAATGCTGTCTTCACATCCAGATGTTTAACCTGCGTTCCTTTCTCTGCTGCTATGCTCAATAGTGTCCTGATTG
>QEPC01006430.1:1640040-1718159 GCA_003113815.1 Sphenodon punctatus | reverse complement strand
TGAGTCAAATGACTTCCCCCTCCCTGCTACATTTGGCCTTCCAGTGACCTGACAGAAGACCATGTTTTAGCCACCCGAACACAACCGAACGCGATTCGAATTGAACGAACTGTTCGGCCATTTCGTCGTTCGGTGTTCGGTTCCGTTCGGTGTGTTCGCCATTTTCGTCGTTCGGTGTTCAGTTCCGTTCGGTGTGTTCGCCATTTCGTTGTTCAGTCCGTTCGGTGTGTTCGTGTTCGTGTTTGGTTGTCCGAACAGGCCGAGTTTGGGCCGAACACCGAACTACCGAACCGCGTTCGCCCATCCCTAACTGACACATAATTGGGAGGGACAGCTCTGGGACGATCCGCACAACTTGTAAGGCAGGGTGGGATTTGGGACTCCTCCTCCCTATATTTATGCCTGTTCCCCTACCAAGCTTTTCTTGAGTGATCTTCAGTGTCAAACAGACAAGAAGGCCAAAAGACCTAGCCCTACACCTTCATATTCGTAGATGCTGTGTCAGAAGATTGGAGGTTAGCTAATGTAACCCCAATTTTTAAGAAAGGCTCCAGAGATGACCCTGGAAACTTCAGGCCAGTAAGCCTGACATCGTAAAAACAGAATTACTAGGCATAATTTGAGGGGTAAAAACCAGCATGGCTTTAGCAAGGGGAAGTCATGCCTCACTAATATATTAGAAATGTATGAGAATGTCAACAAGCATGTGGATAGGGGTGATCTGGTTGAAATAGTATATTTTGATTTTCAAAAAGCATTTGAGAAAGTCTCTTACCAGAGACTCTTGAGCAAACTAAGTAGGTATGGGACTACAGTACTTAGAGTCCGGTCATGCATTGGAAACAAAGAGTAGGAATAAATGGTTATGTTTCAAGTTGGAGAGAGGTAAACAGTGGAGTACCACAGGGGTTAGTACTGAGACCACTACTGTTGAATATATTCATTAATGATCTGGAGAAGGGGGTAAGGACTGAGTGAGGTGGTTCAATTTACAGGTAACACCAAATTGTTCAAGATAGTTAAGACCCAAGCAGACTGTGAGGAACTACAGAGGAATCTTGCATGACTAGGTGAATGGGCAATAAAATGACATGAAATTCAATGTTGATAAGTGGAAGTTGATGCTAGGAGAAATAATCCTCACTATATATACACAATGCTAAGTTCTAATCTGGGTGTAACTACTCAGGAGAAGGATCTTGGAGTCAAGGTAGATAGCTGGCAGAAGTCAAAAAGGCAGAACAAATGCCAGACATTATTGCGAAAGGAAGAGAAAATAAAAGGGAAAGTATCATAGTGCCACTGTATAATTTTTTGTTACAAGCCCAACATGAATCTTGTGTAAAGTTCTGGTTGCCCCATTTCAAGATAGATATAATAGAACTAGAAAACTTTCAGATGATAGAGGGGATGGATCGACTTCCATTTGAGAAGAGGCTCAACAGGTTGGGGCTGTTTAGCTTAGAGAAGAGGCAATTAAGGGGGAGGGGTGGATCTGATCATTTATAAAATCATGAGTGGCATGGAGAAAGTAAATAGGGAACTGTTGTTTGCCCTTTCTCACAATATGAGAACACGGGGTCACACTCTGAAGTTAAATGGCAACAGATTTAAAATGAAGAAAAGGAAAAACTTTTTCATGCAGTGACCAATGATGGGTGTTTTTAGACGTGACACAGTCCCGGGAGATTGCAAGTAAACAGGCAGATTACCTGTATATTTAAACACTTCTTCCGGGAGCTGGAGGTTTTACTAATCCGCATGTTTAGGCCCCGCAGGTTTTTGATGGGAGAGGGGGCCCGGAGCAATGCATATTTTCCTCAGCGGCCTCGACAAAAGCTGATGGGGGGAGGGGGCCCAGAGCAGCGCTTTCTCTCCTCACCTGCCTCCATCAGCTGTTAGTTAAGGCAGTCAGAGAAAGTGAGTGCTGCTCCGAGCCCCCTCTCCCCATCAGCTGTTTGTTGGGGAGCTGAGGAAAGGTGCACTTCTCCTCTCTCCTCCATCACCTGTGCAAGCGGGTTGTGTGTTTAAAAGCACGCCTGCTATCTTGCGTATCTGGGGGGGGGGGATCGTAGGAGTTATTTTAACACACGGATTCCCCTCCTCATCTAAAAATGTCCACAGTCATGGAAGTCATTGCCAGAGGAGGCTGTGAAAGCCAGCAGCATAACTAGCTTCAAACAGAAATTAGATAAATTCTTAGAGTTTAGCGCCATAAACACCTAATAGGCCTTTTTTACATGGGCGCTGCGGCAGGCTCGGTGGGTGGAGATGGCTAAAGATGGCTGGGGGAGCACACCCAGCAAACACCTGGCGGCACCGAGCCAGGTGACGTGTACACGGATGGTGCCACAGGGGATTGTGGGATGGAAGGGGAGGGGCAGGCACACACCCATAAGCAGGGCCCCGAGGGAAATGCGGGTCTGCGATTTGCAGATTTCCCGCGGAATTCCCCTCCCCCCGCGGAATCTCCTGCCTCACTTACCCCAGCGCAGAATTTCCAGCCTGTGCTGCGGGGACGCGGGGCAGGAGATTCCATGAGGGGAGGGGAATGAAAAAACCCTCGGGGCTTCCCCTCCCCAGCCTCCCCAGTTGCTGGGGCTTGCCTCCCCCGCTTTAGTTAATTAATTAACTTACCAGAGACGGCAGCAGCAGCTGCTCCATCCAGCGCGCTCGTACTTCCTGGCCCCTCCCGACGGGGCCTCTCAGGGCGACGCAGCCGGATGACGTCATCTGGCTGTGTCGCCCTGAGAGGCCCTGTCGGGAGGGGCCAGGAAGTACGAGCGCGCTGGATGGAACAGCTGCTGCTGCTGTCTCTGGTAAGGCAATTCCTTTTCTTTTTCGGGGGGGGGAGAGTCAAGTAAGCCCCAGCAGCTGGGGAGGGCAAGCCCCGGCAGCTGGGGAGGGGAAGTCCTGAGGATTTTACCAGTGTGGGGGGAGGAGGAGGCAAGCCAAGCCCCCTCCGCATGGTAAATCGCGCCGAGGCGCAGAATTGGGCCCTGACTCCCGCGGAATTTAAAAAAGAATTCCGCGGAAGAATCGGGGCCCTGCCCATAAGCCAAACACCCACCCCGGGAAACACCGAGCAAACACCCATGAATGTTACACAGACACCCGAGACGCCGAATGGCGGGGAAGCTCCACCCAGCACAGCAACAGGACAGCATGGTGGACCAAGGGCAGATGAAGCCGCAGCACACAGCTCTGCCCCTGAACCACCAGACCCCGTGCAGGTGGGGCAGGAGGGAGCAGGGATGACAGGAGACACAAAGTAGCAGCCCCCGGGCAGCCCCGTGACAGAGGCCAGACAGCCGGGCACCACGGCCCCCCCACAAACCAGAACCTGCCCACACACAACAGTGAACACGACCACACAGGGAAGGGCTGCATGGCCAAGAAGGCAGTGGGACCCCAGCGGGGGGTGAGAGGGCGGGCCGGGAAGGGGCACAGGGGAGGAAGTCAATGGGCCAAAGCAGCAGGGGACCCCAACGCAAACACCCAACCCTCCAGTAGAGGTCCTGCACACACCATCCCAAGGCCCCCAGAAAATGCTGTCAGGCGGGCCTGACAGCAAGAACAGATGCCCACTAGGGATGGGCTAACGCAGTTTGGAAGTTTGGAGTTCGGCCCAAACTCGGCCTGTTCGGATGACTGAACGTGAACACGAACATGAACCAGAACGCAAACATACCGAACATACCAAACACCAAACGGCAAAATGGCTGAACAGTTCGGTCAGTTCGGATCACATTCGGGTGAGTTCGGGTGGCAAAAAAAGGTTCACTGTAAGGTGACAGGGTGGGGTAGTACTAGTCACTGAGGAGCAGACTTCCAGGCACCAGGAGTGGAGAGGCTTGCAAGAAATGAAACTATCTGCCTTCCCCCTTCCCAACACCTTCTGAGCTAGTCACTGTTCCTGAACAGCAGGCATTGAGTAGGATTATTAGATTGCTTTAAGTTTCATTTCTGTTTTGTACTGAAATGAAACTTAAACCTTAAACTGAAAACTTGTGTTTGTGATTCCCCCCCCATCCCATATAGAGATAGATAGATAGATAGATAGATAGATAGATAGATAGATAGATAGGGATAGTAGTTGTAGGAGCTAACTTAGTGATAGAGATAGCGTTAGTGATTTAGTTTTAGTGTTTGTAGGAGTAGGCCTGTGTACTTATTAGATAATCCATTTAGTTCATAGCATTTAGAATAGTTAATATCAGTTAGATTTAGTGTAGATAGATAGATATAATATTAGATTAATTTTTTTTTAAAAAAAACCATATAAAAACAAACAAACAAAAACCCCAAAAGAAAACCATATAAAACCCAATAAAAAACCAATAAACCATATAAAAAACAAAAAACCCACCCATAACATTTCCCGAACGCGGCTGAACCGAATGGCCAAACAGAATGGCGAACGGCCGAACCGAATGGGCAAACCCGAACCCGGCGAACTAACCGAACGGACGAACCGAACAGACGAACCAAATGCAGCCAAACCAAATGGCCGAACCGAACGGACGAAATGAACGCAGCTGAACCGAACGGCTGAACCGGAACTGCGATCTGTTTGTCCATCCCTAATGCCCACAGCCCAGCTGGCCTGGCTGGGAATGGCAGGGGGCCGGGGGGACCACGGACCACACTAACTGCCAGCAAACATGCTGCAGCTCTCCACACACCAACAATGGAGGCGGGTGGCCGAAGGAGGGGACCATCGTGGAGGCAGAGAGGGGGAAAGCCACCAGGACAGCGGGCAAGGGGAGAGACCCCAGCTCAAGGGATGAGAGGAAAATGGGGGGAATGAGACAGGGCCAGAGGGGGACAAAGTAAGCCAAGACAGGCAGCCGAGAGGTGACCGAAGCCCCAGACCAGGGAAACCAGGATCACCCTCAAAGGGAACGACAGAGCTGCAGCAGAAACACTGGGGTGGGGGGAGACACACAGTCCCTGCCAGGCAAGCATGCCACAACCACCAAGAGTCGCCCACACAAGTGACCAGGCCAAACGGAATGCCAGGACACACACCTGGAGAAGGGGACAAAACAACTTTATTGGCAAGGGGGAACAGGGTGCGACAGGGTGGAGGGGTACAAGGGGGTGGGGCCCCAGCCCTCAATAGGCATGCCGGCCCTGAGCCCGGCCCCAATGATCCACCTCTGCAGGCTGGAGCCGGTGCACCCGCTCGAGGAATTGCAGCAGCAGCTGCACAACTGCCCCCTGCTCCCGGGTCTGCTCTGCAATCATCACCTGAACTAAGGGAGAGAGTGAAGGTGCCATCAGAATGCGACCGTGGGCCTCGACAACGTGCACCCCCAACCCAGGGAGAGGTCCCTGCACACACGCAGCACACTCACCGATCTCCCCATAGAACAGTGTCCCTGCATGGAGGTCCGAGGTGGCACGCTGGAGCTGGCTGGCCAGATGTGCCAGGCGGAGAACAGCCAGGAACGCAACCATGGTAGCTAGAAGGGAGGAGGGAGAGGATCAAGGGAATGGGGTGCAAGGCAAGGGTCAGCAGGGGTCAGGAAGCACACACCACGTACAACTAACACCATGATCTCGGGACACCCAAGGCAGCACCTGATCGTCATGCAGCAAGGGGGTCCACAGGCAGCCAACCAACAGGCCGGGAACAGGCCCCACTCACGGTCAGCGCCCCGTCTCCCCTGTCGCCCATCCATCACCAACAGTGCCGATGATAGGTACCGACAGGGGGCGCCAGGGGCAGTGGCAGGTGGGGCAGGCCAGGGGTGGGAGCAACCAATGAGTAACAGGGGACCGCAGCACGCTGCACAGTATATGTCACCAGACAGCCCCAGTGATTCACAGCACAATCTCCCAGGACCCCGATCACAGTAACCAACGCACATGGATAAGGCCACAGCTGTAGGAGTGGTGATCGGGGCGGCACACATACACGAAAGCACACACGGGGCGGGGTACCGTGACAGGCAAGGACTTTATTGGTGTGTGTGTGTGTAACAGGGAGGGTATGGGCAAACAGAGGCAAGCAAATGGGTGAGCATGGGCTACAGCCTGTTCCACACAACCAGCACACAGGGGCACTGGTGCAGCCACCCCAAGAGGGATGGAGGCAGCAGGGAATGCTACAGGGATGGAGGCAGGAGTGTACCGAGGCAGCGAGGGGGTCCGGCATGCGGGGCAGCCCACCACTAGGTCACACAGTCCGTGGGGCTAGAGCACCAGGGCCCAGGAGGAGCCAGGCCACAGCACAGCCACGGCAACGATAGCGCAACAGAGGGGCCGGTCGGGTCGCCCAGCTCAGGGAGAGGCTGGAGGGTGCTCCAGGAACAGCTGCCCTGGGACAAGACCCTCCTAGGCAAAGAGGCTCCTGCGGAATCCACTCGACTGCATATGCGCATCCACCATGAAATGGGGCAGAAGTGGGTTCCCTGTGGCAGCTGCAGCCGTGACATCCAGTACGTTCATCACCAATCGCAGGGCCCCAAGTTCACACATGGTAGAGGTCCCGGTCAGCAGTGGTCAACCAACATTGTCGGGTAGCAGGCCCAGCTCCCCAAGAATGGCCTGGCATTCTGATCACGGATAGGATAAGCCATGGGCATGCAGTAGGATGCCGGTGTAGTCGCTAGCCACAAGGGGACCCCCGGCCTAGAGCGCCAGCCCATACTCCGGAAGTGCAGCCTCATGGTGAATAGCTGTGATTTCCAGTGCTGTCCATGGCACAACAACAGCGGCTGGGTCCCCCACTGAGGTTGCTGAAGAGGGCAAAGCTGAACTCCACGGCATGCTGGCAGCAAGCCAGACCCCCGACTGGATGGCCCATCACCCACATGTACCGTGCCAGGAGACTGAAGCCATTCCCCACTGACAGGGGGTTGCTCATCAGCAGCTGGATGTCGCGACTTTGCCAAAGCGTTCCCAACAGCATGTTGGCACAGGGCGATCACACTTGCCCTGCAACACCGCCGGCTTTGGAGCTGGTTCTGCACCCTGCCATGACTGGTCCGAGGACAGTTCTGCAGCCTGCACTGGGGTCCTATGGAGAGCGGCAGTGAATGAGTGCGGACGAGTGACTGCACCGCTAGCCGGGTTGAGCCCGTACACAGCTGATAGTGGAATGGCTGCTCAGCCCTGGGAACCCCTGCCCCACACACGTGGCAGGTGCATACCAGCGGCAGTGCCGAAAGATCAGCAAGGCCATGGCTGCCTCTACCAGGGGGCTAATCACACACTCCAGCCAGCTTATCGTGATGGAACCCAGCTGCACAGTGCCGTGGCCTTCAAGCGCTGTGAGATGAGCACGGCTGGTGCAGATGAGCCCTGGCCAGGGAGTGTGAGGGTTCCCAGCAGAGGCATATGGATCAGATGGGCCCCTGGCCCACGGAGGTGCCTCGGACCTCCCCTGGCCCCATGACTGCCAGGCGGTATGTGTGTGTGTGTGGGGGGTGCCGGCGGGCCGGTGAGGGGGGATCCCTATCAGGTGCGCTGAACACACCCATGGTCCCGCACCAATCGCTGGCCGCACAGCATGGCCTGACAGAGTATATATGGGTGCAGGTTTCTATGGTCGGGTGTGGGGGGTAGAATGAGAGCTAGATCGGGCATGTCATATGGGAGTTGCTAGTGGCAGGGAGCATCAAGAGAGCGTTGGTGGTGGTGGCCTGTACAGGGGGCAGGAGCAGCGGGAAGCTGGTGTGGTGATCGACTCCCCCATCATAAAGCTGTACCCAGAACCCTAGCCCAGCTGTGGGGTTGCAGGGGACGTGGAAGTCATGGTACGGGTGTGCAGGGTGCACGGGCCTTGGGGGTTGAGGGCACTGAGCTCACGAGGGTAGTACGTAGGTGCACAGGTGGTTGACGGGCTGGGTGGTTATGGGGGGCACTGGCACAGTCAAGCGGGCCTGGGTTACACACACCCCCATGTACCACCTAGTCAGGAAGCAGCTCAATGATCCTTCACGGGTACCAGTGGTGGGTTCCCCCTGGGCGTGTGTGTGGTTGTTGGTACCATGCTGCCTGTTGATGAACCCCTGCAGGCGAGGGGCATCCTGTTGACAGTCCTGTCTACTCGCTTCATGATTCTGGGGCTGCTGTTGCAGCAATGGGCCGAGCTACTGCTGTCGGGTCACTGCTTCTACGACCATGGTGAACGGTGCAGGAGGACTGGCAACCAGCGGCAAGCTGCATTGCTGCATTGGGCACGGAGGGTAGCTGTACGGCGACATTCCATCTTCGGGACAGCAGTGTCCCAGGACATGTGACTTGTACTGTCCCAGTTGCTGCTCAACCTATACAGGTACCGTGTCACTGTCCCAACTTGGAGGCTGCATTGGATGCGGTCCCGAACGAATGAATGGTGGAAGAACATGCTGACCACCTGGACGGATGAAGAGCAGACGGACCACTTCCGCATGAGCCGATTCCTCTTGGCCCGGATCGGAGAGCTCCTGACACCCCATCTCTGGAGGCGGGAGACCAACATGCGGTATCCACTGCTGCCAGGGATGTGCTTGACCATGGCCGTGTGGAGACTGCCACCCCCGATTCCTGTCAGAGCATTGGGGAGCAGTTCGGGGTGGGGACCGCAACCGTTAACAGGGTGCTCCACAATGTGTGTTACCTGATTGTGGAACTGCTGCTGGAGCAGATCATCCAGCTCCGTGATCCAGAGGTGGTGATCCATGGCTTTGAAAACCTGGCCTTTCCCCATTGCATAGGGGCTATAGACAGCACCCACATCCCAATTATCCAGCCCCCACATGCCAAGACAGACTACCTGAACAGGAAGCAGGCCTTCTCCATCAATCTCCAGGCCCTAATGGATCACAGGGTCTTGTTTATAGAGTCCAGGAGGAGCCATGATGCGCGCATACTGCGGGTGTCCCCCTTCTATGCACGCAAGTTCGACGGGGAGATAGCCCCCAACCTGTACCGGGTCATTGAGGAGGTCTCCATGGCTCCCATGGTGATTGGGGACCCCGTCTACCCACTCAGCCCGTGGCTCATGAGGGCCTATCCCGTGGCCCACACACTGGATCGCTGCCTCTTCAATGAACGCCTCTCATTGGCTCGGAGTGTGGTGGAGGGTGCATTCAGCCTGCTTAAGGGGCGTTGGTGCCTGCTCATGAACAGAAGCCAGTTCGATCTGCAGCACACCCCCATCCTTGTACTGGCAGCCTGCATCCTCCACAATCTCTGAGAGACTGGGGGAGCCGCCTTAGAGTATCCCCCACTGGTGCTGAGAGAGGGTACCTTACCCCTCTACCAGAACGTCAAGGGTGGGGCATTCCGGCGCATCTCCGAAAAGAACTACGACGCTCTGTGTTTCCCAGATGGCAGGCGACTGACTACCCATTTAGATAACCCCCCACCATTCCAGCAACCATGTAAGTTGTCCAAATAAATAGAGATATGTCTGCTTGGAACTATGTATCTGTTCTGTTGTTTGGGTTGTAGGGGTTCCACGGACCTGTGTTGGCCATGTCCCGCGCCACTGAGTCCCCCACTGCTGTGTCGCCCTGGCAAGTGAGCCGCTGCAGGCCTCTGGGCCCGCACCAACTTTCTGTTGGCATGACTGCCGCTCCACTGCTGTGACTGTGCTGACCTGTCCCCGGCCATGGGTGCTATGCTGTTGACCACCCGGCTCCTTACTGACCAGAGGCGTTCGGTACTGTCACCTGTTGTTTACATGTCCTGCCCCTTCTGCATGTGGAGCGACCCCTCCTGCCCATGGTGCCCTCATTGATACACAGAACAACAGAGTGGTACAGTATCACACGGTTTATTAGGGGTTATGTACAAGGGGAGGGGTTACATTTTGGGGGGCCTTCCCCGTACCCGCTTCGGTGCTCCACTGGGGCTCGCTCCCCTGCATCCCCTTGTAGCCGCTGCCCTCTGGGAGCGTTGGCTGGATGGCCCGGGCTGTCCTGCATCCACAGGCCACTCCACTCTGGGCTCGGGTGCTGGGCCCTGTGATGATGGAAGATAAGGTTTGTGTTACACTCTGTCAGTGGGAGGTACCCCTGCACCGCGGGCCTTGTACTGGGCCTCTGGTGGTCCCATCACTCCCCCTGCTGCATCCCCTCCTCCCCCCCTTGTGGCCAGGTATGTGGTGTGGCTTACCGGAGCTGGTGAGGCAGCTCGCATGGGTGGTTGGCCACCTGGAGGTTCTGGGTTGATGGGGGGAGGTGGCGGTTCCTGGAGGGGCGATCTTGGAGGCAGCTGTGGAGGAACTGGGAGGGGTGCGGGCCGGAATGGTAGCCCCATGTGCTGTTGTTGAGGGGCTATGTGGGGGAGAGGGACCCCGTCCACCAGGCCAGGGAAGGGGTGCTTCTGGGGAAACCAGGGTTGGCAGGCGGGGGGCACCAGCACCTTTGGAGGGGCACCCTGGTGGTGGTCAGCTGACATCCCTCCCCCCGGGCCTGGAGGGGGCGCATCCTGCTGGGGTTCCCTCCGCAGGAGCCCCACGGCCTCCCCAATGAGGTCGAGGGCCCGTGCGGAGTTCCTCTCCAGTGCAACGCGTCCCCTCGCCCTCTCGGCTCTGTCGAGCCGCATTGCAAGCTGGAAGGAGGCAGTCTGGCACTTGTCCCACAGGTGCTCGGTGCGGGATCAGGTTAGCATGGCTACCAAGGTCCCTCTCCCCCTCCATTCTTTGCACTCCCTTGTGAGGGAGAGCTCATGTGCATTCACCTTGGCTAACCTTCTGGTTTCCTTCAGCAGGTCCCTCCCGAGGTCCTCTCTCCGCCGCCGGTTCTGGGCCGGCATCTCCCGATTCCTCTGTGTGCTGCTGGCAGCGGCTCCCCTCGCCGGACCGGGGTGCCCATCTGTGGGAAGGATGAGAATGGATTGTGGTGTGTTCCGTAATATGCCCGTACCCTGTGCCCATATTGGTGCATCCCTGTCACCATGGGGTGCCCGGTCCCCTGCCCTGTCTGTCCCAATGGTGCTCCCTACCAGTTGGAGGCGGGGGGTCCCATGATCCCTGTCCCCTCTGTCGGACCACTTTGCTGGGCCCCTCTGCCAGTGCTGCCACCCGTGCCCATGCTGTCACTGCACTCCCGTGTGGACATGTCCCATGGTCCCTCCCCCCATGGGCACCCCCTCGAGGGCCAGTAACCCATGTGGCTCGGTTTCCAGCTGTGATGGGCACTGCATTGGGGGCAGTTGCCTGGAGGGGCTGTCCCTGTGGCAGGTCTGATACCCCACCTCCCCCGCGCATGCTGGGACCCGTCCCTTGTGCACTGTGGCCTACCATCGTGGTCCTGGCACCTGGCTGCTAGGGATGCCTCCAGTTCCTCCACTACCACCTCCTCTATTACCTCCTCCTTGTGTACCTCCAGGGTGCCTTGAGCTGCAATGAGAATGTGAATCCATCAGTTGGTCCCTGCTGCCCGGTTGTGGCTCTGGTCACTGTGGACGGGGCCCGTTCCCCCCCTCCCTCCAGGCCAGTCTCCACCCCCCGGGCCCCAGTCGTATTCCTACCTGGATCATCTTCCTCTGCTTCCTGGGAGGCGTCCCAGATCTCTATCTATTCTGCGTGTGCCCCCTGTCCCCGCGGCACATCACCCTGTGGGTTTTGTGGGTGCACGCAGAGGGTGCTGTGTGTGTGAGCGGTTTCCCAGGCCACCTCCTCCCCCTGTGTGATGGGGATGTCCCCTCCCGCATCCTGGCTGGCCTCACCTGGGGCAGTGGGCTCTCCCTGCTCCTGGGGGTCAGGCAGGGGGGCTGTCGTGAGTACTCTCCGTCTGCCCCTGTCGAAGGCTGTGCCATGTGTATGGGAGGTGACTATATCCCCGTCCATGCAGAGGAACCGGTCCAGCTCATCCTGAAACTCCATTGTCCGCATGGCATGGCTGGACTTGAGATTGTTGTCATTGATATATTTATATCTGGACCTCAAGTCCTTTGCCTGCTGCATGCACTGGGTGCAGTCCCTATTGTACCTCTGCCACTGTATTTCCTGGACGATGGCTTCATAGACCTGTCTGGTCTTGTAGCTGCGCACCAGGTCATGCTGGACCTTTTCATTCCCCCCGACGCGTATGAAGTCCCTGGTCTCCTGCCTCGACTAAAGCTCCCCCTTTTGGGTCCCGCATGTGTGGGGCCTACCAGCTTTATGACTTGGGACCCTCCCAGTAGCTGTGGTGACAGCGGAGCTGGTTGTCTCCTGTGGCGGGGTATTGCAGAGGAATTAGCATCTGCCCCATTGCCCACCTGTGCACCCTCCCCCTCCTCCTCACCCCCCGGGGCCCCCGGCTGGCTTACCTGACTGTCGCAGGGGCCCTCCTTGGCCGTCTCCCTGGTGGTGCGTTGCTCCTCGGTCTGTGAGCTTTCCTGGGGGTGGGGGTGCAAACCGTTAGCTGTCCGCTGCCTGCCCTGGACTCCCTCGGGTTGGTGCCCGCTCCTGGCATGCAGGACCCCTTTCCCGGGTTCCTGGGGTGCCCTCGCTCTTACCTCACTGTCACTGGTACTCCCTGCCCCATGCCCCGTGGTTGTGGGGGCATGGGGCGCTGCAGGCGGTGCGGCCGTAGTGGTGTTCCCTCTGCCCTGTGGTGGGACAGGTGTGCTCTGTTTAGCCACCCTTCCTACCTCCCCCCCGGTCCGTCGGACTGCCCCCCTGGCTGTTCTGGGGTCCCTATGCTTACACTGGCTCGTCCTGCATGTGTAGCGGTGCTGGCTTCCTTCGTCTTATTGGCAGTTTTCCGTCCTGACACTCTGGGAGCTGGCACACCCCTGTCCTGTTTTGGGTCCCCTTTAAGGGCTCCTGGGTGTAAGGCATCTCCTTGGGTGGGCGTGTCTGCATGGGGGGCACCTGCGTTTCCTCTCTAGCCATCTCTCTGTGGTCTTGGTGGACCCGTTCCTGTGGGTGTGGGTGTTTGGGTTTTTACACAGATGGGCGAGTGTTGAACACCCATATCCACCCATCTCCACCCACGGAGCGTGCCAACTCCTTCCTAGCTGCTCTATGGGTGTTGGTGGGTGTCAGTGGGTGGGTCGTGAACGTGCACCCACCCACTTGTGGACATTTACACGGGCACTTTCACACCCATCCAATGGGTGTTTATGGGTGTTCGTTGGTGGGTGCCGTCTGTGTAAAAGTGGCCATAGTTGGGACTTAAACCTCTGGCTACCAGAAGTTGGGAGTGGTTAGAAGGAGAAGGTTCCCACCTCCATGACCTGTACATGTACTTCTCTTGGCAGTGAAAGACCTATTTATTTGGCCAGGCATTTGGCTGGTGCAGATAGGGCTTGGGATGCTGTGTTTTTTTTAAAAAAACGCTGTTTATTAAGGCACATAGAAATATATCAACAGAAATTATAGGTCTTTTACATTGCACAGTGCTTACTCAGGATACACAGCTTAGGGATGCTGTTTTTAAATGGGAATTTTAAAATATTTTTATATAGTTTGGCGTTTTAATTGGTTTTAATTTATGTATATTTTTATGTATGCGTTGTTATCTCCTCTGAACCTTAGGGAGAAAGCTAGCTATGGCCGTTTTTTCATAGACCCGCTCTGCATTCGGGTGGGTGTGCGGGGAGTGGGGTGTCCGTGTATGCGGTGGGTAGGGGGATGGGTGTCCACTTGGTGTTCGCCCATGTGAACACTGAGCGGGATGAGTGGGGGTGCATGCGCGCTCCCACGCAACACCCACCTCCAACTATCGCACACCCATTTCCATCCACAAAGCCCTCCGGAAAACCGGAAGAGGCTCCATGGGTGTAGGTGGGTGGAGATGGGTGTAGGTGTGTGTGTGCCTGTGTAAATGGACACACACGTACCTCCACCCACCGTGGCACAACAACACCCATCCCCCCCCCGTCTGTATAAAAATGGCCTATAAATTGAAATAAATAAATAAATAAAATAAAAATAACAGCTTGTGGGGAGCTGCTGAGTCTCAGAGGCTCTCCATGAGCTGTTGCTTACGGGGTGGGGGATGAAAAGAAGGGAGCTCACTGGTTCCAATGGTCCTAAGCAGCAGCAGCAGCAGCGTCAGCGTCAGGAGTAGTCTCCTCCGCGATAGCTGCGGCGGGGGTTTGGCGGCGCCCGCTTACCTTCCCAGGGAAGGAGGATGGGGAAAGGAGCGGCCGCGTGCATTGCCGAGGGAGCGGCCGTGGTTGCTATGCAACCAAATTGAAATGCGCCCGGGACTCTCGCGAGAGCGGGATTTCCCGGGCGCCATCTTAGACTCCCCGCTCAGCCGCTTCATTCGGCCGGGCGACGAGCGGGGAGTGGACCACGCACCCACCCACCCATCCCTCTATAAGGCACCACTCCGAGTCTGACTGGCCGCAACTTAGGACCGGAAAGGAATTTTCCCTGAGCTAAAATTGGCACAACGGCGAGGGGTTTTTTGCCTTTCCCGGAGTGAAATGCCAAATCAAGAAAGAGGGTAAGGCTGCAAATTTGCTGGTGGTAGGCCGAAATGTCGCACTCTTGGCGGTAGCCTGATTTCAGGCCAAGGGTTAAAAGTTTAAAAGTTTAACATAGCATAGGGTAGCAACATCTCCTTAAGAGATGGGTATAGGCCATACATAGTCGCTCAGTGCGGCCCACTGTATGGTCAGCCCAAGGGTGAGAGACGAGCGGCCGAGCCTGCTGGGTGGACCATGTACCAAACAGGAGGTTACGGTGTCCTCATCCTTGTTGTTTAAACCCCCGCCTTGGTAGGCGAGAGGGGATAGGAACGAACAACCCGCTCTGGCCCGGTGAAACCGGGATGGGGGCAGGGTGTAAGTTGAAGAAGTTTGTTAAGGTAGGGCCCAGGAGGATTCCCCTCGGGCTTAACCCGAAGATGGCAAATGGGCAACAGGGCACAAGGACAGCGCCTGTTACAGTAAGGGAACCTCCTGCGGCGATGGTTAACAGTTAGGAAGAGATTAATGGACCCCAGTTTAAAGGGGGAAGTGGGAGGGTCACCTCTTCCCCCTTTTTATCGACTAACAATAAAGAGTGCGGCCGTTCAAACCCATACAAGTGTCCGCGTCTTCCTTGGGAGGGGTGCGTCGACAAATTCCTGTTGGCAGAAGGCTGCAGGAGAGAGGCCCTAAGCATTTAAGTCAAGGGATCCAAAAAGGAGAGCACCTGAAATTAGGAAAAAATACAGGTTTTAGGGGATTTTTTGTCTCCTTTCTGAACAATAATAATAATAATAATAATAATAATAAAATTCTTAAGCTCCCCTCTGCTTCACACCATAATAAAAACAATATAAAATCCATTTAAACTACAAACCCATTTAAAAACAATTGAAAAGGGGAAGGTCAAGGGGGAGGGGAAAATACACCAGGGGGAACCAGCAGTGGATCTCCAAAACACCTGGAGAATATATAAGTCATCTTGTGCTTTTTTAAGGTAAGGGGAGAGGAACTAAGACAGGCAGCTGGAGGGAATGAGTTCCACACGGAGGTGCTTGTTGCCACCACAATGCTAATGCTAACATCCATATTTGTATGCAGGTGGGGGCAGGAAATGAAGGAAAAATCGCACTGCACAATACATAAACATGAGTATCCATTTGACATCTCACAGTTAAAAGGGAACCCATAACTGCAAAATATTAGCAGCCTGGGCGGCATGTCAGATCGTACAACTTTCCATGTAAGAAGTGATCCTATCCTACTATTATGTAGCTACTCATGATTTACTCCTTTCTACTTCTCCGTGTATTGGTATATTTATCTGCAAGCCATACTACACTTGCAGATTGCTCTTCAAATATGCTTGTAGGCTCAAGATGAAAACATGATAGAAGCTTTGCAGCAAATCGTGATTTGCAATTACAGAAATATCCCTTTCACTCATGAGCTTTAGAGTCTGAAATCTACACAAACCCTACTTTTGTTTAACGCTGAAACGTGGGGGCCAAATGACTCTGCTGCACAATGCCGCTAAACACTACTGCAACTGTGTAGTGGCTATTTCCCTACTGGGAGAATTGTTTGGGGAGATAAACCATCTGGCCTTCAACACAGCCCTCTTTGAAAATATATATCCCATTATGTTAGCTCTCAAAAAATGTGGGCAACTGTGGAGGAGATGGCTAAGAGTAGACAGTATCCAATACATGTATTTCCTAAATGGAAAAAGACAGTAATTACATTACAATATTTTTCATTTGCAGTCTGCCTTAGATGTAATTCTAAAAGAGGAATATGATTGGAACTGGTTCCTGGCACATTGATATAAGAGTGCATTTTTCCGTTGGCCTAAGAGGAAGCGGGATTTTACCTTGAACAAACATATAGGGCTAGATTCGCTCCCTTTGTTTCAGGTATTTTGCACTTCTCAGCTAGTACAAAGTGGTAGAATCTATTCGTAGCTGGAATAGATTAACTATTAACTTGCACAGCTGGCTCTTAGGCTGTTTTTTTAAAGGGACCGCGGTGGGAGGGGGGGGAGGGATGGGGGAGATGGGCACACACCCATCTCCACCCACGGATCATCGGGCATTGGAGACCCTTGCTCTGTGCGTGGGTAATGGGTGGAGGTGGGTGTAGTGCAGGAGCACGCACGCACCCCCACCCATCCCCCGCGGCATTCACATGAGCGCCTCCACCCATCTCCAAACAGTGAAACTACGTGGAGATGGGTGCGGGCGTCTCATGTGAAAAGGGCCTTATTCCAATTGTTCTCAGTTCATACCTCCCAACAGCCTCTATTTAGGGGAGACAGTCCCTCTTTGGGGGCTGAATCCCACTGTCCCTCCTGCAGGGGGTCAAACTCCGCTTCATTGAGGGGAGAGAGAGAGAGAGCGACCAGTATTCAAGCCTCAGGCACCTCTTCCTGGTGTCCTCCCCTCAGGAAAAGCACTTGAGAAGACAACAGGGTGATGACAGAATGACCAGAAAGTGGAATGATAGGCAGGAGATCTTCTGTTCCTCTGTGCACTTGGAATGTTGGGAGGTGTGTGAGGGTGGAGCTTATTCACTGAGGGGGAAGAGGTTAATGGATGAGGGGTAGAGCTTGTTTCTCTTTGGCCACTCAATATGTTGGGAGGTATGTCACTTCCTCACCTGAGTGAGGGAAGCACATGGAGGATAGGGTAAAGCGTGCATGCCGCTTGCCAGTTCTCCACTGGATGGAAAATGGTCACGTTAGGAATATAGCCAGCTAGTGTAAATTACATTGGCCAGTAAGCTGCTCTATTTTCAGCTGGGTCCAAGGCAGCTTGAAATGGCTGGTGCCCTGGAAGTTCTGTCCACCTCCAGTGCACAAGGAAATCTTAGCACAGAAAAGAATCTGGGCCATGTAACTTAGCACCGTTTCGGATCCTGGTGAGGAATCAGTCCAGCCGTCGTTCAGACGTGCCAGCCTGATTCCTACTGGGGATCGGGGAGGGGGTGGGGCTGCACAGCACGACGTGCGGCCGCACAGCCCTGCACCCCTGTGTTCCCCCGGCTGCCCGCCCTCCAGGAGACGGGTAGGTGCAGCGGCCAATCCAGCCACTGCAGCCGATCCCGCAGCATGGTCTGCACCACGATCTGGCCAGCAGAAGGTAACAGATTTTACTTTCCACTGATTCCCTTTCGTGGCCATCGTGACCACGCTTGGGGCCCGATCCCACCACGCTTTTGGACCTCCGGGCGGCCGGAGGTCCGAAAGCGTGGTCAAAGAGATTCCCGCCGGGAGTTCACAGGGGTGAACATCTGGCAGGCACCTCTTTGGGTAACATCAGACGTTACGCTACCACGGCCACCACAGGGGGTTCACTGTGGTTGACTGTGGTATCGTAATGTCTGAAATTACCCTAAGAAAGCAGTGTAGCCTAGCAAATAAGGTGTTGGACTTGGACCTGCAAGACCAGAATTAAAATCCCATCTCAGCTTTGAACTCACTGGGCCTGAAAGTCACTCTCTTTCAGCCACAGTTCCCCATCTGGAACTAATAATGGCCTGTCCCTCAGGGTTGTTGTGAGGGTAAACTAGATAAGGATTGTAAAGCACTTTGGGCACTGAAAGTGCTATATAAATAATAAAACTCCCCTCACTGCAGATAATTCCTACTCTTTCTCTTCTCACCTGAAAATGGCCAGGCAGTTGGATAAAAATATGTTTGGTGCTTAATTTGAAGAAGCCCAAGTGTGCCCAGAAGTCGCTCCCCTTGCCACGGAGCCTATCACAGCAGGGAACTGGACTCTAATTTCCAGCTGGCACCTCAGCTACCAGACCACCCTGGCTCTCTACAGCTGAATATAAAACAGGAGTTCTCGTGATTTAATCTATATGATGATCAGGACAGGAGGTGGAACAGGAAAGTCATTAATGAAAGCCAAATAAACCATCCAATGTTTTTCTGGCTTTCATTTCCAACCCTGAAAACCATCCAGCATTTTCTTGGTCTGTCACATTTTGGGGTGCACATGCCTATTGGGATCATTGCCCAGGGCTTCACCTCCCTTCAATAAAATTGCCTGTGCTGAGCCCTGCCTCCCACCCCCCGCAATTTAATCCCTGCAAGTGTTATAATGGGCTGCATCAATGAGGCATTAAAAGTTTCAGCATTCAAGGAAAACCCACCCAGAAACTTTGAATTGTATATTAATATTTGTTTTAAGGAAATAAAACTCTTACCGAGTACGATTGGAGCTGTGCAGGAGGAATGAGGGCAGTAACCCAGCAGAAGACACTAGGGATGGAACTATCAGTATCGGATTAATCCGATAATGCCGATAATCGGCGATATCAGATTAATCTGATAAAACTGATACTATCGGTATTGGCATACCGGTTTTTAACATTGCCGATTTTTTTGATCTTTAACACTGCAGCCATTTAAAAAATGGCAACAATGTTAAAGAGCTGAAAAATCGGTAATGTTAAAAAAACGGTATGCCGATAATGATAAAACCGGTATCGGATGACACCAATACCGGTTAAACCGGTAACCGGTAATTCCCCGATCATCCCATCCCTAGAAGACACACAAGTCTTTCTTGACTTTACTACAGTCACTTTGGATGTACAAGAGTGTAAATGTGATCGAAGCGCCAGAATCACCTGTGTCTACTTTGACCTTGGTAATTACTTGTCACCACTTGAGACTCATATGTTAATGAGCAGAGAGAAAACAAAATGGTTGTGCAAAGGTTGCTAAAGAAAAAAATGGTGTGATATAGTTCAGGGATGTAGCGATAATAGTTACAGCAGGTGCGGCAGCACCGGGGTCCTACAATCATGTAGCGTGCAGATGCACACTGGAGCAGAGTGCCCCAGCACGGGGCCAATCCCATCTTCTGTACTAGGGCCCATTCCCACCTAGCTACGCCCCAGTTCCTGACTGTTTCTGTTTATAATTAAATGCCATTCTAGAATTTTGCCATTGATCTTCTTTGACCCTATCTTATTAGGCAGTATTCAGAGTACAAGCTTCCAGGCAGAAAGTGCTTAGTGCGGGCATAAGTCCCATTTATCTTCACCTTCTAGATACTAGCACCAGTGATATTCACACAAAGAGTTGCACCCCTGGATTTTGATACAATAGTTCAAAGCATAAATGACAGTTCTGACAATTTTTATTTTTTTTAAAATTCCATTGCAATAAATAAGACATCCTGTTCAGCAGGAAAGTGAAGTCCTTGTTTACAACTGCACTTACAATGCGATCCTCAGCCCATTTCATACCAATCATAGCTATTAGCGCCAATGCAAATTCCATGCCCCTCAGTGGGACTTGTGGTGGTACTCAGAGTTGGTGCAGACATGAAAAGGTTTGTGGATCTCTTCCTAAGTAAACATGAATTTGGCTACCTTACTCCGTTATGATGAGCAGCTCGGAGTGGATATTCCCCCCCCCCCCCGAGAATGCTAACCGCACAGCTAGTAAAATAAAGTCCGGAACAATTATACATAAAGTAAACATTATAGGGTAGCTTTGCTGGTGTTTAAAGAATGGGCCTGATTAATTTAAAAACAGGTTAGCTTCTATTATTAACCAAAGCAATTGCTAGTGGAAAAAAAATGCAGAGACTTCTGTTTCGGTGGGAGATGGCTGGGCCTGATTTTTCAGGGCAGGTAAGGTAGATTAATAACAGAGCACTCATAAGAAGGATTCAGATCTTACTGTCAGAGGGTAATAATTAATGATCAAATGTTAATGGAGATGCTGGGCTGTTGATGCCATTAATTCAGCTCAGTGGAGCCAGTCCTGCCCAGGACCTGCCACAGCTGTCACTGCATTTGCTTAATTATTCCAGTGCCTTTAGGCTCTTTTTCCTCCTAACTGCAGGACAGTATGTTTCCACTGAAGCAGAATTATGAAGAATGCCCTGCATTCTGGGTATTGCCGGGCCAGCTCTATGTGAAAACCCAAGGGCAGCAAAGAAAAACATAAAATTAAACAAACCAAGAAAAAGTACAGTTTTTTTTTTGCTTTTGTTTTGTTGTTTTAAACCAAGAACTGAGGGACATTTAAAGAGCCTGGGGAAAAGATCTAATTCTAGACACTCCTGGTGAATTTTTGAAACCTGGTCTCTACACCTTGGTGAGCCAATGGGAAATGGGACCATGAGAAAGTGTGGCCCCCATTTGTGATTGACTGTGCACATTTGGAAACGCGTCCCAACTTCTCGATTTCCTATCAAGAATTAGTTCTGCTGGTTTTTAGGGTGCTGAATAGTGTAGGCCTTGGCTATATTTGAGACCTACTCCTGGAGCCTCCCGCTGATGGCTATCTGCCCATAGACGAAACCCGCACTTTGGCTGCATCATGTCTTAAATTGGTGGGTGCTGCTAGGACCTTTGCTGTGGCAAGCTCCTCAGTGTGGAACTTCCTCCCTCCCTCACCTCACCTGAAGACTTCCCTCGTCTCCAGGAGCTTTTAGGTTCCACTGCTGTTCCCTTTAATGTGTTTTCACCTCCCTTTTACCTTCCCCCTTTAAATTGTTTTAAAGGGGATTTTGATTTGAAATGGATCTTATATTGTTTTGTCATATTTTTATATTGTGAAGTGCTCCAAGTGCCATTTGAGAGGGGCAGTTTGCCGGAGGAAATTGCAGTTCAGATCCATTTTCATTTCGGATCCTGCAATTTTTGGATTTCATTATGGATCTGTACTATGGAGCCGTATTTAAATCAATTAAAAACTGTAAAATAATTAAAAACAAAACGAAAAGGCACATGTGCAAAATGCCCACCGGACCATTCTGTGAATGGGCGCCCTTTTAAAAAATGGTGGCTGCAGTGTTGTCGCCATTTTGGAAAAGGGCAGCCAGTCTCTGCATGCTCTAAATGTGCGCTGTGCATGCACCAGACCATCTGCCCCTTTAAAAAATGGCAGCGATGCTGCTGCCACCATTTTAGAAAAGGCGCAGATGTGTAAAATGGTCTCTTCAATTTTTTTTTAAAAAATTAAATTGTAGAACCAAACCGCAATAGGCATGTTGCAGTTTGGTACAGATTGATCCATAACAGCCCATTGTGCGTAGTTATGGATCAAATCTGAATCTGAATGCCTAGCCCTTTCATTTTGTGGGAGACGGGGCCACTATAGAAATAAAATTATGATTAATAACGTAACTAACTGTGTCAACCAACCAAAGTCAGACTCAGGGCATGGGGTTCTGCTGCCGCCAGTGTGAGCCCCATGGAAGTGAATGGGAGTATTATTTAACTAATTTATTTATTTACTTATTTATTTATATAGCACCAGCGATGTACCTGGCACTATACAATCAGTAGTTATGTACAGGTCCCTACCCCCAAGGGGCTTACAATCTAATAGACAAGGGAGGGGAAGACAAGGGAGAGGCGAACAGCAGCAGGGACAAGAGTACATCCATGAGGTTGAGAAGTTGCAGAAACATGTGCTTCACTTACTTTCAGGGAAGTAGATTCTGAGTGAGGGGGAGAGGATGCAGTTGTACTTGTGATGAGCTAGGGAAGGACAGACAGAAGAGGTGGGTTTTCAGGAGCGATTTGAAAGTTGGGCGGGAGGGAGCAGAGTGTCTCAGTATGCTGGTGTGAAGGAAAAGGAGGATTTTGCGGCCCATGTTTCAGCTCTTTCCTTGTCTTCAAGTAGTAAACACTACAGAACCAGGAAGATAATCAACTAGTAAAATACAGTGTCATAATGTAAAGAGAGGAAATCCTAAAGCAGGGCAGACTGAGGCAAGGAACAATGACATAATCGTTGAAATACCAGTTGCATTGAAATGCAGCTGTAGGAGTCTCTGAATTTGCCTGATGTGCTTTCAGAGCCTTCCCCCTCTTTGCTTGCTCTATGGGTCCCTTTCATTGGGTACAGTGCTGTAAGTTCTTTCTCCCTTTTAATGTTATAAAAACAACATTTCAAAATGTGACGTGCGCCTTCTTCTTCCCTTTGGCTGATGGGGATGAACTGATACTTCTTCCAATTTCCTAATTCTTTAAGGGCATGATTACTTTTCTCAATCATCCTTCCTTTATTATTTTTCTTTTCTTTTTTTTAAAGAAAAAAATAAATATATATTTGTTAATCCTTTTCTTTTTCTTTAATTTCCAGTCCTGGTGAGTGTTACATTTTTAAATCAGTCCAATATGTCTTGCGCTGCTGTACAGGAATGCTGCTTGAATCACTTCCAAACTGAAGTGCTTAAAAAAATGTGAAGAACTACAACAATTTTAAATCACTCTATACACTGCACATGGTGATTTAAAATAATTGAAGCTCTTCAAATTTTTATATGCCCTTGAATTTGGAAGTGATCAAGGTTCTGAGCATGTGCAGTATACAATGATTTAAAATTATTAGGGCTCTTCAAATTTATCATAAGTGTTTCAGCTTGAAAGTGATAGGGAATCTGGACTTTAGCAGAGTAAAGTGATTTAAAATTATCAGAGGCCTACAGATGTTTTATAGGTGCTTTAATTTGGGGCTGGTCTCACTTCTGGAGTATAGCAATGAGGAGCATACTGCTTAAAAAAAATAATTGAAGTAGTTTCATATTTTCCAAACTGGACTTCTTATAAAAAGACAAACATCTTAAATAATTTTAAAATACATTATGCCACAAATGGTGCTGGTTTAATAGAATATTTTGCACTTTGAAGTGATAGCGGAAACAACTGCAGCTTGGTTATAATTTGCTCCTGTGACTTGAAGGAACAAACTGTCATGTGCAAGTGTTTATATCGGTGCCCTTAAAATAGACATGAATGGTAGACCTTGTCTTGTGTTTGAAGACTCCTTGCTGTACCCATTGCTCATGCAAAATTCTTACTTGGTCCACTGAATGAGCAGTGGAGATTCACTCCCTGAACAAATTAGGCTTTAGTATGTGCAAAAGGGCATTTAGGCATGTAATTACCCAATTTGTGTGCACAAATGAAATGACCATCTGCTGGCACTTCTACAGGGTCAACCATGGTGCCTGCCGGGAAATTCTCCCTAAATACTTTAAATCACCTAAAACAAATCAGAGCAATCCCTTTTGAAACTCCCCTTTCATACATCTAAACAGCAAATTTGACTTCCTCATATGTTAGTTTTTCTTGGTAAGTCTACAATCCCCAAAACACTTATGTACATGGATCGTCTTGTTGAGTACAGCAAAACTAATTGTGTGCAAAATTATTTATGTATGTAAATATTTGCAGGATCAGAACCTGTTATTACTTAGAAATGGCTCAATTTCAGTCTTAGAAACATTCATTTAAAAAAAATAAAAAGCTTCAAGCCAGTTTCTGTAGAAAACACACCACAAGATGAGGACTTGTGGTTTATGTAAATTCTCAGAAGGAATGTTTATCTGATAATTTTGCTGAGAGATGTCAACTTACTTTTTCATTTAGTATTGCTATGGCAGTTGCACACAGATGGATAGACGTGGAGGTGCTCCATGGGTCCCCCAACAGACAGACAGACAGACACAGCAGTGCAGTGTTTGGACATTGCCCCGGGTTTGCCTGACTTGCTCCGCATTTGCGTGCTCCTGGATCTTGCAGAGCACACCGTGTTGGTCTGCTCTAGAGCAGCCCCAACCTGCTCCAATTGTTACACATCTGGTGGGAGCCCTTCACATGGACCATAAACCCTGAGGTGACAGGGGTATCCGTGGGCAAATCCAAAGCTGCTGTCTGTCTGTTTGTGTTGATTGTCTTACAATCCCTTGTGTGGTAAGCATATCCCCCACTGTCTCTATTTAGGAGGGACATTCTTTCTTTTCCACCATCCAATGGTCAAAGTCCTTCTTTCAGAAGAGAGAGAAAATGACCAGTATTCAAGACTCAGGCATCTGGGTGCCTCCCAGGAAGAGCACTTGAGAGTACAATGGGGAGAGCATGGAATTATAAGAAACTAGGCGTGGGACTACCGGATCATCCGGTATCCGATACTGCCGGTATTGGGTGTACCGGCAGTATCGGATTAAACCCGGTAATCCAGCCCGTTTACTGGATTCCCCGGTACTGGATTTTTTACATTGCGGCCATTCAAATGACTGGCCCCAATGTAAAAAAATCCCACAAAACCTCCCCCAACACTTTCCTTCCCCAAGTCCAGGCTGCGTGGGTGGAAGGGGGAACACCCCCCACCCACCCTGCCCAGCCTGGATTTAAACAACAACAAAAATTTGTGACCCCCTACTGCGGGCTCCGGGCCGCCGCTGCCAATCCAGATCCAGCCCAGCACCAGCGTCCAGCAGCAGCCAGCATGTAAGTAAGTACTGGTACTACTGATCCCTGGGGTGGGGTGGGGGGTTTAACACACCCCCACCCGAGGGATCACCCTACTTCCCACCCAGGGATCGCCTAACTACCTTGAACTCTGGGCGGCGGCGGCGCTCCGGCGGCTTCAGTGCTGACTGTGGCTGCCGTCGGCTTCATCATTCTACTTGGCCTTCCGGGGAACCCAGAAGTTCCCCAGAAGGCCTTAGTAGCGTGCTGAAGCCGGCAGCCACAGCCAGCATTGAAGCCGCCGGAGCGCTGCCACCGCCGCCAACGCCAATGCCACCCGGAGCTCAAGGTAGGTAGGCGATCCCTGGGTGGGAAGTAGGGTGATCCCTGGGGTGGGTGTGGGTGTTAAACCCCCACCCACCCCAGGGATCAGTAGTACCGGTACTTACTTACCTGCTGGCTGCTGCTGGACACTGGTGCTGGGCTGGCTCTGGGTCACCGGCGATGGCCCGGAGCCCACAGTAGGGGGTCACAAATTTTTGTTGTTGTTTAAACCCAGGCTGGGCAGGGTGAGTGGGGGTTGTCCCCCCTTCCACCCGCACAGCCTGGACTCGGGGAGGGGGGAGGTTTTTGTTTTTTTCCATTGATTTCAATGGGGACAGTTCCCCATTGAAATCAATGGAAAAGATCCGGTACCGGTAAACCGGTATTAATCCGGTAAGCCGGTATTCTTAAATCTGGGAACCGGTAAAACCGGTACCCGGTATTTGCGCTGATGTCCCACCCCTACAAGAAACTAAGTAGAATGATAAGCAGGAGTTTATGTCCCTCTTTATATGCTTTAAATTAGTGGTGGATGGTGGGTTCTAAGGCTGGTGGGTAGTGGGCAGGGCCATCGGAGGGTGGGGGACCAATGGGGGTCAAGACAATGGGTAGGCAGAGCCAAGACAGCAGTAAGCGGGGCCAACTGGAATTTTGAAATGAATATAGAATTTCCCCTTCCCCAGGGAAACACTGATAGTGAAGAAAAACTGAGACTGGCCTTTGCTGCTAGTATGCAGACTTCAGAGGCCCAGGTGCACAACAAAAATTACAAACCTGCATACACGTGCGTAATATGGAAAACATACCAGGCCTAGTGGGTCTCATTTTAGGTCAAGCAACATTAAAAGCAGCAGGGTGGCTGTGCTTTAAACATTTTTCATTTGTTCTATTTTTATTTTGATGTGTTTTTTATTTTTTTAAAAGTCTAGAAAGAGAGTATGGTTGCCATGTTGGTTCCCACCCACCCAAAACAAAAAATAGACAGAGACATCTCCCCCTTCTGGGTCAGCAAATCCAGTCCCTCGATATGTCAGAGCAGCCTCAAAGCTGCTCTTGTTGGAATGGTTCCTAGGGAGTGGCACTGGGGGTTCCACCCTAGTCCTTCCCTCCTCTGCCCCAAGCAAGCCACTAAACAACCCTTAAGTCAGGAGAGAGGCCAGGAGGGGCTTGCATAAAATGCTAGCTTTCCAACAACCCATCAGATAGCTACATGGTAGCAACTTGGTTTAAGATCATTTTGCACCATTTTGGCAATACAGAGGGATTTCCGTGTAGCCCAGGACCTAGTACTCTTTGAAAACAGATTGAAAAAGTTTTATGTGACAATTAAAGTACCCTAGCTGTCCTATAGAGATAACCACTCTCTTTGCAGAAGTAAATCAGAATATTTGAGCCATTAACGGGCTGTTTCAGACTGTGGTTTCCATCACATTACTCCTTTTGTGGTGTTAAGACCTTGTTCATCAGATCACCTTTCCACCTCACTCCAGAAACCAAAGCATACACTTCTCCTCCCAAACCATTCATACTAGTTAAACGGGGTAAACAAACAAACAAACAAACAAACACAATTCAGCAGGATCAGGCGAGGTCCCCCCCCCAGGCTGCGGAGTGAAGTCCAATCCATGCCCGTAACCTCCATAAAAAGCATTTCACCAACTCTAAGGGGCAAAGAAGCCCAAGAAAACGCCCAGCAACAGTAGGATCGCCCCCACCCCAGGCTAGGGACTGAAGCCTAGTCCATGCCCATGCCATTCCCCAAAAAACATTTTACCAAACGTTTTACCAAACGCAAAGGAGCATTACACCCCCACCGCTTCCCGGGCTCATCAAAATAATAAAAATTATCTCTTCCTCTTACCTGATTTCTGAAGAGCAGCAGAAGGCTCCAGAAATGGAGGAAAGATGCTTTGCTGAGATCTGCCTCCATCCCACCTCAGTGCCCTCCCCTTACACCTCTTCTTCCCTGATTGGCCAGAATGATAACTCTATCACCCCCCTCAAATGCTGCAATTTGCCCATGGATTCCATAGGATTATGAGCTTTTCAGGGAGTTCATAATCTTCAGCTAAGAGGTGGCAGGTACCTGTGTTTATCAGTGGAGTAACATCAATCAGTCCTAGCTCCTGTCCCATATGCCTTGGCTGTGTCTTCCTTGCCTAGGGTTACCATGCGTACATGTTGCAGGATTGCACTGGAACCAATGAAGCCCTGCACCATGTATTTTTCGGACATGTCCTCTTTTAAAGGAGAAGTACAGTAACCCTATCGTTGCCCCTTTCCTACTCCCCTCATGTGACATGACTGAGGCTGCCTTCCCCCGCATCTCCCACCTTCCCAACCCCCCCCCTCCCAATTCTTTGGCTGGGGCCAATCTGCTGCCAGACTCCACTCTGGGTATTTTCAGATGTGACGGGCTCGGAGGCCCGCCACGCTGAACCCTGGACCAGGATCTCTCTCAGATCCCGGTTGTCATGCCGCAGTCCCGTGGCATGCCTCAGCGGCGGAGGCGGCGGGGGAATCCCTGGAGGGCTCGGGAGAAGCAGATGACGGCCCCCTCAGCCACAGGGCAAGGTTCGCCCTCGCGTCAGCAGGACTCCTCCCCAACAACAAATCAGGTCCCTCCCCTTTCACAGCCAGGATCCTCCAGGACGGGAATCTCCACCCCGCCCCGACGCAGCGCGCGCCTAGCGGTGGAGCGCGCTCGGTGCGGTGCGGGGCCCTAATCAGTACACAAGGGCTGTCACCTGAAGGGCTCTTGAGAGGCATAAAGCTGCCGGCGGGACAGTAAGTTTCCGCCGGTAATCGAGAGAGAGACTGGCCCTTGCTCCNCAGGGTGGGTGGGGGGTGTCCCCCCTTCCACCCGCGCAGCCTGGACTCGGGGAGGGGGGAGGTTTTTGTTTTTTTCCATTGATTTCAATGGGGACAGTTCCCCATTGAAATCAATGGAAAAGATCCGGTACCGGTAAACCGGTATTAATCCGGTAAGCCGGTATTCTTAAATCTGGGAACCGGTAAAACCGGTACCCGGTATTTGCGCTGATGTCCCACCCCTACAAGAAACTAAGTAGAATGATAAGCAGGAGTTTATGTCCCTCTTTATATGCTTTAAATTAGTGGTGGATGGTGGGTTCTAAGGCTGGTGGGTAGTGGGCAGGGCCATCGGAGGGTGGGGGACCAATGGGGGTCAAGACAATGGGTAGGCAGAGCCAAGACAGCAGTAAGCGGGGCCAACTGGAATTTTGAAATGAATATAGAATTTCCCCTTCCCCAGGGAAACACTGATAGTGAAGAAAAACTGAGACTGGCCTTTGCTGCTAGTATGCAGACTTCAGAGGCCCAGGTGCACAACAAAAATTACAAACCTGCATACACGTGCGTAATATGGAAAACATACCAGGCCTAGTGGGTCTCATTTTAGGTCAAGCAACATTAAAAGCAGCAGGGTGGCTGTGCTTTAAACATTTTTCATTTGTTCTATTTTTATTTTGATGTGTTTTTTATTTTTTTAAAAGTCTAGAAAGAGAGTATGGTTGCCATGTTGGTTCCCACCCACCCAAAACAAAAAATAGACAGAGACATCTCCCCCTTCTGGGTCAGCAAATCCAGTCCCTCGATATGTCAGAGCAGCCTCAAAGCTGCTCTTGTTGGAATGGTTCCTAGGGAGTGGCACTGGGGGTTCCACCCTAGTCCTTCCCTCCTCTGCCCCAAGCAAGCCACTAAACAACCCTTAAGTCAGGAGAGAGGCCAGGAGGGGCTTGCATAAAATGCTAGCTTTCCAACAACCCATCAGATAGCTACATGGTAGCAACTTGGTTTAAGATCATTTTGCACCATTTTGGCAATACAGAGGGATTTCCGTGTAGCCCAGGACCTAGTACTCTTTGAAAACAGATTGAAAAAGTTTTATGTGACAATTAAAGTACCCTAGCTGTCCTATAGAGATAACCACTCTCTTTGCAGAAGTAAATCAGAATATTTGAGCCATTAACGGGCTGTTTCAGACTGTGGTTTCCATCACATTACTCCTTTTGTGGTGTTAAGACCTTGTTCATCAGATCACCTTTCCACCTCACTCCAGAAACCAAAGCATACACTTCTCCTCCCAAACCATTCATACTAGTTAAACGGGGTAAACAAACAAACAAACAAACAAACACAATTCAGCAGGATCAGGCGAGGTCCCCCCCCCAGGCTGCGGAGTGAAGTCCAATCCATGCCCGTAACCTCCATAAAAAGCATTTCACCAACTCTAAGGGGCAAAGAAGCCCAAGAAAACGCCCAGCAACAGTAGGATCGCCCCCACCCCAGGCTAGGGACTGAAGCCTAGTCCATGCCCATGCCATTCCCCAAAAAACATTTTACCAAACGTTTTACCAAACGCAAAGGAGCATTACACCCCCACCGCTTCCCGGGCTCATCAAAATAATAAAAATTATCTCTTCCTCTTACCTGATTTCTGAAGAGCAGCAGAAGGCTCCAGAAATGGAGGAAAGATGCTTTGCTGAGATCTGCCTCCATCCCACCTCAGTGCCCTCCCCTTACACCTCTTCTTCCCTGATTGGCCAGAATGATAACTCTATCACCCCCCTCAAATGCTGCAATTTGCCCATGGATTCCATAGGATTATGAGCTTTTAAGGGAGTTCATAATCTTCAGCTAAGAGGTGGCAGGTACCTGTGTTTATCAGTGGAGTAACATCAATCAGTCCTAGCTCCTGTCCCATATGCCTTGGCTGTGTCTTCCTTGCCTAGGGTTACCATGCGTACATGTTGCAGGATTGCACTGGAACCAATGAAGCCCTGCACCATGTATTTTTCGGACATGTCCTCTTTTAAAGGAGAAGTACAGTAACCCTATCGTTGCCCCTTTCCTACTCCCCTCATGTGACATGACTGAGGCTGCCTTCCCCCGCATCTCCCACCTTCCCAACCCCCCCCCTCCCAATTCTTTGGCTGGGGCCAATCTGCTGCCAGACTCCACTCTGGGTATTTTCAGATGTGACGGGCTCGGAGGCCCGCCACGCTGAACCCTGGACCAGGATCTCTCTCAGATCCCGGTTGTCATGCCGCAGTCCCGTGGCATGCCTCAGCGGCGGAGGCGGCGGGGGAATCCCTGGAGGGCTCGGGAGAAGCAGTCTAGATGTGTATAAGAGACAGGGGTGGGATGGCCTCTGCGGGGTTACAGGTAAGTGAAGTGTCACGGCGGAGTCCCGTGGCATGCCTCAGCGGCGGAGGCGGCGGGGGAATCCCTGGAGGGCTCGGGAGAAGCAGATGATGGCCCCCTCAGCCACAGGGCAAGGTTCGCCCTCGCGTCAGCAGGACTCCTCCCCAACAACAAATCAGGTCCCTCCCCTTTCACAGCCAGGATCCTCCAGGACGGGAATCTCCACCCCGCCCCGACGCAGCGCGCGCCTAGCGGTGGAGCGCGCTCGGTGCGGTGCGGGGCCCTAATCAGTACACAAGGGCTGTCACCTGAAGGGCTCTTGAGAGGCATAAAGCTGCCGGCGGGACAGTAAGTTTCCGCCGGTAATCGAGAGAGAGACTGGCCCTTGCTCCTGCATTGGTGAAAGCTAAGTGCTTGTAGTAGAGATTGCTGTTGATTGTATTCTGTGTCTGTGTACCCCGCCTTGCTATACCTATCCCCCTTTTGAGTCCGTGCATAAACGTCATGAGATTGAACCTCCAGCACCCCCTTCCCTTTTCCCTCCTACTGGCCCCTGGGTTGGTGAATTGTTGTCCGTGTCTTCCCCCTCCAAGCCCCTCTGCCCCCCCTTCCCAGTAGCGTGAGAGCCCTTTCCTCCCTCCTCATCCCATATCCCTAGCCCCCTCTTTTCCCTCCCCATTTCCCTCCACTCCCTGGCCCCCATTCCCCTGTTCCCCCCTCAACTAGATTCCTGCACTGTGCCTCACTATGGTGCCCGGGCGCGCTTGGTAGCAACAGCTGTTGTTCCCCTCCCTTGCTTGTTTTCCCCATTCCTCCTGCAAGTGGCACATTCTCTCCACCCCTATGATGAAATGGGTTGCCTCCTGTTATAGTAGGAAAGCCCACCCAACAACCTGAGGGGATTACCAATAACCCAGTGTGTCCACGGAGAGATGGCCACAGGCAGTACCCTTTCTGGAAACCCCTATCTATCCCCCCCCCCAACACCGGTCTGTGATGAAGCCGTCCGTCCTTCAGACTGTGGGAATCGGGGAGGGGGCGGGGCTGCGTGACGCGATGTGTGACCGCATCTTGGCCGCCCATCCATGGGGAGACAGGCGAGCGTAGCGGCTAAACAGGCCACTGTGCCCGATCCCATACCATGGTTCAGGGCGCGATTCCAGACTGGAGTAACTGACATTACTTTTGCCCCTTTCTAGATCGTGGCCACTCTAACCATGGTTCTCGACCTGCGGCCGGCCAGAGGTCCAGAACCATGGTTAGGTTTGACCCCCGTCAGAGATTCACTGTAGTGAACGCCGCTGTAGTTCATGGGAACGCCGCCACCACAGGGGATCCACTGTGGTCCACTGTGGTGAAAGGTGTTTTTGTAACATCTGAAATTACCCTCTGTTACAGATTCTAGGGTCAGGACTTCACTCTGATACTGCCTCTTGGGAAACCTGGTCTTGCCAGGACTGCTTAAATGCCACTACCCACCAACTTCTATGGAATGGGGTCTCTGATTGGTGGATGGTGTGTTTGGATTGCATTATGATACACGATACCAAGGGCAGAGCTATGATAGCGACAGGAGTTGTAGGTGCGCTAGGGGCCTAATGTGCCTTGGTGTGGTTGTGCCCTCTGCTGCTGTGAAGGGGCAGCGAGGCGTCATTCCATCATCACCAGGGCTCATTCAAACACAGCTATGCCTCTGCATGATGCAGCCCCCCCCCCCCCACTAATTCAGGAGGCTGCTGTATAGCGGTGGGTGCAACAGCTTCCATCTTGAAATTCCCCTGCTCAGAGCTGAGTGAGAGGATTGATGAAGTAGAAGAGATGTGGTGGCGGTAGTTACAACTGCCATTTGAAGAGGCCAAAATTTAAGTGAGAACCTGTTCCCACTCTTCAAATTCAAGAGGCGAACTTGTCCCCTCAACTCTGTTTTTAAATCTAAGATGTTAATTCACTACTGAACCCCTTTAGGCATACATTATGCCACATGATCATGTGCACTGATGTCGCTTCGACCATGTGCAGCCCCATCTCTCCTCTCTTCACTGGCTCTCCCTCCCTGAACGATTCCTGCACAAGCTCCTAGTCTTCACCTATAAAGCTCTTCACAACCTGTTCACAGGAGGGGCGGGCTATAAATTTATAAAATAAATAAATAAACCTTGCTCCCCCCTACCTCTCTGTGCTAATTTCCCTCCATACTACAGTCCATGAACTCCGCTTCTCCTCTGTCCCCGCTCTCGCCCTCCCACATCTGCCCTGCTCCCCTAACTGCCTTCGTCCTTTCTCTCTAACTATCCCCCATGTCTGGAACTCCCTCCCTGCCCACATCCACCTTGCTCCCTCCCTTCGCACCTTCAAATCCCTCCTCAACACGCCTTTCTTCCGTTCTGCCCTCCCCGACTCCTTGCTCCCCTCTCCTAACTCCTGCTGATACTATCCATCCAGTACAATCTGTTACCTGAGGTCTGCATACTCAAATCCTCACCACATGGACCAGCTAGCCATCATTTTCGATGTAACCAAGCCAAGCGCGTGCACCTGAGACCTCACATCCTTGTGAATGTCACACCCCTTGTCTCTCCCTCTGTTCCCCTTCCTTCGTCTCCTCCCCCCCACCCCCCGTCTCTCAGACTGTAAGCCCTAGGGCAGGGACTGTGTCCATTCCATTACTTTGAAATGCACCAAGTACATTGCTGTCACTATATAAATGCTTATTAATAATAATAATAATAATAATAATAATAATAATAATAAATACTACTACTACTAAATTAATAATTAATGTCAAGATGTGAAGTAATAGGATCTGATATGGCATCCTTCTTCCTGTGAATAATGGTTACTGAATTCAGCAGGGCTACTCATGTGCATAAAGGTTGCAGAACTTGGCCCATAATAGATAGAGATTTGGCAGAAATATGCATAAGAGTAGTTGACACGTTGTTAGTATGGGAGTGGCTATGCAAACAAAGTGACTTAATGTTAATGTGTTGACTTTTCCGGACGGTTGACGTGTCTATTCAAGCATGTCCATTGTGAAGTAGAGATTTCTAGAAACTTGAGCAGGCTCATTTTGATCTGAGTGCTCAAGCAGTTAATACAGGTGCTGTGACTTTTCTACAGCCAACCTGCTTAATAAACATTAAAATCATGACACATGCATTCCCCTCGGCCCTTTGCAAGCCATATGAATATTGCCTGATTTGATTTAGGATGATGCTTACGAAGGTGAAATTCCATCACTTTTCCCACTCACTTTCCTTTCACAGTAAATATTTTCATTTTGATAAAATTTAGGATAAATTGCCTGAGGACTGGTTCATTCTTATTTTTTTTTTTTTCTGTGGAGAACAAGAGAATGAATTAGAGAAATTCTGGCATGCTGAAGCTGTTTGACCTGTGCTCTTGTTTCTCTTACTCTTCATGTCACTGTGAGAGTAGAAATTTAACAGGATTAGGAATAAAAGATTCTAATAATAGCAAATGTTTTACATTTAGGATTATAATGGAGGATACCATCATTAACCTTAGCCATAGGACTTGCTCTAACACCATTAACATCCTGATCTGGAGCCTAACACTGACTTGTAGTCTACACTTCCAGCGTGATCCTCTGCTTATTTAGCATCAGTGTGAAACCCATTCATTTCAAAGAGAGTTGTGCTGAGGCTAGGTGTTAGCCCTGGCACGAAGCTGCTGGAGGATTGCATTACCTATGCAAGAATTGTCTTCTGTTTTAGGGGTTCTTTTAAAATGTAACTACCCATTTATTGGGGCTTATTTTAATTTTTTTGTAAGGCCTTTCTGTTCATATGTTACAGTTTGAGATAAGATTGAATTGGATTGAAAGAATCATTCAGGAAATATAGACAAAAAATGTCAAATGTGATGGGGCCAGAGATTTTCAAAGGCACAAGTAGGAGTTGGACACCCAGCTCTGCATGAAAGCTAATTTACAACACTTGAGAATCCAGCATTACATAACGACCTTTCATTGACCTTCAGGAAATAAGGCATAGATTATCTATTTGCTACTGTTTGAAATTAGTGGTTGGTTACATCAATTTTCTTTTGCCATAATCGAGTCCTGCTATGTTGCTGGGTGCCGTGGATCAAAGGGAGCACCCAGACCTACTGATACCATATCTGTTTCTATGTGAACACTGATCATTAATCCATGACAATTTAACATGCACGAGAATATTTTGTAAACATTCCTTCCCACATCATCCCCTGCCCTCAAAAGGAAAAGTTAAAAAAAGATTTTGTTGCAATTACAAAAAACATAAGTAAAATGTAAAATGTATAGATTTTGTTGCAATTACAAAAAACATAAGTAAGATGTAAAATGTAGAGATTTTAAGGACACAATCAAAAAAGTGGTAAATGGCTGCAGTAAAAAGTAAATCATTATAAAGACATTGAAGCTATGAATCTTTAGTTAGGATGTTGCAATCAAAGTTGACAAACTATAGACTTGCCAATTCATGGTGTCTCTCTCTGTACTCAAAGACAGTCAATGATTTTTTTTCCAAGTGAAAAGATGTGGCTCTCAACGGTTTCTTTTTGCATTCCCATTCGGTTCTTTGCAGAAAAAAAAATAGAGTTCTAAAATAATATGAGCTACATTATTTTTTATGTGCACTGGTAACCGATTTGCACTTTTAATTTGACTGTGTTAAATGTTATGGAAGAAGGAGGTCACATTAGGGTGAATTGTCTTTATTGTTATCCTAATACATTTAAAGAGAGACATTCAAGTTATACTAATTTGTGTGATAATAACACCCTCATCTGGGCAGTCCTGAGCCAAGGAAATTGCTTCACCACAGTCATTCTTTCATTGAACTATATAACACAAGTGTTGCCGTGCATTAGTTTAACTGTACGTTGAGTATTATCTTATGTCAGTGCCGTCTGCGTAGGCAAAACTTTGATGGACACTTCAGAGCTGGTGTTTACTTTTCAACCAAACTGTGCACATTTAAATAGTTGCAAAATGGAAAGTATTTTGATGTCAATGGCCCTTTTTACATGGGTCTCTTCCACTCATGAACATGCAGAAATCTGCATGTTCATGAGTAAGAGAGGCCTGAGTGAAGTACGTGGCGTGTGCGGTGAGTGGGGTGTGTGCACGCGCTCCCACCTAACATGGATCCCCACGCATCCCCCACTCATCAACATGCACGGAGCAACCATGGGGATGAATGGGTGTGTGTGGGGATGCATGTGCGTGCACTCGTATGCATGCCCTGCCTGCCCACCATGCACGCACTGGTGCGCCCATGAACCACCCACTTTTTGGGCACCATATAAAAAAGGCCAGTGTTATTGTTTTACATAATTCACTATGAAGATATTTCCAACGATTTGCAAGAATTTTTGCATGCTTATTGGCAATGGGCTTGATCCCCAAACCCTGTGTGTGGCTTATGCACGTGCGTGCGGTTTGTACACAGAGCATAGTTTTGCCTGCATTATTATTATTATTATTATTATTAACAAACATTTATATAGCGCCAGCAGTGTACCTGGCACTTTACAAAGTAATAAAATAGACACGGTCCCTGCCCTTAGGGCTTACAATCTGAGCGACAGGAGCTGGGGGAGAGACTTAGGAAGGGGAACAGAGGGAGAGACAAGCGGTCTAACATTCATGAAGATGCGAGGTCTCAAGTGCACGTACGTGGCTTGGTTACAATGAGAATGACAGCAGGCAAGATGCAGGCAAGTGCCTGCATGATCCACGTGCAGCTTGTACACAAGATGCATGTGCGCTGTTTGTGTAGCATGCAGTGATTGGGATCGAGGCCATTGACTTTCTGAATACTACCCTGGTTTTGGTTGGATTTAAGTGATAGATCAGCAGGGTTCCTGGTTTTCTCTTTGCGATGGAAAACCAGAGAAAAACAGAGATGTCTTTTTCCAGAGACTTTTTGCAGAAAATGGCAAAAATGTAGAGGTCTGGGCGGAGGACACAGCGAGTGGGGGACAGCAAGGATGTAGAGTGGAGCTGAGGGAAAGCAACCTGAAGGCATGTGCTGTGGGGAGGAGGGGAGCGGCTCCGCATTTGGAGGGGTACAACAAACCTCCAGGAGGCAGGGGAACTATGAATTGGGGCGGTCAGGTCTTCTGGACCTTGGGAAGAGGAAACAGGACGTGGGCCTAATTGGGCCCATAGCAGCTTCCCCTGGTGCCAGCCTCCCTATGGTCCCCCTTTCTGGTTGGCAGAGCGGTCTGGGGCCAGGCTGGGAGGAGGAGGCAGTGAGCACAGGGCACTGGAGGGGAAGCAACCTAAAGGCATGTGCTGTGTGGATTGGGGAGGTGCTCTGCATTTGGAGGGGTGCCAAAGACCTTTAATTTTTTGGTGGGGGGAGGGGTATGGTAGTGGTATGGGAAAGCCAACTAGTGTTTACATTTAATCACAGAAAAAAACAGAGATTTTGTTTTTGTTTTTAATCAGAGAATTTATGTTGTTTTTGTAATCAGAGAATTTCCAAATTTTTGTCACAGAAAACTAGGATCCTTGCGGATCACAGAGCACAGTTCTGGTTCCTTGAGAAACCACCTGGTCCCACATTCTCAAAGGAAATGGCTGCATTTTGTGTGCTCTCACAGAGACGCAAAGAACAGTGGTTGGTGGGAGGTGTGTGCATGTAGGGGGCTACTTGCCCACATTCTGCTTTTCTTGCGAGATTCAGTTTCATGAGAAACCAGCAATAACATGAAATTAACATTTAGAGGAAGGATCCGTTGTGAAAAACAACCGATCCTTGCCCACGTTCAGTCCCTGGAGCCCCCAGTAGCCTTGTACGGTCCCCAGATCCTTAACAGCCGCCAGTCCACCTGCACTCACCGGCTGCTGCCCTCTCCATTTAATGCCACCGCTGACCCCCATTCTGTTCAAACAGTCCACAGCTGGCCAGCCAGCAGGGTTTTGCCAGCAGCAGCAGCAGCAGCAGCAGCAGCAGCATAGTGTGTTCCACGCAGCCCTGGCAACAACAAGCTGGGCCCCGATTGGAGCCCCTGTGCCGGAGGGAAGCCTTTACATGGAGAAAGTGCCTGGAGGTTACTTGGATCCCTTCTGCCGGGCTGCTTGCCTAGGTGAGTTTCCCGGTGAGTTTCATTAACGTTAAATTTGAATGCACTGCACACATTCAAATTTAATGTAATTTCTACTCATGTGAGTGATGATTGGATTTTCAGCCCGATCAGGTGTGATGCAACTAACTATAGTTTCACCAACGATTGAGGAAGAAGGCATTTCCATGTTACACAATCTCACGTTAGATAAAAATTAACATGAGGTTCTGTAACGTGGGGAAGCAGCCTCAGGAGCAGGCCATGTAGCACTTGCTTAGTGAAGCTCTTTTCAGCTCTGCCCCACCCCCCATGGAGCAAAGATGTAGCAGCTGGCCCCTTTAATAATAATAATAATAATAATAATAATACATTTATTATTATTATTATTATTATTATTATTATTATTATTATTAGTAGTAGTAGTAGTAGTATTCTTAATAATTACATAAACATGTTACCACGTTACACAAATAATAAAAACATCATTGTTCAGGTTCTTTTTAAAGGGGAGGAACTGAGAGAAACATCTAGACATTTTGCTGTTGATGTCTAGATGTGTCCAGCTGGGCCACCTTTGGAGTGGTTGTACTAGGACTACAGACAACGCTCTAAAAATCCACTCACCTTCTTGCCTCTGGGGAGTATACATTTAAGCTAGTATGTGGACAGTGCTGGCCTCCCCACCCCAATATAAGTTGCAGACTAACAAGTAGTCTTTTATGCCTGCATAGTGAATTATTTCTAATAATTCACAGTCTTGACTATAGAGTAGAAAGAAATGAATTTCTGGCCACTGGAATCTATCTAAGGTGGATTACCCAGAAGTTCTGGGATTAGTCAGAGGTTCTGGGCATGTTCAGAACCAGCTGGCCACATCCAAGTTGGCGCCCGCAGCGTGCTGACACAGTCAGTGCCATTTTGGAAAGGTCTGAGCATGCTCAGAAGGGGCCATTCAGCCTTTCCGAGCATGGCTATTTTGTCTTCTTTTTTAAAACTTACCCCGGCCCTGGAGGAAGCCACTGGAAACCCTTCAGAGGGTGAGTACTCTAACCCTGAGCTCCCACTAGGCCCGTCACCCCTCTTCCCTAGCACATTCCCTCCCTCCCCAGACTCCCTCTGGCCTCTGACCCCATACTCGACCTCCACCCTCAGAATTTGCAAGTATTTTCTAAGGGTCCTCAGACTGACCCAAACACTCTTCCCCAGTCCTTGAACCCTCGGAAATACTCACATTTAAAAATAAAAAAATAAAAAAATATTTGGTATAGCCCTACTCTAGTCGGTTGTGGTTAATTGACCTTAACTAATGACATTCTGGCACAAGACTCAAGGACATGGATAAAGGTCTTGCAACCCTAAGAATTTGTCAGGTTATCTCCTGACCGCTTTTCTGAAAAGGATTCTCTCTCTTTCTTTAAACTGAATTTAAATTCTTTCAATTTAAACTTTAAATTCTTTAAATTTATTCTTTATAAACTGAGCTAACACTATTTTGTAGTGTTCATAACCTAGCAGCTAAGGCATGGCAACTTAAAATAGAGTCCAAGTTTCTTCACTCATCGCTTTCTGCTGTAGCAGCCAAGTTTTCAAAAGAGCTTTTCAATAAAATGCTCAGGGCAATATATTTGAGGGCCAAATTTTCAAGAGCCTTTAGTTCCCGTTTTAAGGACCACAGTTTAGACTATTCAAAGTACTGAAAAAAAATTCAGCAGAAATAAAAAAAATATGTGAATTTTTAATTTTGCTATTTTCTGATAAAAATTAAATTTTCTAAAAACCTCATTTCAGAATCTTATTTATTTTTAGTGTTCAGAATCCATAAAACATTTCAAACAATGATTTTTTTTCAGAACCAAAGTAGGAATATCAGTTATATTTTAATTTTAACCTTACCAAAAACATAACCAACTGTAGACAGAATCACCCGCTGTTGCAATGATGCTCAGATTTTTCAAAGAACTGAGTACGGTGGATAAATGGTAGTAAGCTCTTTTGAAAACCTGGCTCCAAGTCTTACAGATATTTCTGCAGTTTCAAGTACCATATGGGCTGCAGTACGTAGGTGCCATGCAATGTGCTATAGATAGAATATCAGCTTTGAAATTCTCTACTTCTGTTGAACTCTCCCATATAAATGTTACATCAAAGTACCTTTTTGTGTGTTAATATTACATAATGTTGGGATGGCTGTGGTCACCTTACCACTCCAAAGTCCCATTTAAAGATTAAATAGAAAGCAGGTTCTACTGTGTTATTGCATTACCTGGTTTAACATGCTCAGCTGAATTATTAATTTTCTGTCTTGTTAAGTACTAAACTCATGGCTTTTGCTGTAAGTGAAAATGCATGCAATGTAAAAATATGCTAGAAAACACTTGTAAAAAACATCATTAAGCTTGTGTATTTCATGGCTTCTTGTGAGGAAGAGTGACACGTTTCTGAATACAGGATCAGCTGTCATTTTCACAAGGTTTATATTTTAGAATGTACAATAAGTTGCATATTCCGAAATTTAGTTGGCAGATGAGAAATTTACGTTGAATAATTTATATAGCACAAATGGTGGGAAGGTCAAAAAATGGTGCACAGGCCTGTCTGTAGAAATTATTTAACATTAACATGGTCCATTGACACCGGTTAGAATTACCTTTGCTAAGAGCTACAGGCCATTTCAACATGTTTCTTTTAGGGAATAATGGATTCAATTTACGCTGACTTACCTTATGGTAGCATTGACTGGAAAATGTGAAGTGAATGGTCTTTCTCTGGTGAGGGAAAGAGTTATACTTTAAAAGCTGCACTGTGCTGGCATGTGCTGTAGCTTTTTGTTATTAGTTTTGAAGTAACTCAAAAGACGTCAGCTAGCTGCCCCAAGAAACAAGGTAAAGGATTCCAGGGCTGTTCTCTTAAGCCACTTAATATTGAACAGTCCCAATAAAATCAATCATCTGAAATAATCTTTCTGAAATCAAGGTACCAACCACCCAGTGAAATCAATGAGACTGCTCTGGAGTAAGTAGTTTGATGATTAGCACAACAACCAATAATAAGCAATTAGCATTATTGATTGGTAATCGCAGGTTGTGGTATGCAAATATGTTGCATAACCAGAACAACTCCTCTCCAAGAGAACTCCACTCTTGTGCTGAGAATGGGGGAGATGTACTGATCGCCACTTATTAGGTCCTTGATACTGAATGGGTGACATCAGTCATTTTTGTTACTCGTCTCTCCAGTTTGTCTACATCTTTCTGAATTCAGGACACCAAGAAACAGATGCAGTATTGCAGATATGGCCACGGCCAGTGACGAATGGAAAGGAAATACTACCCTCCTACAAACAGCAGTCATGGTTAATGGAAGAAAGTCAGAACCCAACTGTACTTGTATAACAGCATGAACCTAACATGGTCTCATTGCATTCTCATGCAGAACAGTAGTACAGTAGTACTCGGAATGGAGAATATGAAGTACTGGAAGGAAAGGGATGGAATCTGGCTGGGGCTGGCTAAAGGTAGGATAATAGAGATGACTGGGTATAGCAGGAGCCAGTGGTCAAGGCACAGAGACTGGTACTATGTGCAGCAGGAGTTCTGAGAAAGAGTCAGGATCCAGGAACAGCTTGAAGTAGGGCTTTGTATGACTGGGGCTACCTGCTACACACTTTTTAGGGATGGTTTCCACTCTCCCCTTCCTCCCCCTCCACGAGCATCAACAGTGACTCTTCTGTCCTCTCCTGTATTGCTCCACTGCTCTCGATTGCTCCCTTGGCCCCTCCCACTCTGCACATCCCCGGCAGGAGAAATGCAGGGAGAAAGTACATACACGTGGGGGTTTGCCGCCCCTCGATTTCCCCAGCCCTTGGGTTGCAGGAAGGAATACAAACAGAAAGAGGTGGGGAAAGACTATCTAGTTGTCCTGCGCTTCTTCTCCTCTCCTGTGCAAATGGTACTGGGCTGCTTGACCTCACTTTCCAGCCCTTCCCATAAAGTCCATGGACCTGCTGAGGTTGCCATGTACAACAGGCAGAGTAATGGGAAGAGGAGCCAATCAGATGAGGGAACATTCATGTCTGCTGATCCAGAACATAAAAAGATAAGAGAGGAAAGCTACTGAAATGCCTTTTCTTCCCATTTCCATACCAAAGCACAGCTCCAGTTGCCACGTATCCGTACATTAGGAACAAACCAAATGGCTACTTCAGATGAATCCTGGAGAATTCTATCACAAATAGAATTCCTTCTGTTCATTTAAATATTTGACCCACTAACGGCTTTTCTTCCCTATCAGCTTCGGGCCAAGTGATTGCTTACATAGATATACCTGTCCTTCATTTCCTCAGTTTTCAGTTTTGACTCTTTACAAGCCTGAAGAAGAGCCCTGTGTGGCCCAAACGCTTGCATACTCCCATCAACAGAAGCTGGTCTAATAAAAGAGATCAGCTGAACTACTCCCTTGTCTCCTTCTGTTCAGAAATTAGTCAGTCTTGGCATCGCAGCACACAGGCTTGATATAGCTCCAATTCCTTTTAAACATGTTAAGAAATAAACAAAAGTTCTTGCAAGCTCAGGTCACACTAGTACAAATACGCTTGTAATTAATATTCAGAAACTTAGAACTGGTTGGAGACTGCAGACTGGTCCTGAGCATTTATTTGAATCCTGAATTGACTGTTTGGTTGTTACCGTACTCATGAACTCACTCTCTGCTCCCAAATAGTTCGGATACTAGGGTTTTGTTCATAAGATTCTGCTCATACTTTCTAGTCTTTTAGAGTGCACTCCTCCATCATTATTGTTAATGGCTCAGCTCCCATTGACTTTAATGGTGCAGAACTGCACCCTTAGTTATCAGTCACTCATTCAATTACCTTCTAAAGGTCCAGATCCCTGCCCTCCTATGCCCCCTTCAGGGTGGTGGACCAGTTAGGTTGGTCTGTCCCCAGAGACTAATGGATCCAATTGGTTTCCAGAAATCTCTGGGGGATTTGCCCACTGACCTTGACGGTTACTCTGTTGATGACCTGGTTGCCTTGTGGAATGACATCTTGACCATGGTCATTGATACGGTTGCACCCATGCATCTGTTCCAACTGCTGTGACAGCATATGTCCTTCTGGTATATGGGGGACCTGAGGCAGCTGAGCAGGAGGATAAGCAATTAGAGCACAGGTGGTCCTTGACTCGCATTGAAGCCAAGTTGTGGCATAGTGGTTGTGTTGGCAATGAAGAAAGCTTTCTTCTCCACTGTCATAGCGTCTGCAAAGTCTCATCCTGCAGAGCTGTTCTGGGGGGATGAATGGCTTAATTAATCTGGTCTGTCCACCATGAACTAGAGTCATCCATAGCCTGATTTGACATTTTTATCAATTACTTTGCAGACAAAATTATTCATATTCACCACAATATGGGTGCGGATTCTTTGACTGTAGAGTCAAAGTTTTGGGGTGTGGAAGCTCAGCCTTGTCCTGTTTGTTTGGATCAGTTTGTTAGTGTCAACCACTGATGAAGAGGGTGTGCTTGGAGCAATGCGGGTAACCAGTTGTGAATTCGATCCTGGCCCATCTTGGCTAGTGAAAGTCAGCTGCGAGATGTTGGGGCCATTGCTGGTTGGAACTGTCAGTGCCTCCCTTTGGGAGTGTAGATTTCTGGACACCCTTAAAACAGGGTGTCCAGTGTGACACCAGACCTGGTTAAGAAACCGTCTTTGAATGCTAACTCCCCAGCCAGCTATCGCCCTATCTCTTGGTGTTAACAAATGAGCTGATAGCCTGCTGCAGTCTGGGTTTGGTTCATGCAACCCCCACCCCCATGTTTAGCATGTCCAGCCTAATAAACAGGAATTCCCTGCCTGTATTTCTTGAGCTTGCAGACAGCCCCCACTGGTGGTACCAGTGAGAGCGAGAGTGGAGAGAGGGGCAGGAAACACTTTATCCTCAGATGGTCTAGGATTTTTGCCTACAACTTTATGGAGCTGATAGACCTGTATGTGCAGAGGAGCTGCATGCAACTTATCTGATGGGATGGATCATGTGAATACGTGGGTGCACATTAACTCACATTCACCCGTATGGTGGACTTTACATTCTCTGAGACCCCACTGTGAGTGGGTGTTGTGGGTCTGGTAGGTGGAGGACGTCATGTTGGCTGGGGGGGGTGGGCGAACACCTAATAAACACCCACCTGATATAGGATAATGTGGACTAACATCTTGTTTGTTAACAGCTTCTAGGGAAAACACCCTGCTGTGTGGGTGGGGGCATGACTACCTTGTCCACCCCTCCCCATTGATGCGGAGACCGCATTGCCCTTGTGGGTGCTGTGTCTGAGCTCCTTTGGGGGGGCACTGGATATAGGTCACACGATCCCTGTGCTGCCCCGCTGTGGTGTGGTGCGAGGGTATTTTCCTTCCTGGGTTCCAGCAACCGGGCATTGAAGGGGCTAAGATGGCCCCCAAGAGGAGAAAGACCCCGTCCAAGTGCACGCCTAAATGGGCTTCCCGGGGGGGTCCAGCTTCGTGCCCCCCCCAACATGAGCCACAGGAAGGGGCAGGGGCAATGCTCCAGGCCCTCCAGGCACAGCTGGTAGACTACCAGAGGTGGATCGAAGAGCTGGAGAGCTCTCAGGGGAGGTTTGAATCGGCTTCCCTGACCCGGTCAAGGTGGGTGGACGAGGGCAGCTGAACCTCCAATGATGGGCTTCCTCCCACAGTACCACGGGGGGAACAAGCCCCCCTTTGAGGTCGGGGGTGTTACTGTATTCTGCCTTCTCATTATAGGGACGTCAAACCTGAGCCCAGATGACATTGAGAGGAATTTATGCCCAGCCAGCAGGCACAAATAGCCGCCCTGAGGGAGGGAATGCAGGCCCTGACGGACAGTCTCGAGGGAGCCAAGAGGCAGAAACACCAGGGGCTAGGTGGTGGTGACTACTGAGGACCCCCATACGAGTCAGACACAACAGAAGGTGAGTGCCAAGGGGCCTGCTCGTGGGATTGGGACCCCGAGTTGGAGGGAGCCAGGTCATCCAGGCGGATCCCGACTGACCCCCCCTGTGGGGTCATGCTCCTACTGGGGTGGGCTTCACGGTTGTTCCCCCTCTTATTGTAGGGGGGGGGAGCCATACGGTGGTGGAAGCCACCCACACTTTTCCAAAAGACTTAGGCTTTGTTCACACCATCAGCAGAGGGCAGCCGCTCAAGTGTGGGGTGCAGAGTCATGCTGCGTAAACAGTGTTCACCCGTGCTACGAGCAATGGGAGGAACCCCAGCCCCTGGCCGGGGGTTACGCCGACGTGTCTACCCCATTGGGCGAGCACTGCAGGCGACATGGGAAAAGATATGGAGTGGCAAGTACATTGACATTTTTGCACTCCTTTTCAGCGACCCTATTCCTGACCCAAACGAAAGGGAGGAGAGGAAGGACCGTGAGAAATTCAAGAGGCCAAAGGCCAAGTACAATTGGACCAATTGAACTTTACTATTTATATGGGAGTGACCCTTTATAGGTTCCATGAGTGGGGGGTTGAGCTGGTGAAGTACTCGGACATCGTCCGGCAGGCATACGATACAGGAAACCCTGGAGCTTGGCTGTGTTACAATGAGGCATTCCGTCATAGGGCCATCAACAATCCTAATTTGAGGGGATTTTCACGCACATGATTTGTGGCTGGAGTGCATCAGCAGCTCTAGCTATGCCCCCCGATTGGACAGTGGTCATATCCTCGCTAGGGCTGGGAGCGCTCCACAGGGTGATGGGTCACGTGGTAGGAGAGCGAGGCTCTCCCCTGGTGGCCCGACATGCTGGGACTACAATAATGGGGGTAAATGTTTTTGCTCTCCCTGTAGATTTAAGCACGTGTGCACCCAGTGCTCAGGCTCTCACGCTGCCTCAAACTGCAACAAGTTCAGACAGTACAGGGCCAGAAATAGGGGCCAAACTGGACCTAAGCAAGGCCCTTCCAGCCATCCCAGTACCCCTTTCACAGTGGGGAAGGGCCCCAACTCCGGTACGGCATGAGACCCTAAGGGCGGTCACTCGTGACTACCCTGACCCCGCCACCACCAAATATGTAGTGGAAGGTTTTCGGCAAGGTTTTCGGATTCCAATGTTAGGCCCCCACTATCACTTGGGTGCTAAGAACCTGAAATCAGTGAGAGGGAACGAGCAGCTAGTTCAGTATAAAATCAATAAAGAGGTCAAGGAAGGGAGGATACAGGGGCCCTTCAACACACTTCCCATGCCCACACTCAAAATCTCCCCCATAGGCATCGTCCAAAAAAAGACCCCCGGGGAGTTTTGCCTTATTTATCACCTTTCCCACCCAAGGGGCGAGTTGGTGAATGACTCTATCCCCCGGGAGTTGTGCTCTCTTAGGTACGCATTATTCAACACAGCGGTCAAAATGGTGCGGACTTGCAGAGTATGGGCCCTTCTCGCAAAGTGTGATATTAAATTGGCATTCCGATTGCTGCCCACCCCAAGGACTTCGAGCTGCTGGGAATAGAATTCCAGGGCAAGTTCTACTTTGCTAAGGCGATGCCCATGGGATGTTCCATCTCGTGTGCAGCCTTTGAGAAGTTCAGTTCGGTGCTCGAGTGGGTGGTGTCCTGGTGGGCGGGGTGGAGTCAGATCACCCATTATTTGGATGATTTCCTCTTCACGGGAAGGGTGGCATCCCGCAGTGTGAGCATCTGCTGTGCATGTTCCAGGAGGTGACCAAGGAGCTAGGTGTCCCCTTGGTGCCTGAAAAAACGGAAGGACCATTAACTAAATTGACCTACTTGGGCATAGAACTAGACACAGATCATTCCCTTTCGTAGCTGCCAACAAACAAGTTGCATGCGCTCAGGAGCGCGATAGCAGCTTTTTGGGTAGTGCCAAAAGTGGCGATCAGGCAGCTGCAGTCTCTCACAGGTAGCCTGAAATTTTCCTGCAGAGTCATTGCCCCAGGGAAAGCTTTTATGTCCCGCCTGTACGCACTCATAGGAAGCGACTGTCCCTTGAATCACCACATCAGGGTGACGAAGGAGATGCGGGAGGATTTGACTGTCTGGGATGTCTTTGTACAAGACTATAACAGTCAGTTATAGTCAGTTTCTGGCGACAACGGATTTTCCTAGAATCCGAGCTGCATATAAACTCTGACGCAGCAGGTGGGCACGGTTTTGGGGTCTACTTTAGGGGATGGTGGTGCGCAGCGCCATGGCCGGCGGAGTGGGAGGAGGCAGGGATAACCTGGGATTTGACCTTTCTGGAATTCTTCCCCATAGTAGTGGCTGTGAGATTGTGGGGCAATGATTTCTCCAACCAGAGTCCTGTTCTGGTACGATAACATGGCAGTCATACATGTTATCAACAAGCTGTCATCTAAATCGGAGAGGGTTATGAGGTTGGTCCGGGCCTTCATGCTCCGGTGCTTAAGAATGAACATAATGTTTACGGCCAAGCATGTACCCGGTATTAACAACGGCACAGCCGATGCCCTTTCTCGATTCCAGACAGAACACTTTCACCTGCTTGCCCCAGAAGCCAGGGAGGAGCCATACCAGTTCCATAGTGACATGTGCAATCTTGGATATTAGACCTCTTTCAGACAGTCCAGGGTTCCCTTGCCCCCAAACCAGGAGGGCATACAAAAAGGCATTCTGCGAGTTTCAGGATTTCAGGTTCCAGACCAGCTGGCCCCTGGGCTTTCCCATCCCTGAAAGCCAAATGCTTCAGTTCACCTTACCCCTTCGTAGCAAAGGTCTGGTACCGGGAACCATCTCTGGAAAAGTAGCGGTCATAGCCTTTGCTAGCCGGGCCTCAGGTTACCCTTCCCCAGACAACGGTTTCTTTATGAACCGGATGCGAGAAAGCTGGTCCAGGGCGACCCCCTCTTTCAGGATACCAGAGCCCCCATTGCCCCCCAGCTGTTGACTCACCTAATAGGTATACTGCCTAGAGTCTGTTCCTCTGGCTGTGAAATACAGCTTTTCACTACAGCATTCTGGGTTGTCCTATTTGAGGCATTCCGGATAGGTGAATTGGTACAGATGTCGAGAACCGACATGTCACCTAGGGCCCTCCAAATTCAGGATGTGGGATGCGATGGCAGCGCTGTTACTCTCCACTTACGATGGTCAAAGACTGATCATAGAGGAAGAGGGCAGATGATAAAACATTACCCCTCTGCCTTCGCCATAATCTGTTTGGTCTGGGCCATAGGGGTGTACTTAAGTCAATGCCCCACGGGCCCCGGCTCATTGTTTAGGCATGAGGATGGAAGCTCCCTGACTTGATACCAGTTCAGGGATGTGCTCAGCATGTGCATGAGGGAGCTGGGCCTTCATTACACTTTGCACTCATTTAGAATTGGGGCCGCATCCACTGCGGCAGATATCGGGCTTCCCAACCAGCAGATACAGCGAATTGGAAGATGGCGATCCCGAGCCTTTAAACATCCATCCCCAGGAATTATAGTCGTACACTTGGGTGAGAACAATCTGCCAGGGGCAACGGGGCTCTGGTTGACTAAAAGGGCGAAATTTGATCTCAAGTTGGTTCACGAGCGTTTCCCAACAAGCATGGTGGTATGGTCTGACATGTTGCAGCAGAGGGTGTGGGCCAATGCCAACCACCCAGGGAGGGTAGACAGGGCTAGGAAGAGGGCCAACAATGAGATAGGTCACTGGCTGATAGCACGGGGGGAAGGGGGAAGACTATCGTGCACAAAGATATTCGTCACGATAAGGATGAATTGTACCGGACTGACGGGGTCCATCTGTCCGACGCGGGGTGTCATTTGTTCTTAGAGGTCCTAAAAACTAAGTTAGCCAAAGTGATTGGCAAGCGTAAGGAAGTGATGGTGAACCAGTCAAGCAAAGCTGGTGGTGGGATGAGCTAGGGGATTTACGAAGGATACACAGTCAAAGGTATAGGCAGAACAGAAACATCTCCCTAAGAGATGGGTAAGGCCATGCATAGCTGCATAGTGCGGTCCACTGTATGGCCATCCCAGGGGCGAGAGGCGAACGGCCAGACCCACTGGGCGGACAATGTGCCAAGCAGGGGGTCACGGTGCTCTCCCCCTTGTTTCACCCCTCAAAAGGGGCTAGGTTCGAACAACCTGCCCAACCCGGGGAGACCTGGAACCATGGCAGGGGGTAAACTAACGTTGGGGAGTTAGGTTAAGGAAGGTTCCACTCAGGTTTCAATCGAGGACATCCGGGACAGTTAGAATTGTGACAAGGACGCTCACCTGGATAGGATAGGGACATCCAGGTTCTTTACAAGCAGTTAAGTAATAGGACCCCAGGTTAAAGGGGGGAAGTGGGAGGGACTACCCCTTCCCCCTTTTGATATAAGTTAACCAATAAAGAGTGCGGCCGTTCTAGCCCACATCTGTGTCCTCGTCTTCTTCCTGGGGGTGGTGGTGGGAAGGGCGGTGTGCTGACAATGTGCCTTTGGTCCCCTTATGTGTCCTCTTGCTTGACCACATTAGGAAGAACAGAGATTTGAATTTTGCAGGAGTACACATGCTCATGGGAAGGTAGGGCATGCAGGAGTAGCCTGGCGCAGGATGAGGTAAGCATTACTCGACTGAGATGTTACCACGTAGTGAATTTCTCAGGTTCTCAGTACTCAGTAAAACCAAGCTGAATACTGTGATCCTAGCCTAAAACCAAACCGAATACCAAGTTTCAGCTCTAATGCCTTTATTACCGCAAGGCTAGATTGCTGCAGTGTGCTCTACGTGGGGCTGCCCTTGATGACTGTTCAGATGCTGCAGCTGGTGCAGAGCATGGCAGCCTGGCTCCTTTCAGGGATGGGTTGCCGTGAGCACAGTACACTAATGCTTTACAGTCTACACTGGCTTCTGATAACTTTCCAGACACAATTGAAGGTGCTGGTTTTGACCTTCAAAGTCCTAAATGGCCTGGGTCCCACGTAGCTGAAAGATGGCCTCTCCTGCTATGCTCCACTAGTCTGTGACCAATGCGGTTGGCCGGGACTCGGGAGCATTTTCTTGTGGGCATCACCTGCCAATCTTGTTCACCTCACAGGGGCCCACAGAAAGGAATTCTCAGTTGCTGCCCCAGTATTGTAGAACTCTCTTCTCCCATAAGCCTGTCAAACCCTGAGCATATTCCAGAGTCAGTGTTAAACTTTTCTTTTTGGCAAAGCATTTGGTAGGCGGGGATAGGGGTTGTGTGGGTGAGTTTAGGGGTGAGGGTGGGTTTTTTAAAAGGAATTTTATTGTATTTTGTGTTTTTAATGATGTAGGCAGCCCTGAACCTTGGGGGAAGGGTAGAGTAGAAATTTAAATAAATACATAAATAAAATAAATAAATAATTCTCCCTTGCCCTTCTCTGTTTAAAATGTTGCTATGAAAGTCAGTACTCTCTAATACCGATGATCCATAACACCCCATAACATTAGAGCATTCCGAAAGATTGCAGGTAACAGACAGGCTGGCAAGTTTCTATCTAAACTACTTAATCAAGCTCTAGTACTCAAAGTTCTGTGCCAGGGCAAGACTCATTGAAACTGAATGGGTCACTTAAGGTCATAGAAATAGGCATCATGGCATGAACAGAAAAATAAAAGAATTACATTTATTGGAGAATATATTTGTGTAATCAAGAATTTGAATGGACTTGTGCCTTTGGGTTAGTGGTTCTCCAAGTGGGAGGTTCCTCCTCCATCTCCTCCATGGAGGGTGTGGAATTTAACTGGAGATAGGGCAAAGGGATGTGAATGGAGTAAGGGATACAGCTGTCAAACCCCTAGCTCTACTCCATCAGAGCTAGGCCCTGTCCACTTCTGTAACAGGAATTCTGATTGGTGGTGCTTCTACCAATCAAAATTCGTGTTCCAGAAGAGGGTAGCTGGCAACATCTTGGAAATTGCTCCTACTTCAGCTTCTCTGAGCTGGGAGATTTAGGGTAGCAGCACTAGAGGTATGAGAGGGAGAAGGTATTTGCAGGATAGAAGTGGCAGGGGAAGGTGGGGGAGACAAGGACAAGATATATGTATTTGTGGTTGGGGCTGTTAGGTAATGTAGGCAAGAGAAAGGGGAGCATCATGTAAAATTTTTGAGAAGTTCTATAATTAATGATTTAATGCCAGTTTTATTGTTGCTTTTTACAGATGTTCATTCCATCTCTCCCCATTGGCATCTGAAACCTAGCAAATGAAATTATCTGCAGTAACCAACTGTTACAAATATCTGAGATGTCTTTTGCTGCACAGATTGCCCATATCACAAAATGCGGGCAGAGTTTCAGCTTAGAACCATTGGTAAAAGGTTTTAAAGTTTTGCCTTTGACAATTTCACAATAATGAGGAATCACCAAAAATATGTGAGAGAAGTAATACAAATAGCTCTGACTAAAGATTCTTCAAGCAACCGAGATTGGCCACTGTTGGAGTCAGGTGCTGGGCTCGATGGAGCATTGGTCTGACCCAGTATGGCATTTCTTATGTTCTTATTCAAAAGTACCTACACAGCTTTGTGACATTCCCACAATGGGGGACCCACTACAGCATGCAATTTTCCTGTCAGTAGGGATGAATCATTAGTTTCAATGAGAAAATACTATTCCATCTCTTGAAACGATATATTCCATGCAACCATACTCACCAGACCAATACATAAGTACTGGTAGGTCTCAGGGCTTGTATCCACTAGGGATAAAGGAGGTGTGGGTTTTGAAATAAATCTATCTTAGGGCTGAAGCAGAAATTCCATCTGTGTTCCATTTCTGTCATAACCAGATGTTTTGATAATTTCAACTGAAAATCGGAACGGATGAATTTCCATTCTGATTTCTGATTGGAACAATGTGTAGTTGGGTAGTGCATTTACAACATGGTTTTGTTGGAATTCCAATTGAAAACTTTTTTGATCAGGATTCCAATTGAAATTTTGCCAGCCATTTTATTTTCGTGGAACGGTGCCGTGAAAACAGAACCATTAGTTTGAACCAGCCCTATCTATCCCAGTGTATTGTCAAACATGACAGTACTGCTGGTGGCCACCCTTTGACCTGTGTGACCACCCATGGTGCTGTCACATCTGAATCGGCCTGCCAGATGTTTCCCCGGGCTGTGGTGGGTTTTAGCCCAGGTTGTAACTTGAACCCATCGCCGAGTCACAGCCTGGGCTAAACACTGTTGTGGCCCGGGAAAGCCATCTCCTGACCAGAGTGAAAAAATACTTCCTTTTATTTGTTTTAAATCTGCTACCAGTTAGTTTCATGGAGTGTCCCCTAGTTCTACTACTAGAGAGGGTAAATAAACATTCCCTATCTACTCATTCCACTCAAGATTTTATAAACCTCTGTCATATCTCTCACAGACCCCAGGCCAATGTCCTGGGGTCTGTGAGGGCCACGTGTTGTGAACTTGATCAGTGCCCATCCTGGTTAGTAAAAGCTTCCAGGGAGACGCTGGGGTCGGTGCTGGCGAGGGTAGTGAATGCGTCCTTGCATCAGGGGAGGTTGTCACCCTGCCTCAAGGAGGCTGTGGTGCGCCCCCTGCTGAAAAAACCATCTTTGGACATGGATGCGCTCACCAGTTACCGACCTGTCTCTAACCTTCCCTTTTTAGGGAAGGTTATTGAGCGGGCAGTGGTACTCCAGCTCCAGGTGCATCTGGACGGCATCGGCTTTCTAGACCCTTTTCAATCTGGGTTCCGCCCTGGCTATGGCACTGAGATGGCATTGGTGGCCTTGGTAGACGACCTCTGCCAGGAGATGGATGCAGGATGTTCAACATTTCTCATCCTGCTAGATCTCTCAGCTGCTTTTGATACCGTGGACCATGGGCTGCTGTTGAGGCGGTTGCGTGACCTGGGGGGTCTGGACGGGACCGTTCTTGAATGGTTCAGTTCATTCCTCTCGGGGAGAAGCCAGCGGGTGGTGTTGGGGGAGGAGACATAGTGCCCCCGCGCCTTATCGTGTGGCGTTCCGCAGGGTTCTATTCTGTCTCCGTTATTATTTAACGTATATATGCAGCCCTTGGGGGAGGTCGTGAGAGGGTTTGGGGTGCGGTATCACCAGTATGCTGATGTTATCAGCTGTACCTCTCCTTTTCAACTGACCCAGACCCTGCTGTCTCGTTGCTATCCCAATGCTTGGAGGCCGTGGCGGAATGGATGCGGCTGAGCAGACTGAAGCTCAACCCCGATAAGACGGAGGTGATGTTGGTGGGGAGAGCGAGGGAGGTAGTGGCCTCTCTGGTTGGGGGGGTTCGCCTTCCTATAGCTCAGCAGGTTCGGAGTCTGGGAGTGATATTGGACGCAGACCTTCATCTGGAGTGGCAGGTGGAGGCAGTCACTAAGGCTGCCTTTCGCCAGCTATATCTGGTTCGTAGGCTGCGTCCGTTTGTCTCCGGCCCGGCCCTGGCCACCCTCATCCATGCCTTCGTCACCTCGAGGCTGGACTATTGTAATGCGCTCTACGTGGGGCTTCCCTTGTTCCTGGTCCGGAGGCTGCAGCTGGAAGCTCGCCTCCTTACGGGGACAGGCCGTCGGGAGCATATTACACCTGTGCTCCGAGCTCTGCACTGGCTGCCGATAGCGTGCTGAGCCAGGTTCAAGGTGTTGTTGTTGATCTATAAAGCCCTATACGGTCTGGGCCCCTCATACCTCAGGGTACCGCCTCACCCTCCGCGCCCCAGGGCGGCTTCTGAGGTCTGCCGGGGGTGCCTTTTTGGAGCTCCCCCATGTTAAGCGGGGGGCCACAATGGAGAGGGCATTCTCGGTGGCCGGGCCGCGCCTTTGGAACTCCCTTCTGGAGGAAGCTCGCCTGGCCCCAAGCCTGTTGACATTCCGGCGATGTTGTAAAACCTGGCTGTTTGCCCAGACCTTTGGGGAGGGTGGGAGGGTGGGGTGAGGGGTTTTATCTCCCCCACCTAATCTATATATTGCTAACCCTGTTTTTTAAATACTTTTTGTATTGAGTGTTTTAAATTGTTTTTATTGTATTTTATTATTGTAAGCCGCTCCAGGCTGCATGGCAGGAGGGGCGGAATATAAATTTATTAAATAAATAAATAAAAATATCCTCTCTCAGTCTTCTCTTCTCCAAGCTGAAAAGCCCTAGCCTATCAATCAAGTCTTTCTTCGTACAGAAGCTGTTCCAAACACTTGATCATTTTTGTTGCCCTTCTCTGCACCTTTTCAAGTTCTACTTTATCTTTTTTGAGATGGGGTGACCAAGTCAAGTTTATTATAGCTGTTCACCATTACGAAAGTATTTCAGGTAAAACGTTACATAAAATAAGATAAAAATACAATGTAGTAAAAGAACATTCAAGTCGATACCAGTCAGTTTGTCATACAGCATAATCAGTCATTGTAGGATAGACTTCCTTTTGTAGTTGATTAAAAACAACGCCACTGCTTTCATAATTATTTGTTCACTCAAATTCAATAAGCCTGAGATTCTCTGAGAATCTGTGTCCCAGTGCTCCCCTTATAATATAAAATTAATCTAGGATGCTCTCAAATTAATCTAGGATGCTTTTCATAATATGGGCAGTGGAATAGTACATGAGTTAAAGATTCAACTTCTTCTAGATGACATGAACATAGCCTATTGCAATAATTTTGGTCCTGATGTCTACTACTAACAACTGCTGAGTCAAACAATTGGAACCGAGCAAGTGTCATCATTTTACTCAATTTGAAATCGTGCAATTGAATCAAAAAAGGTTCCATAGAGTAGGTTACCTTCATCGTAGGGTACCAAGGGGCTATAGTAATAATTCCAAGAGCTGACAACTCATCTTGTGTTACCATATCAAAGAGCCTCTGTTTTATTGCCAGCATAGCAAAAGACCTGAGCGTTCCATAGGTCTCTCTAGAGAATCCTGCTTGAGTAGGAATCTTACCAATTCCAGCCCACTACCAGAACTTCTTGCTTCCTGCATGCTGCAGCTGTTCAACCCAGCATTTATTCGCACGCTGTGTTGACTCCATTCTAGATATTTTATCCCAGTAAGAGAGTGCTCATATGTATCTTAGCTAGTACAGAAATTGGGAAGAGACCCATTTCGGCTTGGAGCATAATAAGTGGTGTAGCCATAGGGCCCCCCAAATTCCTTGGATAAATTTAGTTTGTACAACTTCCATCCCACTCGAGTAACAAAGGAAGCATACTTCCATACCATACAGAAGCTGTGCCAAGCTCTTGGCTTTAAAGACTTCAACAACTTACGGGACAGTTATAGATTTAGAAATCCTATTATCTAAGGATCCATGCCACTGAACATGATGCTTCGTTAATCAGATAATATCTATGTGCAGTCCAGATAGCAGTTGCAGAGAAAGTAGTTCTCAAATAGACATAATTGGACACCTGATCTATCTGATGTATTCCTAAGGACCATTTATATTGTCATTGCTTTTTTCCAAAGGAAATAACCTGAGATTTTTGTTGGTTTACCTTAAGATCATTTTCAATACAATAAGAATCCAATTGATGTAGGCATTGCTGAAGGCCCAGTTTTGTTTGTGACACAAGTATGATGTCATCTGTGTACAGAATAATATTTAATCACCTCTCCATGATTTTTGGTGGTGTGGAATTTACTTCTTCCATAATTGGGTGACCAGAATTCCACACAGTACTCAGGGTGCAGTCGCACTATTGATTTATATAGGGGCATTATGATGTTTTCAGTTTTATTCTCTATACCTTTCCAAATAATTCCTAACATTCTGTTTACATTTTTGACTGCCGCTGCACATTGAGCTGAGGGTTTCAATTTATTGTCCATAATGACTCCAAGCTCCTTTTCCTGAGTGGTTACTCCTAATTTCGAGCCCAGCATTGTGTACACATAGTTTGGATTATTATTCCTTATGTGCATCACTTTGCACTTGTCCACATTAAATTTAATCTGCCATTTAGATGCCCAGTCTGCTAGTCCCATAAGATCCTCTTGCAATTCTTCACAGTCTGCTCGTGTTTTAACTACCTTGAATAACTTTGTGTCATTTGCAAATTTGATCACCTCACTCTTTACTTCTTTTTCCATATCATTGATGAAGATATTAAACACTGGACCCAGTACAGAGCCCTGCGGAACTCTGCTATTTACTTCTTTCCATTGTGAAAACTGACCATTTAGTCCTACCCTTAGCTTCCTAGCCTTTAACCAATTACCAGTCCACAATAGGACACAGCGTCTTATCCCATGACTATTTAGTTTCTTCAAGAAAGTCTCATGAGGGACCTTTTTGGACACCTTCTGAAAATCCAGATAAACTGTATCAACTGGCTTGCCCTTATCCAGATGCTTATTTACTCCCTCAAAAAATTCCAGTAGATTAATGAGGCACAACTTCCCTTTGCTAAATCCATGTTGACTTTTCCTCATTATGCCAGGTTTATCAATATACCCAGTAATTCTGTTCTTAACAATCGTCTTCACCAGTTTGCCTAACACCAATGTGAGGCTCACCGGTCTGTAGTTACTAGGATCGCCTCTGCAGCCCTTTTTAAAGATCAGCATTACATTCGCTACCCTCCAATCCTCAGATACCATGATAGATTACAAATTACCATTAGCAGCACTGTGAATGATTGTGGCATAGATCAGTTTTGAAGGACTATGCTGTGGCTCTAATGGTGGCAAAGAAAGTTTTCTTCTCCACTAGCATAGTGTCTGCAAAGTTCCGGGTGGTGAGCGGCCTGGTTGATCTTGCCTTTCTCCAACAGGAAATGGAGTCATCTAATGCCCGCTTTGACATTTTTATTAATTACTTTGAAGAGAAGTTACTTGTATCACCAGTGCTCCGAAGTCTGCACTGGTTGCCTAATCCATTCTGGGCACAATTCAAGGTGCTGGTTTTGACCTTTAAAGCTCTAAATGGTCTGGGCCCTACATATCCGAGAGACAGCCTGTCCTACCATGTTCCATTGCAGCACCTGTGGTTGGCCAGGAACTCCCTCTTGCAGGTTCTATCTGCTACTCTTGTCCAAAGGAGGGGGGTGCGCAGGAGAGCATTCTCGGTCAATGTCCTCATTTTGTGGAACTCTCTTCCCGCAGAGGTTAATTTGAGCCTGAGCATCTTCTGGAGGCGGTGAAAGACTTTTTTGTTTAAAAAGCATTTGGCAGGTGGGGATAAGGCTTGATTGGGATGTTGTGGGTTTGTGTTGGGGGCAAGGTTTTGGGGGGCTAGGTGGTGGGCGTGGGTGGAGTTGGGGAGGGGTGAGAGGTTGTTGATGGTGGGGGTGTTATATGTTTTGATGTGTTGTTTTGTAAGCTGCCCTAAGCCATTTGGGAAGGGTGGGGTAAAAAAAATTTAAAATAATAAATGAATAAATAATTATATGTTACCTGTTACTCAGGAATGAGGCAGCTGATGACCTCTTATAAGTTCACACACTTAAGTATAAATGCATTCTACTGTATGCTGCACAAGGCGCAGAGCATAGGAGAGGACATAATTTATTTTTGGTTATATATAGATAATTCAATGACTGTGGCATTGTGCATCACTTTTAATGAGTTAGAACAAACAGGCCTAGTGTTCTCTATCCCTACAAAGCCTGGTTTTAGATCACACCAGATAAAATACATATTCTGATTTTAGTTCTTAGCACTGTAGCTGTGCACTTTTTCAAAATCCCACAGTGGGATTGAAATGACCCACAAATTGTGGCAAATTTCCCCCAATGTCTTTCAAATTGCACCAAAATTCATGGGAAAAGAGTCAGGAAATGTTTTTTCCTGGCTGGGGAGTGCAATTGAAGAAGGCTGATTGTCAGATTCCAGGGGTGGAGCCAGGGAGAGGGGAGGAGAAAAGGGGTGGTCAAGAGGGGAATCAGATGACTCCAGGGGCGGAGTCAGGGAAAGGGGAGGAGCGGCAGGTAGGACAGAGGGGGGACGGGGTGTAGGGAATCTGGGATGTCCCTTAGTACAAAACGGGGAAACCTCTCAGCCACTCTCAGATACCAAGGAGATAGGGTGTTCAGCATGTATACCAGCATTGCTGGTCTAAGAACGCCTATGGCTCATACCATAGGGACAGGGAACCAGAAGTAGGGGCCAGGGACCCAAGGGTAGGGGATGGGGAAACGAGGCCCGAGGAGAAAGGGCCTTGGTAATAAGCCAAGGCGAGGGGAGCCAAGGCGAGGGCAGCAAGGGCAAGGAGCAAGGGCAAGGAGCGAGGGAACCCTGAAGCAAGGGGAGGAGCGAGGGAACCCTGAAGCAAGGGAGTACACTGGAGGCACAGGGGAGCGAAGGAAACCCTAAGAGCAAGGAGGAGTGCGAGGGAAACCCTGAGGACGAGGAAGGGAGCAAGGGAAACCCTGAGGACGAGGAAGGGAGCAAGGGAAACCCGGGGAGTGAGGAGAACCCAGGGAGCGAGGGACAAGAATAAAGAGAACAACTAGAATGCAGAGACATCAGGCTACACAGAAACTAGGGGGCAACGATAGGAAGGAACAGGAAGACAGCAGACAATAGGGAACGAACAATAGGACATTGAGGGAACAACAGGGAGACAGACTAACATGAAGACAAGGCAGGGTGTGAGAGAAACAAACAACCTCCTCCCTGGTGTGGATGAACAAGGAAGGAGGGAACTAGGCAGAATCACACCAACCCACAAAGAACACACACCATCACAAAGGGAGGGGAAGGGGCCTCACAAGCTCAGAACACAAATGGGGGAAACAGTACACAGAAACTTACCACCACCAGACACTACTCACAACAAAGTTGCATATAGAGGAGAAAGAACAAGGTGAGTAGGCCAAGCACAAGTCCAAGAGGAAGTGACTTGAAACTCCACACCTGCCACCCCTCTCAGCAGTCCTAAATACTCCACAGAGCCAATCAGACCATGGCAGGACCCACCATCAGGTGTGTGTGGTGAGCAAGGCAGGAGAGAGAGGGAGGATGCCATGAACAGGGAGAGAGCCACCCTCTGCAGCACATCGTCAATAGTGCAGGCTGCAGAGAGTACCTCCTAGAAACCCCAAGGCCAGGGGTTCAAGGCCTGGCCATGACACTGATTTGCAGGTTCCCACAAAAAAGGTTTGTATTTTGAAGGTTACGCTCTCGACTATATATTTTTCTACCTTATACTGTGAGGGTTAATACTAAAAATTTAGTATGTGTGTCAGATGTTAACTGTCAACTGGTGTGAGTTAGTACACAGCACAGGTGTGTGTGTGTGTGTGTGTGTGTGTGTAGTACAATGCATCTGTATTGCATGATGTGACAGCTGATGAACAGCCGTGCTTGTTGTGTTACCTACAGCTTATCAATTCCCTCAAGTGTCAATTCTTAAACCATTGACATTTCAAAACACGGGTAGATGGCAACATGTTCCTTAATGCTTTAGTTACGAAGGGAGTTTCCTAAACGAGCTAATTGCTGAAAGTATTAGAATAAATTGCAGCATGTGTAGTCTCAACATGGTAACAGATTTTCGAGTATAAAAAAGAAAGAATATTTGCGCAAAGGTTCACTGAGGAAATAGCTGTAGAACAGGGGGGGAAAAGTTATCTATAGATAGACAGAGCTTTATTATCCTTTTGTTGAAGGTGGCTGCTAGGTTTTCAGAGTGTTACACAGCTGTCTGTGTAGCTCCATCTGAGTTGTGTCAGTGTCAACTTTTTCCCCGAGAAACATGTTCTACTGTACTTTAGGGTATCTTTTCCCTGCTCCTTCCATCCTCTCAAGGGCAACTGCTCTCTTTAGAACACTTGTACCTTCCCAAACTGGGCTGTATTAATTGCTTCAATGGAACTGTGATTTTTAATGTGACTTCCAATGTCAGTTCAAAGAAAGGTATCCCCTTAAAAGCAAACTAGCTCAGTATAGTGAAGGCCACTGGTCTCTTTCCTCTGAAACTAAAAGATGGGCTTACTTTTGAGATATCTTTAACGTTGACATGTAGAAATCTTAAGTAATTAAAATTTGGTGTACCATACATTAAAGTATAAGGCAGGGGTGGGCAAAGTTTCCATACCCAAGAGCTGCATGCTGAAGTTTTCATATCAGAGAGAGTCACAAGAAACATATGCTGACTGTGGCTTCTCCTGCTCCCAGGGATGGGGCAGTACAGCTTCCCCCAAGTTCCCCCTCACTCTGAGACAGTCTGGTGGGTTCAGGCAGCAGCAGGAGTGGGACAGGACATGCTCCTCTAGCTCTCAGGACCCCCATGAGGCTCCAGCAGCCAAAATGGCAGCTTGGCTTCTCCTGTGCCTGAGGGAGCTACATGGACAAGCCCCCCAGGCAGCCGGTCTGTCAAGAGCTGCAGTACAGATGCCTGAGAGCTGCATGTGGCACCTGAGCCTCCATTTGCCCAATGATGAGGCCTGATTCTGAGCTCACTTTAATGCAATGGAGATGCACCTTGTAAAGTTGGATATAGGACTGAAATTGGGCAACCTCCCTGACATCAGTGGACTGTGGCCTAATTTGGCTTCAGCCGTTCTGAAGTCTCCAGAGCTGAAGGACTGACTTCAACCAAATGAGCTTCAACAATTCCCGGTATGCCATGTGACTAGATATTTTTCCTTGGGTGGAGTGGGATATTTTCATATTGTTAAACTGCTGCTGCTTGTGCTTAATAGAATGGTTGTTAAGAACCAAAGTGTGAGAGACCTGGCTTGAGGTCTCTTAATAACCAGATAAAACTAGCCATCTCCAGTGATCCCTTCAAGTTGTCCTGGCATTACAGTGTCAAGAGAGATTAAATATACTGCCATTTTGGAGAGGAACTAGAAGAATCACAGCAAATCTAAGCTTGTCCACCCTGCCAATTAGACCCAAAATGTTGCTGGCAGGAGGAATTTAGAAGCAGTTTATAAAAAAGTTGTATTAGTAAATGATGTATCTTACTAACATAGGCCCTTTTTAAATGAGACTTGTTCATGCAACGCATGTCCACGCATGTCCACTGCATGGGCATGCATGGGTGTGTCTTGTTTGTACAGTGGCAGCGTGTGTGTGTGTGTGTGTGTGTGTGTGCACTCCCGCATAACACACATCCCCACCCATTGCCCTTGCATGGAGGAACTGGCAAAAACGCCGGTTGCTCCGTGTGGGGGCATGTGTGGGGATGCAGGGGGAGGGGAGGATGGGGGTACACCTGTGTGCCCCCCCCCCGCACTGCCGCCCTAGTGGCAAGTCCACGGACTGCCCCCACCCAGCCGGGGCCCATTTAAAAAGAGCCATAGAGTTGGAGTAAACAGAGTTGAGTTAATGTAGTCAGTATAACTACACAGACATAGAAAACAATACTAAATCCCTTATCCTGACTATTTTGCATGTTGATGTTTAGTGCACTGCTGATTCACAACAGAAAAGAGCAAGTTAGAGGTTTTCATCACAGCATGTTTGGAGATCTTATTCTTAACACAGGCATGAAACCAGATCTGCATGTATGATACGTGATCTTCACTGGCTGAGGTTAATCTCATGGCAGTGCTATGAGGTTTGGGAAAGGCACACACTGTAGAATTCTTTCAGCTAGATTATCTTTCACACTAATTCTCTTGCCTCTTTCAGTATTATCTAGGTGATCTGAAATTCTTAATTAAGTGAAGAGAAAGATGGTGATTGTGCAGTGGCAATTCTGTCACTTGGAATCCTGGTTTACCATACCTTATTTAGAAAAATGAACTCAAAGTCTAATAACTTTACCACTCCATATTATAGGATCAAAGCAGTCTCATCTTCTAGATGGTAGGTCCTCATACTGTTACACTATGCCTTCTAATAGGGGATCTAAACAACAACAGCAGCAGCAGCAGCATTTCATGGGAGATAGCCCTGGTTAGCTACAAGAAAAGCACTTTTCGAAGTACTTTTAAATATGGATTTTAGGTGGATTAGGATTTGTACTGGAGGCTGACTTGTGGGTCTCATTCACTACAGCCTGGTATGTAAGCCCTGCAGTAGTCACTTTAAATACATACTGGAGGGGCTTTTCAGTAATAACGGGTGTCTTTAGTAGAGGGACTGCTATTCTGCTACCAGCCTGTGCTTTGGGGTTGGGAGGTCCGAACCACTTGCAGTACTCCTGAATGATCCAGAGCACCGCAAGTGGAGCTGGCCTGGAGCAGGCAGAGCCTGCTCTGCCCCTGCTCTGCCCGGGTGGCCCACCTTTAAACTGACGGACCACCCAAGCTTGAGGAGGAGCAGAGCTGTGGGTGCACTCCATGTAAAAGCACCCAGTATGTTTGTACCATCCTTTTCTTTATGCCCCTTGTGCATGTATAAATAACAAAAACCTTTCAAAGTAGTTTTGGGAGGGTCTCTTTTTAAAATCTGTTTTATTTTATCCCCAGAGTAATTAAATATAGTGATCTAAAGTAATTATACCCTATCCATCTACTGTTTATAGTGTAAGAAGAGTTCCCAACTCATTGCCTCTTTTTTTTTTTCCCCAGAGAGGTGTTAGACCTTTGGCTGGAAGGTGTCATCTGTAGGGTGACAATGATTTACCTTATTTACTGATCTCTCCTTTAGCATACTGTTCCCTTACTGAGTCAGCTAAATGGGCGCCAGATATTGTTCTCCTACAGGAAGTCCTTCCTGGAATTCCACAGTAAACCAAAGAGCCGTTGTTCAGTGGGAAAATGTAAATAAGGTCAACTTTCCTTCAGAGCTCAAGAAATACACTTACCTCACTTGAGACCTCCTTCCCAGAAACCTAGAAGCCACCAACAATGCAGCCAGATTGCCCACATGCATTTGAATCACAGTCATTCCCTCACATTCCTGTTTTAGGCTGAGTTTAATGCTCAGATAGAGAGGGGAAGAAATGTTTGGTTTTTAGCAAGGATTTTTTTCAAGATCACTATTGATTTTTTAATCAAATTGCCTAGGGGCTCAAATTATTTGGGACCCCTATCCTATGATACTCAGAAGCTACAGCAAAGCCCAGCTTGATTAAATAACCTTTGCAAAGCAAAGTAGCAGTTTTTTTGTGCAAGGAACTTTATTGTTAAGCTTACTTAAATAAGCAAATATTCCTGGCAGGGTCCTAGTTAATGGCTTGGAAAATGCAAAACATCTCTGAGAAGAACACTTATAAGAGCCTTACTCAACATATATCTCTGACAACAGTTGGGAAGGCGTATTTTTAGGATATTAATAGACTCGTTTACCCCATTTGGTCTCAGTTTCCAGAAATGATTAATCTGAGAGCGCATTCACACATACAATAAAATGCTGCTTTTCCTAAATGCAATCAATTTCAAAATGCGCTTAAATAAACCCATGCAGTATTCACACTGAGGGTGAAAACAGACATGACGCTAACCACCCTTTAACCACCCTTGGTGGTTATTTATGCATGTTGCAGGGCTTCATAGGGCACCAATATAGCCCTGCAACATGCATAAATAACCACCAAGAGTGGTTAAAGGGTGGTTAGCGTCATGTCTGTTTTCACCCTGACATGACACTGACTAGTCTGACTCACAGGCTAGTCAGTATCATGCCAGTTACACAGCTCTCCGCTTCCCCGGCTCTCGGTCCGGAGAGGGGAGAGGAGCGGAGCGGAGAGCCCGGAAGCGGGGCGCTATGTAGCTGACATGACACTGGCTAGGAGCACCGACATTCTGACAAGAGGATTTATGCAGGTCATTTCAAATGTGCACTTGTAAAGGTAGCTTTTGGTTGCCCCTCAATGCACTGGAAAAACAAATGGAAGAACTGCTAAATAAGCGCATGGAGTCTTTCCCACATCATTCTAATATGCAGGGGAAAGAAAAAAGCGCTGATTTAATGTATGTGTGAATGTGCTCATTGTTCTTGATAAGCAGACAACACCGCAAGGACTGGAGAAGAAGAGATTTCTCCTAACATATTACCCAGGAAAGGTTACTGAGTGCGGCTCAGTTAGTCAAACATGTTCCCTTTTCATTCCTTTCAGGAAAATACCCTTTCATTTTTCTGTAGACAAATCTAGAAAAATCTCTAAGTGTATGCTTTTTAAGATCTTGCAATTACTGACAAATTACTGATTCATGTTAAAAGACATTAGGCTGAAAAAATTCCCTCAAAAAGCTTAGGCAAGTAAGAAGTGACAGAGCTGAAAAGTTGCCTAAGAATGTTTCAGAGCAACAAAGGATGTGATCTTAAGGCCTCTGGAGAGTACAGTTATTTTATTATACTGGATTCCTATTATCACTTTCATTTTTGTTCCAGGGAGATTTTCAACAACTTGAGCAATACATTGCAGCAACTTTGAGAAATATATTTTGGGGCCAACTTTCTTCATTTGTGTGGAAACAGCTTTAACTGAGACCTACATATACATTCAAAGGCAAAATGTAGCTTTTGGTACACATCTTTATGTAGCAGTATGCAGTGTGTAGCAATATGTATATTTATAAATGTAAGTATCCCAAAGTGACTGCCCTAGCTGCTCATTAACTTAGACGTTCCCTAGGTAGTTGGGGCATTTTAGCTGGAATCTATTGACGAGGGAGGGAGGGACATTTTGAGCTGTTTTTTCCCATGCATCCTAATAATACAGATATTTTCTATATTTCTGTCACTGAACTAACAAGCACATATAGGTGCTGTGAAACAACTGCTAGATCCCAGGTGAGATATAGTTTCAATTTTATGGTAAATTTCCTGTTTTATGGATTCCTTTTTGGAAGAAAAAAACACTCCTTGTGGTATTTTTGTGAAATTGCTCACTTGACTTTTCTTAAAACACATAAACTCTCGACTCTTCTATTAGCTATGTCACTATAATTTTTATTGCTTCCTTTAAAAATGGACTAAATACATTATTGCATTGAGTTTTATTATTTCCTTTTTGCAAACTGTAAATTATTGCTATTTTACTTGTTAAATAAATAAATAAATAAATAAATAAAATAATCACAGTCAGTTAATTACATAGCTTTTTCCTGGACATGAGAATGCATCTTATTTACAAAGATTCCCTCTCATCAGACAGTGGTTAAAATACATGTGTTGAATATTACGGTTTGAAGTGTGCAAGACGTTTGTGTTTTAATTCAAATTTTAGAGGGACAAACTCGTTTACATGAATTACTAGCTAGATTTTTAACAGGTTTCATAAATGGTGACAAATTGCATCTTTGTATTCAGCAAGAGTATGGTGTTACTTGGTGAAAATCACTACGTATGTTAAATCTTTGCAGCATGTGCTATAAATATTAAAAATGTGTGGGTATTAAATTACATGAGTTCAAACAACTCACAAGTTATCTGAAATACCTGTTCTGGTTCTACATTTTAGAAAAAAATTATTTCAAGACCGCCTTATTAAAACAAAACAGCAACAACAACAACAACCCAAACCTGTTATTTCTAAATGTGTGCATTGTCATAACCTTCTGTTACATCAAGGGTTAGGATGTAGGGGGATGCAATGTAATTTATTTATTATTATTTATTTATTTTTCATAATTTATAACCCGCACCCTCCTGCCCAATGGAAGCTCAGGGCAACAAACAAAAATCATAAAAGCATAAAGTACATAAAACACAATATAATATAAATATAAAAAATAAAATCTCAAAACCAGAGAGCACAATGGGCCTGAATAAATACCCTCCCTCCCCACCAAACCATCACCCACTACCCATCTCCCTCACCAAACGTCTGGTGAAACAGCCACGTTTTGCATTGTCTAAAAATGGAGGGGAGGTCCAGGGAAAGGTGAACCTCCAACAGGAGAGAGTTCCACAGCCTTGTCGTGGCCACCGAGAACGTCCTCTCAAATGTTGTCACCTGGGATACCTGGGGGATCTCCAAGAGGACGTTCCCGGCCAACCAAAGGGGTCGATCCAGGACACAAGGGATGAGGTGGTCCAGCAGGTAGGTGGGGCCCAGGCTGTATAGGCAGCCAGTGCAGAGAATGGAGCACTGGTGTTATGTGTTCATGGCAGTTCGTCCCCACCAGGAAGTGGGCTGTCGTATTCTGCACCAGCTGCAGTCTCTGGGTCAACACCAAGGGTAGACCCACGTAGAGTGCGTTGCAGTAGTCCAATCTTGAGGTGATGAATGCATGGATGATGGTGGCAAAATCGAAGCCTGCGATATATGGCCAAAAATGATGAACCAGGTGTAATTTACAAAACTCACTCCTTGCCACAGCTGCCACCTGGGCATCCAGCTGGAGCTGTGAATTGAGGAGTACACCCAGACTCAGAACCTGAGGGACCCCCCCTCACTGTTTCCCACCAACATCACCTCCGTCTTATCAGGATTCAGCTTCAGATGGTTTGTCCTCATCTAATCCTCCACCACAGTCAGGCACCGGGTAAATACTGGGACTGCAGGGCCTGGGACAGATGAAAGTGAGAGGTAAAGCTAGGTGTTATCAGCATATTGAAGCCACCGAACCTCAAACCCTCTCTGGATCTCACCCTAAGGTTGCATGTACATGTTGAATAGGAGGGGACAGAATGGATCCCTGCCAAACCCCACATGTGAGATTCTGGGGAGACGATGAACAGTTCCTGAACTTGGCCAGGAAATAGCTGAGCCATTCAAGAACAATTCCACCCACCCCGGCCCGGTTCCACGGGTGAGTCACCAACATCTTGTGGTCAACCATGTCAAAAGCTGCGGATATATCTAATAAAATCAAAAGAGTGGACTGACCTCAGTCCAAATCATGGAGCAGATTGTCGACCAAGGCCACAAGTGCAGTCTCACTGCTATAACCTGGACAAAAGCCAGACGGCGAAGGATCAAGGAAGCCAATGTGGTCCAGATGCCCCTGGAGCTGCTGGGTCACCACCTGTTCAATAATGTAGTGGAGCATCCCATTGTAGGTATAGAAGCATATAGAAATAGGGACTAACTAGGTATTTTTAAACATGATATCAACTGCCATGCTTTGAACCTGCCCAGGGTGAGGGCTCACACCCTGGGCAGGATCTGGGCCCACCGCTGAATAGACATGCTGGCGGCCAGGGCTGGGGAGGGGTTGGGGAGAGGACAGGGGCGACAGATGTGGTCCGCATGGCCTTGCACCCCCCCATGCTGCTGAGTGCAGCCCCACCTCCTACCTGACGGGTGGGTGTGAGGTCTCTGCATCCGCCTGGAAAAGCTCCGGCCACTGGCCGGAATTAGGTAGGGTAGGCCATCATACATGATGGCCTGCTGTACCCTGGTCCGGTGATGGCTTCCACGGACCGTGGCAGGGCTTAATCCATGTTGTGTGTTGGCAGGGAGCCCAGTGCACAACCTGGAGTTAATCCTGCCACGGTCTAGGGGAAACTCTGCTTCCTCCCGTGGTAACATCTGGCAGGTGGGACCACACGTGAAACTACCATGGGTGTCCACACTGGAGTCAAGCGTGGCCACCCGTGGTAGCGTCTTGTGTGAAAATACCCTAGGATGCTTTGGCATGGGCAGGGCATGGCATGAAACCTTTGTGTGTATAGTATAGTGGGGGGTATGCTATAGGCACAAAGGTAGGGCTATGGGCACGAAGTATAGAGCTAGGACATGATTGGTACAGTTCTCTCTGTTTTGTAGCAGGGTATTATCCATGGATTTAATGGGGGGGTGCTTACATGCTCAGTTCAGCCATTCAATGGCCTCAAGAGCATGGTGTCATTGGAGAGAGTCTAGGGGTAATTTCAGATATTACGAGATCACAGTCAACCACAGTGAACCACACTCAATCCCCCAGTGTGGCCAATGAGCCCTGAACATCTATTCAGTGGCATCCAGATGTTCACCACAGTCAATCATCGGTAGGAGCCAAGGCCAACCACTGTTCTGGTGCTCGAGACGGGAGCAGGTCCAGAACTGTGGTCAATGCAATCCCCACCAGGAAACGGCCAAAAGTAATGACTGAACGGTAACTGCCAGGTCGATCCCACAGAACGATCCCACGTCATGGCGAATGCATGCAGTGTTGCTGCCAGGCAACGGCCAACAAACGGAACAAGGAGGGATATTTAAAGGGCACACTGCAGCAGGGGAATGAGGTGGCGAGACAGGAAGAGAGAGTGGAGAGACAGGACAGCGATGGAGCACAAGGAGCAGCAGAGGAGCCGGAGCAACCCGCCCTACAGGGGGATACCGAACAGGGGATGGAGGCCCCCCGTAAATGGGTAAGGAGACCACAACAGCATGGCTGTGTGTGTGTGTGCAAGGGTAGTGGACTGCCACAGAGGAAGGGTGGGAGGGTGGGGACCGGGGGCAGGAATGACACAACCACAGCACCCAACCCCCCCCATGTCTACCCTACAGACCAGGAAACATGCCCAAGCCCCGGAACCCTCACAGGACACCAGCAGGGAGGAGGTGGAGGAGGAGGCAGTGGCACAGGAGCTGGAGGGCCCAGCACGGAGACGGAGGTACCAGAGAGGGGGACAGTGTGGAGTCCAGGAGACCCAGGACTTCATCAGGATCTGGGGGTCCCTGGAAAACCAGGTGGAGCTTGCAGTAAACAAGCAAAATGAGCACATGTTTCACCTGATACTGAGGAAAATGGGGGAGGCCAGATACCAGAGGTTGGCAGCACAATGTCGGTCCAAGGCCAAGGAGCTCAAGAGGGGCTAAAAGCACATAAAGGACAATAACCAGTGGTCTGGTCATGCAGCGCGGACCGCACCCTATTATGATGCTTTAGACAGGATCCTCCACATGAAGGGATCCATTTTGGCCCTCCCAGCTGGTAGGGAGCGCCGTTGCACAGGGCCGGACAGGAGAGGATGTCCCACCCCCCCCATGGCAGCACCAGGTGCACCCACAGACACCTCTGGACCCACACCTCAAGATGAATGGCCCGGGACCTCGAGGACCAGTAGGCCCCCGTCACGGTCAGGCATGGGGAGCCCAGTACCGCACTCGGGGTCAGGCTCTGACGATGACACGCTGGTCACCCTGAGCCACTCAAAGCAGAGTCCTATCGAGCAGCCAGCCACAGAGGGCTCGGAGACGGACATAGGAGGTAGGCACAGGGTGTGGAAGGCACAGGGGCCTGCACAGACCCAGCGAGGGAGCAGCGGAGGTACAACAGGCAGGGAACTATACCAACCAACCCCCTCCCCCCTTCCTTACCGCAGGAGTGACTGAGGGAGAGGAGGAGGCAACGGAGGGGGAACGGACACCGGGAGTGGTGGAACACGTGGCGGAAGGTAAGTGGAAGGGACGGGGCCCACGGGAGGCTGGGAGGGGGACAGGGGGTGGGCAGGACAGGGGGTTAGGTAGAGGGGAACCCCAGTGCCACACTCCCATGGCTGTTCCCACACAGGACCGCTACCACTGCCGTTGGAGGCCGAGGCAGAAGGGGAGCAGCACCAACAGCAGCAGCAGGTGATGTGAGGTGAGAGGGGGTGTGTGTGGACCAACAGGCCAGCAGAGGGTGGTGGCCCAAGGGGGAGATGATTGATCCACACACATGGCTCCCAGGGGACCCCAGGGACCGGTGGCCAGAGCTGGCAGGAAGAGCAGTGAGGTGACCATGAGGGAACAGGGAAGAGGTAGCGGGTCACAGGTGCATGGAGGGAGGGGACCTGACCACCCAAGGGGAAGGGGAAGGGATGGACAGACATCTCAGGCCCCACCCCAGCATTGTTCTGGGGGGGGGGTATGGGGACGGGGGACACACATGCAGCTACCGGCTGCCTGACCAAGCTAACCAAACCCGTATCCCACAGATCTGCTGCCCCAGCAGCTGGCCTGGCCTTGAGAATGACCAGTGCCAGCCGCCCAGAGGATGCGGGAGCACAGGGCACATGTGCACCGCTGGCGGGAGGACTTAGCAGAGGAGATAATGAGGACCAGTGTGGAGCAGGGGGAGGAGATGATCGCCTCCATTGATAGGATGGAGGCGGCCACTGGCAGGGCCGTGGATCAGGTGGAGGGATGGTACAAGCACCTCCTAGCCAAGATGTGGAAGGAGAGGCAGGTGCAGAGACAGGACCACACATGCCAGATGGAGGCGATACAGTGGTTGACGGATACCATCGACCGCTGGGTCGCTGAGCACTCCTGAAAGCTGGACCGATCCCTTGAGATCTGCATCTTGCTGTTGCTACATGCGGGTGCGATGAGTGCCTTCCTCATGGCAGCAGCACTCCCAACAGCTGGCCAAGCAGGTGCAGCAGCAGCAGGCAGTCCCAGACCCGTATCAGTCCCCAGCAGCGGCCACAGAGGAGAGCCAGGAGCCCACGCAGAGAGAGGAAGCACTGGAGGGGGACACCAGTGTGGGCGAAGGCGGCTCTCAGACTGCGGAGCAGCCCCCACGGTGATGGAGAGGTCACTCCAGGAAGCAGAAGGGGCCGGGGGGGCAGGGGTATGGGCATGGGGAATTAGGGCATGGGGATCACTGTAAATACAATAAAGACACCTTTATTCACTGTAACCATCAAGTCCATCGTTCATTGATACACACACCGGGGACCCCAAGCTCAGCGGCTGCGGCTTGGGCACTCGGGGTCCACCCCATGGAACCCGAGAGTCTCAGGCCTGGGCCAACCATGTTATGTGCCTCATAAGTACTGCTCAGATCTGCTTAGCATAACGGTACTCCCTGGGGTTCGCTACATTCACGTATGGTGGAATGGGGCCAGCTGGCCGCTGTGGCCTGGGATACCCAAGGGCCGCTCCATCAGTCTCACAGATGTTGTGTAACATGCAGCAGGCGCCGATTACCAGAGCGGAGGTCTCCACCAAGTAGTCCAGGTGCCCAGCCAGACACCTCCATCTCTGTTTGAGGACACCGAAGGCCCTCTCGACCACGGTCCTCGTGGTGCACAGCCGGGTGTTGTAGAGGGCCTCTATCTGGTTCCGGGCCACCGGATGGGCCTTCATGAACCAGCGGAGCAGTGGATAGGTCGGGTCCCCGATGATGCAGGGGGGCATCAACACCCCCTCAATCCAGGTCATCCGCATGTTGGCAAAGTTCCCCCGGTACATCCGTGTGAAGAGGTGGGAGATGGCGAGGATCCGGGCCTCATGGCTGCAGCCGGAGTGGCCAGTGAAGTTGTCAGTGAACCGGGGTCAGTGAACTGGCCCCGGTGATCGACAACGGCCTGGAGCTGCAACGAGTGGTAACCATGCCTGTTGACGCATTCGTCCGCATCATTGGGGGGGGCATGGAGGCTCTCCACATGAGTGCCATTGATTTTGCCCAGGCAGTTGGGGAACCTGGTAGCCTTGAAGTTGGCCATCACAGCCCCCTGATCCACAAGCTGGATCACGCGGTCAAGGAGGACCGCCTCCACAGCCTCACAGAAGTTGCAGATGATGCCGGTGATGGTTGTGAGGCTCACTCCAAAGTGTTGAGCCATGGAATGGCAGGAATCTAGGGTGGCCAGGGCCCAGACAGCTATGCCCACCCACTGGGTGACTGGGATACGTGAGCACATGGGGGTAGGCAGCCACTCCAGCCAGGGCCGCAGAAGCTCTGCCAGTCGCAGGAGGGTACGCCGATCTATCTGGAAGTGTACCCTCCAAGCAGCATCGTCCCATCATGTCAGGGCCCCCTCCCACCATTGCTGGGCCCTGGGCACGGTCCAGAGGCACCTGTCGATGGGCATAACGAGCCTGACAGCACTGAATAGGGCCGCCCTCCTCCAGTAGTGGCATGCAGCTGCTTGCCTGAGGGCAGTCGGATGTGTGAGTGCAATCAGCAGGGCCCTGCAGTATGTCCCAGAGAGCTGGAGCACCATGCACATGGCCTCAATGCGGCGGCGCCCATGGTGGGCGAGCAGGCTGGTTGCAGAGAACCGGGCCAGGCATTCACGCACCTCAGTGTACATCTCGAGCAGCTCCATGGTGACCCTCTGGAGCTCGGTGTGCTGGCGATACCACTCAACTATGATCTCCAGTAGGAGCCAGCAGGCACCCTGCTGGTTCACATCCATGTCAGGTACCTGCGAGGGCCTTAGCTGGTACGTGCTCCAGGCGAGCAGGCTGGTTGCAGAGAACCGGGCCAGGCATTCACGCACCTCAGTGTACATCTCGAGCAGCTCCGTGGTGACCCTCTGGAGCTCGGTGTGCTGGCGATACCACTCAACTATGATCTCCAGTAGGAGCCAGCAGGCACCCCGCTGGTTCACATCCACATCAGGTACCTGCGAGGGCCTTAGCTGGTAGGTGCCCCAGGAGCACCGGGCGGTGCCAGGCACACTGCTTGGAGGCACTCTCGTGCCGCTGTGCTGCAGGTTGTGGCTCGCTATAAGGGGCCTGGGGCCAGCACATGTCCACGGGCCAACGGCTGTCTGTTGGGCACTGTACCCAGGTGCTGCACCAATTGGTTGTGGGCTATGTGTTATCGGGTGCTTCTGGTGGCACGGGGCCTCTCACCCATACCAGGAGGCTCTGCCTTTAGGTCCTGTGCCCCCTGGTGCTGGTCGCTACCGCCTAGCGGGGTGTTGGGTGCTTGGGTGCATGGGAGGGGGGAGTGCTGTGCCCCTGGCATGTAGGTGGCATAACGGGGCTGTGGAGGGTGAATGAACATGGCGTGCGTACCACTGCTCTCTGTGCATAGGCCATCTCTGGCCTTGGGTTCCTGAAGCTGTGCTGTGTCCGTCCCTCACACATCGCTTCCCTGCCTTCCCATTGTGCTGCCCTTACCCTTATCACATGACCTTGGAGCTCCCCTGGTTGCCTCCCCTGCCTACCATGGTTTGAGGGGCCCCACTGTCCTTGAATCTCAGACCATCTGCAAGCTTCACCATGGCCAATGCTGCTGCATCAGAGCTCCCTCTCAGCGGTTCCGCAGCCGGTCTGCATTGCTGGACCTACAGGGAGACCATGGCTCTAGCTGACCTGTGGCATTCCCCTGGAGTTCAACTGTTCCTTGCCTCTCCATCTACCCTCCCAGATGCCTATCGGTGTCTGAGCTTCGGCTTCTGCTGCTTTGGATATGTGGCTACCGCTTGCGACTGCCGGCTCCATGCTGTGGAGCTGGGCCTCTGTCCCTTTCCGGATGGGTGCATTCCAGAGCTGAGGGGGTTGCTAGTGTCTTGGTCTGCTCCTGAGATGGTGTCAGCTCTCTCTGTGCCTTGTCCGGCTTCCAGAGCTGTCTAGCAGAGGGCGGCCCTGCCCTGGCTGTGTCCTACTTCTGCTGCATCTTAGGGGCCTGTGGCTGTGGCTACCAACATTCCCATGGGCAGTATTACTGCCTGTTGGAGCTCGGTCAGCTTTCATGGCCCCCTGCTGCTGACTATGCCTTGCCCAATCCCACCGGACCCGAGCTGTTAGCGCTGTCTGAGGTGTGGTCCCGTGCCGATGTTCAGGTTGGGCTCACCGGTCCCGATCCTTTTGAGGTCTACTATCTTATTGCCCACCACATGGCACGAATGGGCTATCACCGGGGCATGTTGCAGTGGCCCCACTATGTTCATCTGTTGGGCCACCCCGTCCCACCCCCCTTCATGACCCCGTGCAGCTGACTGTAGGTCCCCCCATGGTCATCTGTGTCCCGACTATCGCCTCCGCTGGGTGCTCCCTGTACCTTCCTGGAACTTCCATTCTGTGACCTGCTACATCATTCCCATTGTGGACCTGCTGCTGTCCTGGATTCATCTGCCCCCCCCCCCCCCATTCTGCTCAGCTGTGCCAGATTGCCTTCACCCTGGGGCCGTCTGTGTGGCACTGCTATACTATCTGTACCCTTGGGGCTTGTTTCTGTGACCTTCCCCCTGGTCAGCTGTTAGCTGCTATCCAACACCTGTACTGGGGATCCCCGTGGACCTTTGCAACCCTTGCTCAGCTGGCTCCCTGCCAGTGTCAATGATTAGCCCCCACCCCAACCCCTGTGATGCCTCAGTGACTGTTTGTGACTGGGGTTCCCTTGCTCCCACCACCTGACATCCTGGTTTTGGGGGGGGGGGGCACCATCAGCTGTCCGCAACTTGGGGCTTGCTTCCTTTGCTGGCTGTGCAGTACCATCTGGGACTGGTTGTCTTGCTGTTGGGACCTGCCTCTGCCCTCCCCACTGTCTTCCTTGGATTGGTGGTGTGTCCCCTGTGACCCTGCTCTGTCACCATGTGGACCCCCCTCTGTACAGCGGACTGTGTTGCTGTTCGGTGCCTCCAGGTGCCTGTGTTGTCCCTGGGGTGTTGGGTTCCTGCTCCCGTGTCTTGCTCTGTTCTGCCCCCCTCCTGTTTTTTTGCCCATTGTTGACCTCAGCCCCCCCACTCCCGTGTCCTTGCCTCTGTCTCTTGGGCTGCCCGGTGTGGTATTCCCCACCCCCCTTGTGTGCCCCTGGGTGCCTCTCCCTTGCTCCCTTTCCCATTTGGCTGTGTGTGTGCTCACTAGCGTGTGTGTGGTTTGTGTTCAGCTCTGTCCGTGGCTTCCTTCTCCCTGTTGTGTGTGTGCGACTCGGCCATTCACGTCCCTCCTCCCCCTCCCTTCCCATTTCCCTCACATGGGCGGTGCCTTGTGGCATTTTTGGCTTCCTTTGCCCTTGGTTGGCCATGTCTGTGTCCCGCCCCACCCTGGTGGCTTCTGGGGGTTCTTACCACGGTCCGGGATCAGTGTCATGTCTGTTGTGTTATCCCGGAAAGTGGCCTGGCTGTCTGTTTCCTTGCCGTGGTCCCACTCCCGTCATATCTGTTTGGGGCCTGTCGGAACCATGGGTCGGGGTTGGATGGCTAGCCACGGCTGGGAATCCACTGTGGCGATCCGGGAGTGCGTAACATTTGAAATGACCCTAGGTTTCCATACTCTAATGTAGAGCTGTGCATGGGGCCAAGTATATGTATTTGTATCCATATTTGTATTTTGGTATTTGAGTTTATTTGTGTTTTTAGCTGCATTCACTGGCTGTTTTTACATGGACCCCACCCCACCCCCGGTGTTTGGGTGGGTGCGTCCGTGTAAACGGCCAGCACTGGGTGGGTGGATGGGTGGATTGGTGTCTGCTTGGTGTTCATCCATGTGAACACCGAGCATGATGGGTCGGGGTGTGTGCACGCTCCTGCGCCACCAATGAAGAAAACACAGCGAACATGGGGCCCTGCATACTTTTTAAATTTTTTTTAGTACAGAGTGCAGTGAGGCTCTGCCAGTTTGACAGGCCTATAAGGAGAGAAAATGCAGTTAAAACTGCTGCCACGTCTGCTACCAATTTATAAAGGAGGACACTGGTTTAGGGTGGGTGGAGTATACAGCTGGCTTGGTGGAGAGGTTGTTAGTTTGGGGAGGGTGGAATGGGGCAGAGGTGTGGCTCAGAGGGAGTATCTGGCTTGGGAAGGAAGAAAAGGGAAATGGGTCTGGTTCAGATTTGGGGCTCTGAGCTGGATATATGCTGAAGTTTCTGGGGTCCAGTTTGAGACCTTGGATTCCACATTTTTGGGGAAATTTGGGGTTCATTCAGAACTCTATTATATAGCCCAAGTATTTGTGTTTCGAACATGGAAGCCAGAAAAAGCCTTTTGTGTTTACTTGTGTTTTACCAAAACCAAATGCACAGCCCTACTCTAATGCTCTCCCTTGAAGTAATGCAGTGCAAGGTGTATAGATATATGCAAATAGATATGCAAAGACACATGCCCCTTATATCTCCCCTACAAGTCACCTACGGAAGAGATACATCATCATAACTCAGAACAGGGTCATATTGTACAAGGTGCTGTAAAAACACATAGTAAGATAGTGTCCCTCCCTTGGAAAGCACACGATCTAAATAGAAAAATCCGGAAACAACCACTCTAAAACCATCCTACCTGAGCAGAGTTTTCACTGGAAGTGCTGCTGGAGACTGAGGTTCTCATTGATTGGAAGGTGCTCAGATACTACACTGATACTACACTACAGCACTGTAACTACAGTGATGGGCAGCAGTGTCAGACAGACAGACAGATGAATGAATGGACAAGACAGGGAGAGAGTGGGGAGAGAGGAAGTATTATTATCTACATATTGCAGATGGGGAAGTAAGGCAGTATTGTCTCTGAGACAATAAGAGGGTTGCCTGAGATTACATAGGTCGCCTGTGTCAGAAACTGATACTGCACCCAAATCTAAGGAGTGCCTTGAGTGCCTTGATAAGGCCCTCCAAATTAAACAACAGGAGGGCGGCTGTACAGGTAAAAAAAAACCACTCATTATTAATACCAGGTTCTCTTTATATCTAGCCAGGGACCAGTGGCATCTCCTAAACAGATGCTATATAGTCCATACTACTGTTTCACACTATATATTTTAAAAAAATTACTTTTAGCCTGGTTTCCTACGGAAGGAGATGCAATCATGTTATCTGTATACGATTCGATGCCTGTCCTTAATAGTTTTTGTTGCCGTACCCTGGAAGAAGACAAGCTCACTCGTATATGGAATTTAAAGGCTGCACTCTTTATTCCAGTTCCAATTGGTTATCTAGGGAAGGGGATTTCCCTCTCCTGGGTCCAGTGATACAACATTAACCAAGCAATTAAGGGCAGCCTGATGTACGCTCATGTTCCACCCTTGTCCATTGTATATGACTTCGGTCACATTTCCCCCAGTGACCAGGCTGGTTGGAAGGCATTGGTATTAACCCAAACAACTAAGGGCAGCCTGATGTACACTCATGTACTGCCCACTTTTAATCTATAGGACTTAGGTCACTTTTCCTCCAGCCACCAGGGCGGAAGGCATTGGTATTCACGAGTGACTTTGAAGCAGGAGAGAAGGCCTGGCCCATTCCGGACCGTCCTTGTCCTCGGGTGCAGTGCTTGACCCTCCCCCCTGGGCTATTGTGTGGAACCTGGTCGACCTTGCTCTTGATTCCCACAGCCCATCTTATAAGGAGATGACTTCACAACTGTTCAGCTATTAAAACATGTACCAACTCACTGAACCCCTGCCACAGCAAACCCCCAGCTTATACTTGGCTGGTTTCGCACCCCATCCCAGACACCTGGCTTGATTTGTCCCTTTGTACCACAAGGTATAGTTAACATCCCTTTTTCGACAAATGGAGGCCAACGTCACCAAAATAACTCTCAGCAAGCCAAAAACAAATTTAGTTATGTCTTCTGCACTCTCCTGTCCCCATGGGGGATTACTAATCTGTGCTGAATGTCATTCAGGTCATAATGACCTTGCTCATGGAGGTGGCATCACACCAAACTACTGTCTCCAGCATGTGCTTCCAATTGGACCATTTGAGCAACAGGCACCACACTGTTACACATTGCTAGTCAACCGAGGCAATGTGTAGCAGTGGCATAATTTCCACCCATTGCATGCTTTCCTTAGCTATTGCTTGATTTATGTCAAGGCACTTCACTCCTACTCTAAACCTAGATGGGATCGACATACTGCCCAGTGGATGATGCAGTGGCCCACTTTCCATATACCCCTTATGAGGCCACTTTGCTGCCAGCTCTGGAACAAACTGAACAAAAACAATGTAAGGACCAACCAATGTCAAGTGCTTGACTCAAGGGAGCTATGGAATGCTGTCTCAAATGGGGTAGTTTCATATCTATCCCAGAAAACCTAGGTGGAGCTTCTCATATATCTGCAGCCATAATCGGGGGGGGGGGCATGAAAAGTTTGGAACTGATCCACCTCCCCCAGTCTCATGTCCAGTTTTCAACCATGTCTGCCAGAGCTGACGGCTTACTGGGGTTAATGACAACCTGGGTCTCTTCAGTTAGAGAAGAAAAGACTGAGAGGGGACATGGTAGAGGTTTATAAAATCTTGAGTGGTGTGGAACAAGTAGATAGGGAATGGTTAATTACCCTCTCAAATAGTACTAGTACTAGGGGGCACTAGCTGCCGGCAGATTTAAAACAAATAAAAGGAAGTACTTTTTCACTCAGTGCATAATTAATTTATGTAATTTGTTGCTGGAGGACGTTGTCAAGGCCAGTAGTATAGCTGGGTTTAAAACAGCACTGGATACGTTTTTGGAGAGTAGGTCCATTAATGGCTATTAACCAAGTAGCTTTTGGGATGAACTTCTTACTGTCGGGAATTGGGAGTGAACAATGCAGAATGGATTGCCCATTGTGACTGTTAGTTCTTCTCCCATGCGATTGAGATTGACCACTGTCGGAGGACAGGTTACTGGGCTTGAGGGACCATTGGTCTGACTCAGTATGGCACTACTTATGCTCTTATGTTCTTAAATCTCAGCCCCGCTGCCACCTGAAATCTTGGAAATCTGCAAGGGCCTGCTTTTAGGCCATCCCTTTGCTGTTGTCCAGTTAAACCTGCACTGTCTGCTACACCTAATTGTTCACATGGCCAGGTCCTTTAGCATCCTTTTAAGTTCTTGCTGCCTCTTATTGCCAACATGCAGCAACGATCCCTCTGAGGTGTGAGAGGGGATCACCTATGTCATAGTCAGTTCCAAGGACACCTATGGATAAAAATCATACGTTAATTTTTAGACACTGCCATGCAACAAAGCCGTGATGAGTCGCCTGACACTGATGGAATTTGACAACATTGCATTTATGGGATGAGAAAATGCCAGGTTATTGGCCCAGAAAAGCTTACTTGATTCACCAGTACCTCCCCGCTATGGATGGATTGCTAAGATCAAGGCGGGAATTTAGTAAAATGTATGCCCCTCAGTTACTATGGTCTACCCCCAAGCTGTGGACCATCACAAGGACTTTTTTCTTCTCTCCCATTTTCCATTGTGACTCAGTTGCAGTAGTGAGGAAGGCTACACGTGCCTTTGTCATAGGTCCGAGATAGGAAGGCCTAGCCAGTGCCAATGCCTGGCACATACGATTCTAGCTTTACGGCATGAAACAAAGCTGTGTCAGTGTAATGTTCCTGGCAGCCATGCAGTTAGTCCATTGCTGGGTGCAAAAATCATGCAGCTTCATTTGTATGATGAAATGCAAGGCACTTTGCTCCCACTGTAAACCCTTGTCACAAGGGAGGTGGAATAACAACCTGACCATATCTCACTCTACCCTAAAAAATGTTAATGAGATGGCTTGGCCAATGTTTTTTTAAAGACTATTATTATTATTTTGATCTGAACCAGCAAGGGAAGGAGCAAACCATCCCCCCCCCCCCCCCCCCCCCC
>QEPC01006430.1:1629006-1640026 GCA_003113815.1 Sphenodon punctatus | reverse complement strand
CCCCCCCCCCCCCCCCCCCAATTCTGGAAACTAGCCCTGGGTCCGAAATATACTACGTGGCCAAAGGGGGTGTTTCAGAATGTGACTGCTATTGTGCCACCACTAATCCTTTTGAAATCTGGTGTGCCCGCCTCCTGCCCCCACTCCCCCGGTTAAACTGCCAACATTTCACTATTTCCAGCACCAAAGCCGCTGTCTGATTTGGGTGCATTGGAGGCATTGCTCATACCATACCACCCAAGCCTTGGATGTAGGATGTCGCAGCATAGGCCTGGGTAATGGATGCATACTTTCTAAAAAACTAGGATAACCCCCTCCATATTAAGTGTACCGTGGATCAGTTGGCCAAGTTGTGGTCTTCCTCCAACCTTTAAATGTACTATTTCTCCTAATTTTCTCTGGGGTGCTGGAATCTCTTTCCCTCATCAATTGAAGGAGATGGGCCTTAATCGAGGTGGAGACATCAGCATATCCCCATGCCAGGAAGGGGGAGGGGGTGGGCAGATTTCTCCATTGGGTGCCCTCTGGCAGGAATGGGACTGTGCCACAGTGCCTAAGAACGGGGGAGAGGGGGCTACAACTGCCTCACCTCCTGACTGCCCCCAGGTGCTCTATCAGTCCAGGGGAAGCAAGAAGTTGAGCCTGGACACAGGAAACGAAGGGGGTGAGGAGTAAGGGTGGGGGTCAGACACCCTCCAGTTTTTGCACCCAGCTGCTACCACCACTGCAGCTGTCGTCACTGCCACACACATGCGGTCTGACCTCCCCGCCCCCTCCATTCTTACCTCAGTGTCCTGCATCAGAAGGGGACTGGTGTGAGCAGGCTGGACCTACTTGTGCTTGGATCTCCTCCAACTCTGTGGGCCAACTGCTGCCTGGGCCCAGTGGTGTCCATGACACCTGAAAGTCTCATGCGACTCAGTTCACACCCAAACTGTTGCCCATTATAATCCTCTCTGCAGTGGACCACTGCACAGTGCGGCCTTTCCATGGCTTGTCCCCTTCCTTTAATGGGTGTCGACAAAGCCCCTCCCTGCCCCCGCGGCACTGCCTGAGGTAGGCAAGGGACAAAGGCAATTGGTCCCATGGGCTGATTTCTATCAAATTTGGTAGAGGGGCAGAAGGCCCAAAGATAAGTAGGGAGTATCTGGAGGGCATAAAACCCCGCCAACTTACATTGAGCATTGCCTCCATTGGGTTTCATTAGTTGAGATGCTTGTGGTATGAAATCTCTTGTTACTTTGAAAACCATTAAAAATAAATTGGACACTGCACCTTTAGGAGAAATATTGCCCTATTAACTGGAAGTCAGGCAGAAGTACTTTTTTGATAAATGATCTGCCAAAGCTGATCATTGTTGATATACCCTGCAATCTTGCAATAAAAACCTCCGTAGATACTACCAAATAACATTTGTCTAATTGTGTGTGTGCGTGTGTGCTTGCAAATGATTGTGGGTATGTGCATGCTAGCTGTATCATGTTTTTTGCTATCACAGAACATTAATAAATTAGACACATTCAGTTAAATTATTACACCTTTCTAGGTTTTTATGGATGGCCTATGAACAGGAATAGGAAATTACTGTTGAGGCTTGTGTCAATCAAAGACATTACTAGAAAAAGTAAATATCTACCTTAATCCCCACAGAGGAAAGAAATTAAAATATTTTCTGATTTGTAGTCTGCCTTTGATCATAGAATGAGTGCCATACAAATGCTGTAGCAATGGCCAAATATGGTGCATAAAAGCTTTATTTAAAAATGGAAAACTGAAACGCACCAATAAATAGAATAAGAATAAGAGTATTGTGTCCTTAGGCAGCTACCTAGAACAGGGATTCCCAAACACTGGGTTAGTGGGCCATTGACTCAGAATTTCTCATCGACCACCCTACAGCTGTCAAAGATGGCCACAGTCTGGCTCAGCTAATTGCTGCGTGGCTACAACTGGACAAAGTGGGTGTCTTTGGTTCCCTCTGCAGCTCTCTCCAGGAGAAGGGGGATATCAGAGTCTAATCATAATGTGCTACTTGCAGATAATGCAGCTCCAGTAACAGTCTCGGTGCCAGAGGAGACCCAGTTCCAAATAAGAAACAGCTGCAGGTAGGGAACTGTTTTGTTATCCTCTCTAAAAATACTAGACCTAGGGAACACTATGAAATTAGCTGTCAGCAGGTTTAAAACAAATAAAAGGAAACTCTCATTTCTCAATGTACAATTAACTTGTTGCTAGAGAATGTTTTGAGGGCCAATAGCATAACTGGATTTAAATAAGTACTGGATACGTTTTTAAAAGGTAGTTCCATTAATGGCTATTAGTGATGTTGGACGTAGGACACAAACTCTGATTGTTGGGAGCTGAGAGTAGATAGGAGGAAGAGGATCATTCAACTCCACTATGCTTTGTTGTGCACTTCTCTGAAATGACTGAACCTGGCCAGGATGCAGGATGCTGGGCTGGATAGATTATTGGTCTGACTCAGTGAGGCACTTTGTTCTTATGTTCTTCTGACCACTTGCCATGGCATAGCGGATCACCAACGATCTACCAGACACAGCTTGGAAACCACTGAATTATGGTGTACTATCAATGTGCAGCTTACATTTTACTATAGGAGCCAAAAGATTTATGGTCATCTTGGAGAATCTTATTTTGGCAATGATGCAAACTTATGATATTTCTGTGATATTGAAGGTCTCTGTAGTTCATAAAACTTTACCTTCTGGGGTCATGTGAGCACAAGAAAAGATTGTACTTTCATTCTGAAAGTTTTCATTTTTAAAGAGTAAGTTTCTTTGTCATAATGGTTGCAAACAAGTAGCTTCAGTATTCAAAGTAGCTAACAAAAACAGAAGGTAGATGAAAGAAACCCCAAACGACTACTTTTTTTAGAAAAATATTAGGATTTCAAAAGTAATCTCATTACCTTAAAGAGATCTGACTCAAAATATTTACATGCTTGACATAGACATACTGCTTTTCCTGAATTATGAACTGGTTCTTTCTTTAGGTGTTTGATGTAACTTTTCTGTTCTATACACAGCATTTAATTAATTTAAGTCAAAGGCCTTTTTTACACGGACGTCACCCACTCACGAACACCCATAAACACCCATTGGATGGCTGTGAGAGAGTCCGTGTAAAAGTCCATGAGTGGGTGTGTGTGTGTTCCCAACCCACCCACCAACACCCACAGAGGGGCTGGGAAGGAGCCGGCATGCTCCGTGGTTAGAGATGGGTGTTCAACACCCACCCATTCGTGTAAAAACCAAAACACCCACACCCATGGGGATGGGTCCGCCGATACCAGCAAGAGATGGCTAGAGAGGCCGTACAGGTGCCCCCAAGCAGACACATCCACCGGGGAAGACACCGGTCTCCTGGTTGGGAGCCCTTAAAGGAGAACTGAAACATGACATGGGTGGGCTGGTTCCCAAGATGTCTAGAAGGAAGGCAGCAGACAAAACAAAGAGAACCAGCACCACAACATGCACGGGTCAGGCCAGGGCAAGCAAAGGGACCCCGGGACACCCAGGGGAGGGGGGCCCAGCCCAATGGCATGGGGAGGGGGGAGGTAAAACAGCTAATCACAGCACACCTCTCCCATCACAGGGACGAGGGCATACCACAGCGCTGGCTCTGCCCTCAGCCCCACAGCTCACCACAGCCATGGGGCACAGGGATGGAAGCACCACGACAGTGAGGTAAAAGCGAGGGTACCCCAAAAACCAAGGAAGGGGGCCCCCGCATGCCAATACCGGGAACCATCCCGAGGGAACACAGGGCGGCCAGTTGACAACTAACTGTTACCCTCCCACCCCCAGGAGAGCACCCAGACACAGGAGCAGCATACCACCGGGGAGACAGCTGAGGAGGACCTCCGTGACAGTCAGGTAGCCCAGTGATGCCCCCAGGGGGGAAAGGGGAGGGAACACCCAACTGGTCCATAAGGGGGGATGTGGAACCTATGCTAACCCCCATGCAATGCCCCTTACAGGAGATGACCAGCTCCACTGTCACCACAGCCACCAGGCAGGCCCCAAGCCGCCAAGCTGGAAGACCCCCCCACATGTGGTACCCAAAAGGGGAGCCCTGGTCAAGGCAGGAGACCTGGGACTTCATATGTGTGTGGGGGGCCGAAAAGGTCCAGCACGACCTGGTGCATAGCTACAAGGCCAGACAGGTCTACGAAGCCATCGTCAAGGAGATGCAGTGGCAGGGGTACAATAGGGATGTGACCCTGTGCATGCAGCAGGCAGAGGACTTGAGTCCGTATATAATTATATCAAGGACATCAATCTCAAGTCCGGCCGTGCCATGTACACAATGGAGTTCCATGACGAGCTGGACCGATTCCTCTGCATGGACAGGGACATCATTGCCTCCCGCATACACGGCACTGCCTTCGCCAGGGACAGAAAGAGGGTGAAAACAACACCACCCTGCCTGATCCCCCCAGAGAAGGGGGAGAATGCTTCCCCTGGTGAGGCCAGCCAGGATGCGGGAGGGGACTGCCCGGTCACACATGGGGAGGCGGCGGCTCGGGAAACCTCTCACAGTAATATCACCTTTTGTGTGCGCTCACAAAACCCACAGGGTGATAGGCCACGGGGACGGGGGGTGCACGCGGAGCGGACGGACACCCAGGACGACCCCCAGGATGTGTAGGAATACGATCCAGGTAGAAGCATAACCATGACCTGGGGGGGGGGAAGGGAGGGGAAGGTGCCTGGTGTGGCAGGGATCAACTGATGGATCCCTATTCCCGTTACAGCTCAAGGGTGCCTGAAGGTGCACGAGGAGGAGGTTGCAGAGGAGGAGGTGGTCGAGGAGGAGCTGGAGGCACACCCGAGATCCGGTGATCAGGACAATGATAGTAGGCCAACACGGCCAAGGGATGGGATGTGGGTGATGCCGGGGTGATGGAATAGCATACAGGGCACAGAGGGATTCCCCCCTACTAATAGACCTGCAATGCAAAACAGGGAATGGCTGGTGGCCACCACAGTAGACACATGGAACTATACGGATCAACAGCCTCCAACAGGCATGCAGAGGTGGAGTCACACATATGTGGAGGAGGGATAAGGAGACATGCCCACAATGGGGTGCTGGGGAAACGCTGCCCTGGGATATGGCACACAGATATGGGGCCACCACAGCGGTCTGACACATAGGATGGGAATACAGGAACCCCACCCTGTTGGTCGTCATCCACACAGAGATTTACACGGAAGGGGAGCAGGCAGTCCCAGTGGCACCTCAGTAGCACTGCTAGGGATACAGGGTATGGACATGGCAAGCAATATGACCTATGAGGTAACCTGTCATCCACAGAAAACTGACTCGGTCCTGTGGGGGGTGCTGCTGCTGGCAGTGCTGAGAGGAATCGGGAGATACGGGCCAGGAATCGGCGGAGGAGAGAGGACCTGGGGATGGAACTGCTGGAGGAAACCAGGTTAGCTGAGGTGCACTCCAAGGAGCTCGCCCTCACCAGAGAGGTGAAAAGAGGGGAGGGGGACAGGAACCAGAAAATGTTGGCAGCAATGCTGACCTGGTCCCACACCAAACACCTTTGGGACAGGTGCCAGATGGCCACCCTCCACTGCAAGCTGAGCCTCGATAAGATCAAGAGGGTGAGGGCCTGTGGCATGCTGGAGGGACAAGCTGCATGGGTCATGGACCTCATGGGGGAGGCATTGGGGGCCCTGTGGCGAGAACCCCAGCATGACATGGGCCCTCTGGGCGGGTATGGAGGGATGACAAGGCGCCCTCCCACTGGTGCAGGTGCCCCTTCCCCAGCACTTTGGCCAACCCTGGTTTCCCCAGCAGCACCTCTTCCCTGGCCTGGTGCACAGGGTCCCCCCCCCAATAATCCCAAAACAACAGCCTGTGGGGCCGCCGTTCCAGCCCTCACCCATCCCAGTTCCTCACCAGCTGCCTCCGAGATCCCTCCTCCAGGAACCAAGGCCTCCTCAGAACATCCTGGCACCCCCAGGTACCCAACCGCCCATGGCAGCCCCAGCAGCTCAGGTAAGACAGATTAAAATGAGTTTGTTAACGAGGGGGGCAGCTGCACCATGATCTGTGCAGGGATGGGCAGTGGACTTGCAGCATGATGATCCCTGGAACTCGCAGAGGGCTACAAACAGGGCTGTGGTGCAGGGGACCCATCCTGCGTACAAAGGTAATGCTTACTGTATGCTTTATCATTTCAGGGTCTGGTACCTGAGCCTGGAGTGGAGCGACCGGTGGACGACGGAGAGCCTGGGCCATCAGGCCGCCACTCGCTGCAGATGGTGGCAGCAAAGGGCCTCAGGGAGTCGAGCCCCGGTGGTGTGCCAAAGCGGAGATGTGGCTGGCCCCACAAGAAGTGATCCTCCACCCCTTGTGAATATTTATTTATTTATTTTTATTTATTTATTCGCATTTATACCCCACCCCTCCTGAAACAGCTTGGGGCGACTAACAATATAAAAAAAATAAAAACACAATTATAAAACATTTAAAAAACACTCATAAAATCAACAATTAAAGCATGGCTAGGGAGCATAAAAGTAATATAATAAATAAATAAATAAATAAATAAGGAAGGAGGGGATAAAACCCCCTAACCCCCCCTCCCCAAAGGCCTGGGTGAACAGCTAGATTTTGCAAATTCGCCGGAATGTTAAAAGGCTTGGGGCCAGGCGAACTTCCTCCAGCAGGGAATTCCAAAGGCGCGGCGCGGCCACCGAGAATGCCCTCTCCATTGTGGCCCCCCGCTTAACACGGGGGACCTTCAAGAAGGCACCCGCAGCAGACTGAAGGAGCCACTCTGGGGCATGGAGGGTGAGGCAGTCCCTGAGGTATGGTTATTAGGTATATCCCCTAATAAACATTATGCACACTGTACATCTATATCGATTGTTCTGTTCAGGAGGTGACATGCGCTGGTAGGGGATCAGTAGCGGACATAAGGGGTTGTGCCATGTGCACAACAGGTGTGGGACCGCGAACACTCTTGCCTGCCAGAAGGTGGTGGGGAACTGACAAACTGCCCTTGAAGGAGCACAGGTCTGCACATTGTTACCACAGGTACACTGCCTGTGCTAACCGTTAACCAGTGAACGCCGTATGCTATACGGGTTACTGATGCCAGGACTGGCAGCAAGTATGTGGCCTCGCTCCAAGGGACCAAACTCCCACATGACTGGGGAACCCCTAGCACCAAACAGTAGGACACATGGAGTTTGTAGTCAGGTCACATCTGTGTTTATTGTTTATGGTTACATGAGCTGTGAAAGGGGGCGTATACAAAGGTACGGGTCAGTTGCCTGCCATCTGGACAACAATGCGTCTACAGAGAGCGTCCCTGTTCTCCTCCGATATCCGTCGGAATGCCCCACCCTGGATATGTTGGTACAGGGGCATAGGGCTCGCTCTCAGCACTGGCGGGGGGTTGTCAAGGGCATCTCCGCTGGTCTCGCAAATATTGTGCAGAATGCAGGCCTCTAGGACAAGGATTTGGGTGTACTTCAGATCAAACTGGCTCCTGTTCATGAGAAGGCGCCAATGCATCTTCAGCTGGCCGAATGTCCGCTCCACCATGCTCCGCGTGGACGATAGGTGCTCATTGAAGAGCCTGCGCTCAGGGGTGCGAGCCACGGGATAGGCCTTCACCAGCCACGGGCTCAGTGTGTAGGCAGGGTCCCCAATCACCACCGGAGCCGTGGAAACACCCTCAATCACCCGGTACAGGTTGGTACAGGTTGGGGGCTATCTCTCCATCAAAAATCCAGGAGGCAAACCATGCTCGGGATTTGTAATGTGGGATGCCCTCCCCTCCCTCCCGCACATTTTTGCCGGTGATCCTGCAAAGGACTGCAGAGTAGGCAAACAGGCGCTGCAATTATCCGCAGGATTGCCAGCAAATATATGGGGGGGGGGAAGGGGGGGGAGAGGGGAGCGGTGCCACTTTACAAACGCTGTGCATGCTTTGCCTCCTGGATTTTTTCCCAGAGACAAAGCGTGCACTGGAAGTTTCGTGGGAAAGCACCCAATGTTTTATGATACCAAAGCTGGTTTTTTCCGAACAGTGACTCTGATATGGTAAAAGGACACCCACCCACCTCCACTTCCACTCATTGCACCAAAACATGCATCCCCCCACCCACCTCCATCCATGTAAAAAGGGCCATACTGTATTCTTTCGTAATATCATATTCTCCTTGGGGAACTTTTCCTAGCTGCACAAGTTCTCACTAGTCCAGAATGCTTTCATACCTTCCAACAGTCCCTATTTAGGTGGGACAGTCCCTTTTCAGGGGCTGAATCCCACTGTTCCTCTATCTGGGGGTCAGTATCCCTCTATCAGGAGAGAAAGGGTGTAAACAGATTGATGGCAGCTCTGAGGATGGCCATGCCAGTCCACTTCATCCCTGGGCTGGCCAGTTCATCTGAAGGCAGCCCGCCAGATGTTGAAGCGGAGCAGGCTGTGCTCTGGGGAAGCCCTGCTAGAAGCGCTCTGGAATATTCCACAGCACTGCCAGCGGATCAGGGTGGATGGCCAAACCCGGGGCACCAGCCCGGAGTGGAGCTGCTGTCTGTCTGTTTGGCAGACCCATGCTGCTGCTTCACTCCTGACCATTGCCCCAACAACTAGTAAACAATCAAATAGTTTAAAAGTCATAGTTTAAAAGACAGGTGCACTGAATGAGGTTCACTCTGTTCCATTGCTACAAAATGGGAAACATTCAGAATTAGAGATGTCGTGTAAACACTTCAAGCTCTGTCTCGGTGATTGTTACAACTGCACGCTAGAAAGAAAATCCAAATCATTCCAAACATGCAGTTAGCGAGGAACCCTTGTGGCTTCTTTAGCTACTGTGTTAAGGCTGATGAGGTGCTACCTGCTCCGGGGCTTACTCTGAAGCTTGTCACAGGCTGATAGTTTCATTCTCTCACTGCTTTTCTATGAAGGCTACCACAGATACCAGTCTCTACCTGTTTCCTACAAATAAAGAGAAAAAAAGAAACTGGAACAGTCTAAGGACAATCAGCAAAGGACTAAGGGAGTATAGGAAGGTGCCTAGGCACTATAAACGTTGGCAAATATCAACCTTTAACAGTGAGTAAGGAGGGACAGAAGCTCTCCTGCTTACTGTTCCATATAGTTTCTGGTTGTCTAATCATCTTCCCATTGTCTTCCCAAGTGCTTTTCCTGGGAGGCAACCAGGAAAGAGGTGCCTGAGGCTTGAATTCCAGTCTTTTTGTCTCTGAGTATTTTTAGTTGGACACAGAAGCACCCTGACACATTTGCTTCCTTCCAGCCCTGCATGAGTCCTCTTTAGACAGACCCAATGGGTTCCCCTGACCGTGGTCTGACCATGCCACCTCCACCCCACACTGTTGTGGGTAATTTCCCAACACTCTTGGCTGGTGCCTGCAACTCTATGCAGAATGGCTGCAGCAGCCATTTTATGCACGCACAGAGAGTTTTCAAGAATCTCATGCGATTCTCGTGAGAACAATTCCCATTCTTGTTCGAGCCCGAAAGGTACTTGCTTCTAATTTCTGCTTTATTTCTTACTTAAAACATAAGTTTCAAATAGTATCTGAAAGAATACCTCCTCCCTCGTGTCTCCTCCTGGCCCCTGAAGTCTGCTGGGGGCACTCTTTTGAAGGTGGCATCTCTCTGAGAAGCTTTTACAGCTAGGGCATGCAGGGAGGCATTCTTGGTGGTTGCCCCACAATTATGGAACTCCCTCCCCTTGGAGGTCCGCCTAAGCCCGAGACTGTTTGTCTTCTGAAAACAATGTAAGAGCTTTCTATTTGGCCAGGCATTTGGCCAGTAGGGATAGGGTTGGATGGAATTGGATGGGGGTGAGGGCAGTGGGGTGTAGGGGAGGGCTAGGTGCGCATTATGGGGGTCATCATCATCACCATCTATATTTATTAATTTATTAGCCATCCAGAGACTCTGCGGAAAAGGAGGTATATCAATTTGACAAAACAAACAAACAACCTGCAAATCCCCTTTAAAATTTGAGGGTAAGGTAGGTGGAAATTAGACCAAGGTTGACACTGGCAGAGCTAGCATTTTTGAAGATTATAAATTTTGGCTACAGGTCAGAAATCTTTTTATCAGAGACCTGGGAATGAAAACTTCTCTACTGGAGAAAATGAAGTTTGGAAAACTCATTTTATTTGATTTATTTCAGTTTGTATCCTACCCTTTCCCTTAGGATCATGGTGCTTCATATTTCAACTTATTAGCTTTAATAATTATTTATTTATTTTTATTTTATTTATTTAAAACTTGTATCCTGCCCCTCCTGCCCAAGGCAGCTCAGGGCGGAGAACAGCACACAAAACAATTGAACAATAAAAAAACAAATTTTAAAACAAATCATAAAACTCACCCTCCCTCCTAAACCCTACCTCCTACCCTACCCCTACCCCCCCACCTACCCCTACCCCTTGCCAAAAGCCTAGCAGAACAGTCAGGTCTTACACAAATGTCAAAACAAAAAGAGAGTGGGGGATAACCGAGCCTCCTCCGGGAGCAAATTTCACAGCACGGGGCAGCCACCGAAAAAGATCTCACATCGTGGCCACCCGTCTTGCCTGGGGAACCTCTGAAAACGCCCCCATGGACGATCTCAGGGGTCGCACGGGCACATGGGGAGTGAGGCAATCCTGCAGATAGGCAGGGCCCAGGCTTTGAAGGTCAAAACCAGCACCTTGAACCTAGCCCGGTGCTTTATAGTAGGGGCAGGAAAACCGGTAAATCCGGTATCCGATAATGCCGGTATATTATCGGATTCGACCCGGTAATCCGGTCTGGGTACCAGATTCCGGGTACCGGATTTTTTTACATTGCAGCCATTTAAAAATGGCTGCAATGTAAAAAACTTAAAGCCCCAGCAAAAAAGTTTAAAAAAACAAACCCTCCCCGAGTCCAGGCTGCGCGGGTGGAAGGGGGGACACCCCCCACCCACCCTGCCCAGCCTGGATTTTTGTTTAAAAAAAGACT